>PVKZ01001518.1:0-375700 GCA_004027375.1 Macroglossus sobrinus | reverse complement strand
GACACAAGTAGGTATTGAGTAAATTTTTCCTGAATGAAGAAGGCCAGTTTGGCTAACAGGTAAAGAGGTTGTATGGAGTTTTCAGTTAATCATAGTCTTCATGAGAAGTCTGTTGTGAGAATTATCAAATAAAATAGTATTTATTTATTTATTTTTTTACATTAAGACAAGCACAGCATCAAAATCTTGGAACACAACCCGCTCTGTTATAAACTGACCTTAGAGTGTTAGATTCAGCATTTAATACTCCATTTATTAGAGCATAATCTGTTCAGAGGAGGGTGTGTGTGTGTGTGTGTGTAGAGACATTTGTTTAAGCAATAGTTGGAAGGACATAGAACATTTATATGAGAAATATTAGGGCATTTATATGTAACATTTATGAAATGAATTTGGATTCATGAATACCTCCAGTGTTTGAAAAGTTGAGTTGTGTTGGGGGGCAGGTGGGGTGCTTTCACATACACAACAATAATTGTTGGAAAGTATGGAAACCAAGTATAACATTAGTGAAATAAATTTAAGAGGAGAAAACAGAAAGCTGCCAGTAGTAAAACATGAGGTTGAAACCAGAGTGTGGCCAGTAGAAGATTGTAGGGTACTTTAAACAGGCTGAGAGATCATTTGCTTAGGGCGGGAAGAGGAAGGAGTTGATGCTAGGGAAATGCTCAGCTTGTTCTTGAAAAGGAGATGCACAAGAGATAGTGACACATTACCTAATTGTAAGCATGTTCTTTATTGTTATACAGTTAACCATTTAAATTACTAAAACTTCAAGCAGTATTTTTAATTTAGGATTACAAAGTCACTATAGGGTGATTACACTGAATAACTTGAAATAAGATTAAAGTACAATCCAAGGAAGGAGAATTCTGTAGTAAATTAGTATTTAGTGTTTAGTTCTCTGACACTCATATTTCTTAAAGGTTGCAGTCTCATCATACATACCCACTCAGGTCTGCAGAGAAGGGTGTATTATGGAATATATATGAACAGTGGTGGACAGTCTTGTTTGAAAGCTTATTTGTCTTTTCTCCTCAAGTTCTTAAAATAGGAAAATTAGAGAAAATACTCATGAGGTCTTATTTTAGTGTTCACACTTGCATTTCTCTTCAGGGTTAGCATTTAGTTATAGGCTAATAGAGTTTGGAAGCCAGTATTTCTCCTTTTATTTAACGACTGTTGAATGACTACCATGTGCAAGGTACGATTCTAGGCTCTGGGAATACAGTGAACAAAACCATTTACTTCCCTACTTTTTAGTGGAAAAGACAGTAAAAAATTATTAAATGTTCAGTGTCTAGTATTATAAGTGCTTTGAAGAAAAGTGAATCAAGGTAAGAAAGTGTTGGAGGAGCCATTTTAGATTAGTCAGGGAAAACCTCTGAGAAATTAACATTTGATGAAGGATCTCAAACATGTAAGGAATGTGAAAAGTGCTGAAGAAAAAGGGAGCAGCTAATAATCTACTCTGTTATAAAGCAATGTTAGAGTGTTAGATTCAGCATTTAATGCTCTATTTATTAGAACATAATCTGTTCAGATGAGGGTGGGGGTTGTATAGACATTTGTTTAAGGAATAGTTGGAAGGACATAGAGCATTTATATGAAGACTATTAGGGCATTTATATGTAACATTCATGAATTCAGATTCATGAATATCTCAAGTGTTTGAAGGGTTGAGATGTGTTGGAGTTCATTAGGAGAACTTGAAAAGTATGGATGTATCAGGGTAGCCAGGGAGAGAAGTAGGAAATGGGGTTAAGTAGCCAGGGGCCAGAAGCCTGGCTTTTGTTACTAGTGAGATAACCTGGCTTTTGTTACTAGTGAGATAGAAATTCATTGGAAGATTTCCATCAGGGTGACAATAGATTTTCTTTAACAGGATAAGCCTAACGTGTTGAGAATAGATTAAAAGTGGGCAAAGGTAACTAGCAGGCAGACTAGTTAGGAGTCTTTGGCAATAATCCAGGCAAGAGATGATGTCACACTGATAGAGGTGGAAGTGCTGAAATGATTGGATTCTATAGTTAGTGGCAACTAGATTTGTTAGCAATTTGGTGGATGTAAGGTGTGAAGAAAAGAGTTTTTTTTTTTTTTTATCTTGAACAACTGGAAGGAAAGAATTGTCACTAACTGAGGTGAAGACTGGAAGAAACAGATTTTGGGAGAAGATCAAGAGATTGTTTTTAGACATAATAAGTATAAATGGTGATTTCAGATAAGCAGTTAAAAATGTGAATGAAATAATACTAGACAAAACTTTCTTATGAACATAATAAAGTTACTTCCAGACTATATTAACATGAATATGATAACTTTGGAACAGTGAATCTTTTGATTGTCAGAATTTCTTAGATTTTAATAATAGCTTTGTTTTTCAACTTTTAAGCTATGTTTTATAGCTGTTTAATCATCAAAACCATTTTAACAGTCTTTCTCTAGAATTATATACATATAACATCCTGGAGTCCACCATGAATGGACAGTTGGACCTTAGTGGGAAACTAATCATCAAAGCTCAACTTGGAGAGGATATTCGACGAATACCCATTCATAATGAAGATATTACTTACGATGAATTAGTGCTAATGATGCAACGAGTTTTCAGAGGAAAACTTCTGAGTAATGATGAAGTTACAATAAAGTATAAAGATGAAGGTAAGAGTGTTTCTAAACTTAGTTTTTGGAAGTCTAAGTATTAAAAGTGTTCTTTTGCCCATATTTCCTTGTACTATCTCAAAACAAAAATTCTATTCCCTTCCATGGTAATTTGAGTGCCCAATTTCTTTTATTTAATGGGATGTTTATGTAGTTACAATTCTTTTATAAGTTAAAAATAGGTGATTTATCATTAGAAGAGATTTTAAGTAGAATGTTGCATATATTTTTATAGGCATTTTTTTTTTCTTCTGCCTATGCAATGGTTTCCTTTTTGCTTTTAAAACCAAACTTTCACTCATATTTCCCAGAGTGAAAGGGGTGTCAGTAGGTATTGAATGACAAAGGATTTCATGGTCAACTACATATGGAAAAGTTGGTTTAAACAAAGACAAATGTGTTTCTTTATTGGAGGAATTTATGCTGATGTAGATTATTAGTTTACAGCATTCAATATTCCTAGGCTTATTTGACTATAGTCTATTTGATGGAGATGGATTTTTAACAATGAGAGATCTTGCATTAAATACACAGTGGGATTATAGTAGTAGACTATTTTTATTTCCTTTTCTTTAATTTTTTTTCTTTGTTAGCCTCTCTACTGATATTGTACTTTTATGTGATTACCATGTCCTTACAACTGAATTTATTTCCAGTCTATTTCACTTTGATCTCCGTACACAGCACTGCTATCTATACTATCCTTTTAAATACTCTTTTCCCTTAACATCTCTTATACTGTACTGTCCTAATTTTCTTTTTACTAATAACTACTTCTACTCTCCCTGTGTGTTGGCTTATAATGCCAGCTGTTGTAAGAGAAATTTTAAAATCTCAGTCCTTTAACACTCAAGAAATCATTTTAGCATTTCAAGTCACGTAAAGCTTCTGTCTCATCATCTTTTCTTAAAAGCCTCTTTTTAAAAAAAATTACTTATTTTAATTAGTTCCAAGTATACAGTACATTGGTTAGACATCTATATAGTACGTAAAACGATTCCCCCAATTACTTCCTCCCTCCCCTGACCCTCTACCTAGCCAACGTATTCATACTAACTGTATTCCCTATGCCATGCTCCCCATCCCCATAGCCATAAGCTACTAATTTGTACTTCTTTAACCCTTCACCCCATTCTCCCAGCATCCCACAGACCCTTCCAAATTGTCCACTATATTCGTGAGTCTGTTTTTGATTAGTTTGTTCTTTTTATTCCTTAGATTCTGCATATAAGTGAAATCATATAGTATTTATTTTTCCCTGTCTGACCTAAATATCTTCTAGGTCCATTAAAGCAATATCTTTTTCCATCCCCCTTCCTTTTCATACGTAGGGGTCTTGTTTTCTTATCCTTTCAGCCACTCTATCTTTTGGTTGGAGCATTTAATTCTTTTCTATTTAAGGTACTTATTGATAGAAATTTAGTTGTTATCATTCTTTATTCCTGTTTTGGTGCATTTTTTTTTCTTCTTAAAGAGGTCCCTCCAACATTTCCTGCAATACTGGCTTGGTGGTGATAAATTCCTTTAGCTTATTTTTGTCTGGGAAGCTCTTTATCTGTTCTTCAACTCTAAATGATAACTTTGCTGGATAAAGTATTCTTGGTTGTAGATCCCAGGTATTCATCCTGTCTAATATTTTTTGCCAAACCCTTCTGTCTTGCATACTTTCTTTTGAGAAATCAGCTGCCAGTCTTATGGGTGTTCCCTTATAAGTAATTATCTGTTTTTCTTTTGCTACTTTTAGTATTCTGTCTTTGTATTTAACCTTTGGCATTTTAATTATGATGAGTCTTGGTGTGGGCCTCTATGGATCCCTGGTTTTTGAGATTCTCTGAGTTTCCTGGGGTTTTATGTCCAGGTTATGGAAGTTTTCCATCATTATTTCTTCAAACAGCTGTTCAACATCTTGATTTTTTTCAGGTACACTGATCAGACGAATATTTGGACCCTTAATATATTGTGTTCTGTATGCTCCTTAAATTATTTTTATAGTCTTGACATCTTATCTCTTGCCATTTTGATTGAGTGACCTTGGCTTTCCCATCTTCTAGATAGGGCATTTTATCTTTTTCTTTATTCACTCTGTTTCTTCCTCTGATATAGTTCTCATCTCAAATAATATGTTCTTCATTTCAGACTGGTTCCTTTTTATAATTCCCATTTCCATTTTTGTTTTTTATCCCTTTGTTGAAGTTCTTACTGAATTTATCTACATTTCCCAAAAGTTCATGGAGCATCTTTGTTACCAATCCTTTGAACTCTGCATCTGTTAGATTACTTGACTCCATTTTCTCTGGATCTCTGTTCTCTTTTCTCACATGGTTTCTGCTTCTTTGCCTTCCCATTTGGCTTCCTTTTTGTGTCTGTTTCTATGTACTAAGCACAGCTCCTAAGTTTCCCAGTCTTATTAGTATGGCTTTGTGTAGTGGGTATCCAGTGGCACAGTCCTGAGAGGGGTTCAGCTGCAGGTCAAACTTATCCTAAGAGTCTACTCCTTTGGGGCCACCTGTTAAGATTCAGCAAGCAACCCACAGATGATATGCTTATAGTTGCCTCAAAAGGCCACACCAGAAAGCGAGGCCTGCTGCCTCCAGTGTGAGTCTAGGTGCTGCTCAGCAAGGAGAACCTAACTTGCTGAGGATATACCTGGATGTGGTGTGGGTGGGGCCATGACTTGGGGGAGGCGGTGTTTCATGGAGTCCTGGGTGGAGCGGCCTCTGTTACCAGTTTGATGATGTCAGGGCTATGGTGACATTGTGTCTGCGCACTGGGACGGGGAAGGGCTCAATAGGGAACAATGTATACCGCTGGCACTTCTGTATGAAGTTAGTCTTGCCTTGGCCTTCACTCCGACAGTACCTCCCTATAAGTCCATGGTGCCCCCTGTGGGCAGCCTTATCAGCACTGGTGCTCAGAATGAAGAAGTCCATCACTGCAAAAATCTGCTTGCAGACGCGGCCCCTTTAAGAGATTTATGCTGCTGCAGCAACCTCTGTCTTGGGACTGGGTGGCCCCACATCCTCACCCTGTCCTACCTTCTGCCCTTGCATTGTGCTTTGTTGGATTTCTCCCTAGTTGTATGGCTTATTCATCCTAGGCAATTTTTCCTTGCTGCTGCTTCTTGTTTCCATCACAGCTTTGATTTGTTTGCTAGAGAGATAATCAGAGCTTGCTATCATCTATGCCATTTTGGTTGCCTCTCTAAAGCATTTTAGAAATGTAAAAACCATTCTTAGTTCACAGTCTGTATTTCTCCACTGATTGCAATTTGTGGACCCCTAACTTAGGGTATCCTCATTGTTGAAACTTTGTCCTTCACATCTAATTACCACATTGAATTGATTTTTCATGGTATTCTTCAGTGTTTTGATTTGTACAAGTTTGTATTCGTAACCTGTGTTGGCCTGGCTCAGGTAAAGTACTTATATCAGAGATACTGTTTCTGTTTTGGAATCCAGAAAAGAAAAAAAGGCAGTAATAGAAAGATTCTTCTTTACATACATACTTTATTTTATTGAGAATCCTGAAGTTAAATGTCAGATATGTTTGTTATAAAAAGTGAGTCAGGTTATAAAGAACCAAAGAAAATGATAAAATCCTTTGTTATGGTTTTTATTGCCAACTGTTACCAAATCTGCCCAATCTGTGTTGAAAGTGATTTAGCAGAACAGCTTCTCAGGACAAACTTCCCAGCCCAACCCAGCTGTGTCTATGAGGATACCCTGCAGAGAGGCCCCTGACCAACTCCTTGCCTTTGTCTGCTTTTCTGTTCTTGCTCTATTTGGAGAACATTATTTCCCCTAAGCCCTTTGAATGCTTTTGAAACAGGCAATTGATGTGCTAATTGTAGTAGTCTTTACTCTTGAGATTTAGGGGATTTCAGAATCTGGTATATATGAATATTTTTTCTGAGGTGAGTTGGCAGCTTTCATCCTATTATCGAAATGGTCAGTGACCTGAAAGACACTATTGTCTACCTGTTCACTAGGGCAGGGATCCCCAACCTTTTTGGCACCAGGGACTGGTTCTATGATAACCTAATGCCTGATGATCTGAGGTTGAGTTGAGGTGGTGATGCTAGTGCTAGGGAGTGGCTGGAATTATAGGTGAAGCTTTGCTAGTCTGCTGCTCACCTCTTGCTGTGTGGCCTAGTTCCTAACAGGCCATGGACTGGTACCTGTCTATGGCCCCGGAGTTAGGGACTGGTACCTGTCTATTGCTCGGGAGTTAGGGACTCCTGCATAGGGCAGTTCTGCAAAAATCTTTTTTGCACCCCTTTTAGTTACTGTTAAATATGGCTTCCCCTCCATTTGTGTCAATGGCATTTTACTGTAGTTAGAATTAAAATTTTAACCTTGAGGATCTTTATTACTTTACTTTTTGACAAATATATTTAAATTTTTTGGAGTGAAGATTTCAGTCTAAACAAGTAACTAGTGATAATGCTACTATGAATCTCCTCCTGGTGACTAGTAAAAGATGACTTAATGCATTAATCTTAACTGTGTTTTGGCTTTTCTTGTGATGATATGATAAATATCTTGCCATAAAAGTAATAAAATAGATCCTTTTATGTTTATATAATGTTTTTATGGGATATTCTAATTATTCTCATCAACCTAGATTTTGGATTTTAATTTAATGAATATCCTAGTTTACTACTGAAGCAAATCTGAAACTCATTTCTTTTTTTTCCCCAGATGGAGATCTTATAACAATTTTTGATAGTTCTGACCTTTCCTTTGCAATTCAGTGTAGTAGGATACTGAAACTGACATTATTTGGTAAGTGGTAAACTTTCTAATAAAGGTACTAATTTATTTATTGTGTTTTTTATTAAAGATTTTCTATTTTTTTCCTTTTAAAGACTCAGAATTAAGTAATAAGTTGTCAGCTATGTCAGAATTTTTGAAATAAGCTTTAATTTTATATAGAGAGGTTTTTTTTTTTTTTTGAAGATTAATAGAAAGTACACATGAATTCCCCATCTGCTCAGTTACCCTAAGGTAGTAATCTGTACTACTTGTATAAGTGTTCTCAAGATTGAAAATAATTGCAGGGCTAAAACTACCTTTATCAAGTTTAGTTTTCTTAAGGCTGTAATTATCTCCTGTATTGTAGTATGTTTTTACTTATTCTCAGGGCGTAACATATAGGCCTAATACTTTGGACATTATTTTTCGAGGAGTTCTTAAAGGTTAGAGATAGTCCTGATAAAACAAATATTCGACTAATTTTAATCTTTTAGATTTTCTTACAGATTATAACAGATTTGCAAGGCAGAACTCTTAAGTGACAATGATTACAGAGTTAAAGTGATGGTATGATAATGTGAAAAAAGTGAACTTTTTATTCTGAATGTTTTGTTTAGCATTAAAAAAATGTATGTGTCACTATACCTCACAGTTCTATGAAATACTATCTTGGTCAGTTAATTTAATTTGTATCTATTTCATCCATCTAAGATGGGTAAATATGAATTAGACTTTAAAATACTAATAACAAAAACTTGAAAATTTTTCAATAAAAGTTATTTTTCTTATAATATTGAATCTGAAATACTGCTATTTGTCACCTATTAGGCATATTAGATAAACTGAAAACACTCATTTCTGAAACAGAACGTGCTAGATAAACTGTTAAAAATATATTTTCTGAATTATGTGCCTGAGCTTGTTAAGAGAGTAAAGGAAATGTCCAGGGAACAAAAATAGATGGAATTAAAAACCAGAGCATGAAGGACCAAAAGCCAAGACTTGGGGTGCTTTTGGTGGTTATGGTGAAGGTTTTAGTCTGCATAATCTGAGGCATTTGGTGTCTATGTAGTATAGACCTCGAGTCCTAGACCCTCAGTGGGATATACTCTCTAAAAGAATATTGCGGAAGAAAACTATTGATAGAGGATAAGTCAAAGAATTGATATGGGAAACTTTGATACTCTGGACTGTTAGGGGTTTGCAAAGACTTGTTTGAGGATTCATAACCATGGTCTTTATGTGCATTGGGTTTAAATTTAATCTATCTGCACAGTTTGGAAGCTCCTAAGCCCATTAAAAAATAGCAAGAAACAATGGCAAAAATATCTCTGGAAGGGTATGTTTTTAATTCAGTCACATAGGCTTTTCACAGACAAAATGCTATTAATGAACCTAGAATTCAAAAAACATAAGAAACAATTCATGTAAGCAAGAAAGAATGGATACAGCTAATAGTAGGATTAGCCAAGAACTTGAGTTAATAGAAATGATCTATAAAATACGTGTTAAAAGTTATTAAACATAAAAGAAGAAATAAGAATATAGGAACATGGCACATTGAAAAAAGAATAAATAGATTTTAAACAAAACCTAAGGTCACTTTTAAAGTGAAAACTATGATCATTGAAATGAAATACAGAGTGGGCAGGTAGAGTAGCAGCTTAGTCATAGCTGAGGAGGGAATTAGTGAACTGGAAGGTAGTCAAAAGAAATATGACAGAGAATTCGAGAATGAGAAATCCCAGAGTATTTCCATTAAGACTTTAAAAAAGAGGAAATAATGGAGGAGTAGAAATATGTAAGGAGATAATAGCTAAAGAACTTTCTAAAATTATATAAAAGATTCTCTGATTTAGGAGTCATAGCGAGTCCTGAGCAGGATAAGTAAAAATAAGTCTCCACTGGACATATTGTCATGAAATTGGAAAATATGCAAAACAGAGATAATTTTAAAAGTAGCCTGAGAGAAGGATCACCTACAAAGCAATTGGACTGTTAGACTTCTTCATAATAATGATAGAGCCTATAAGAAAGTAGAATAACGTCTTCAAACTGTTCAGAAAAAATAACTAGAAAACTTGCATTCTGTAGTCTGAAACTTCAGGAATAGGAGGAAATAAAAACATTTCAAACAGAATTTATCACTCATGGACCCTTAAGAGAATTTTTTAAAGTGGTTTTTCATCAAAAAGGAAATTGAATTCAGAAGAATGATGAAAGATGCAAGATATTGTGAGCAAATAAATTGATTAATGTATAAATTTAAATGAGCACTGATTATAAAAAAATTGTATTTTAATGAATGTAAAAACAAGATCATACAAAAATGCCTAGCAATAATTATATATAAGACAGGAGGGTATGATAGAAATTAAAATATTTTAAAGACTTGTTTGGGAAGAGGATAATAATTAACTAGATTTTTTAAATTGTATGCATGTCTAAAATGTAAGAGTGATGAGTGCAAGACTAGAAATAGCCAACAGAGGGAAAAGAAACAAAGGGCACTTACAGTGAGGAAGGAGAGAAAGAAGCAGAGAGAAAGCTTAGACAAATAGCACAAATACTAACCATAATACACATAAATAGACTAAGCATACAAGTTAAAAGACAGACTCTTACTGGAGTTAAAATCTAGTTGCATGATTTATAAGAGACAGTAAACAATGATTATGCAAAGTTTGAAAGTAAAGAACTGGAAACACACTAGACAAACTCAAAGCTAGTTGGTAATATTAACAGAATAGAATTTAAGTGGAACTTTATTAGGAATAGTGATTTTATGATGATAAAAAGAATAATTCACTAGGAACATATAACAATTCTTTATAACAAAGCTTTAGTTTATCCCTAAGGAAAAATTGACAGAAAAGGGAAAAATGAACAAATACACAATCATCAGAGAGGTTTTAATACTCCTCTCTTAAAACTGATAGATCAAGTAGGCTCAAAATTAGTAAGGATAGTAAAAATTAAAACACATAACTGGCTTGATTTTATGCATCTATCAATCAGGAAATGAAGGTTTTTTTTTTTTTGAGTCATTTAGACATTTATAAAAATTGACCATATATGGGTTTTTCAACAAATCTTATTAAATATCAGAGGAGAGATGTCCTAGACATCATATTCTCTGACCTCATTAGAAACCACTGGACAAAAAAGATAACCCAAACTTCCATACTTTTGTAGAATAAAAATGTGCTTTTAAAATAAACCAAAGAAGAAATCATCATGGGAATTAGAAATACCAGTGATGGCTTCTACATAACAAGTTTTTAGAATGTGCTAGAGCTACACTTGAAGAGATCTTTATAGCCTTAAATACAAATAAAGTAAGCTTAAATAAAATAATAAAGAGCAGGAATGAACTAAAAGTCAAGTGATTGGATTGACAATTTTGAAAAGATACAGTTAGCTTCTTTAATTAAGGAAAAGGCACAAATAAGCAGTATTAGAAATGATATGGGGCATAACTACAAATACAGTAGAATTTAAAAAAATCTATTAAGACTGCTGTGAATAACTTTCAGTTTGAAAACTCAGACCACATGGACAATTTCCTAGATGAATTTAATATACCAGGTGTTTCAAAAATAGCAAATTTGATTGTCTCAACATTAAAGAATTCAAATCAATTATCCTACCAAATATTTAAGAAACAGATGATTCTAAATTATACAAATTATTCCAGAGTATAGGTAAGGGGGAAATACGTTGCAACTCATTTTATGAGCTTACTATAACCTTAACTTGAAAACCAGCCAAGGAAAATGCAGACTAATCTCAGTTATAAACACAGATACAAACTACTAAATATTAATAAATCAAATTTAGCAGTTAATATTAAAATATACCATTGCCAAGGTTGTTTATCCAGGAGTATGAGATTGGTTTAAATAAAATCTATTAGTACCACTTTTCATATGACGGGTTAAAGGAGAAAAACTGAACCATGTTCTCCATAAATAAAAATTATTTATACCCTAATCATGTTAAAAAGTCATAACAAATCAGGAATAGAAGTCCTTAACCTTATGTTGGGTAACTATCACATAGAACAATTGCTGTATACGCGAATATAAATGGATTATAAAATGTAACTAAAATAATTGTAATTAAAACAGAGATAATGAGATAAATCTAATGAAGCAAGACTGTTATAGAAAGATATAAAAAATTAATTTAAATCATTAAGCTGGGGAATGGGTTTTGAGGAGAAGTAGCTAGGAGATTTAATTATGTCTGTATTTTCTTAATATCAGGAGCTATTATGGAAAAATACTAAGATTTAATGAAAATGTGTATTTAATGAGCTTATCTTTTGTGTGCTTGAAATATTTCATTGAAGTCATGAAGTTAAACTCACTGATAAAAATATATAATTATGGAATAGGGAATTTAAACTTTTAGTTGGGTATTATATAACACATATTTCTAAACCGACTTAAGTAGTTGAGTTCAGATAATAGGCCATATTAAGGATACGTATGCTTGATTCTTAAAAGTGCTGATAGATCAGTGTGCTTCGACCAAAGACCACCAGGACCACAGCAATAGTTGAACAAAGTTTGGTGTATTTGCATTTTAAATACAAAAGGGCAGAGTAAGCCCAAATAACTTTGAAAAAAGTAATAAAAGAGCGAAAATGAAGTAGAAGTTGGAATTGATAGGATCAACAATTTTGAAAAGTTAAAATTAGCAAACCTCTACTAAGATTAAGAAAAAAAAGCACAAATAAGCAATATTAGAAATGAAAGGGGGGCATAACTACAAATACTTTGCAGTGAGAGAGAATGAATATCATGGAGAACAGTGGAGTGTCTCAGTACAAGTGTATTAGAAAGGATTTTTCAATAGGGCTTGAGCTTGTGTTAGATGATTTTGATTAAGATTCAAGGGAGTGGGGCTTTGCTCTAGACTGGATGCTACCAGAAAGTGGGGGTGATCCTGTGATTGGGTATCTTACTAAATCTTATTCAAATGAAGAAAAATATGCTTTTACTTTTTAGACATTTATGTTTTACGAGAAACTCATACTCAGGAGACCTTAGCTTGAATCCTACCTCTGATATGTTTAGTTATGCGATTTTAAAAAGGCATTTAAACTGAAACTGTTAACACAGCAAACGAATAGAATTGCCAGATGAAATGTAAGATGCCCAATTAAATTGGAATTTCAGATAAACAGTGAATATTTTTAATGTATGTTTCATTATTTGCTAAATCCAGTAATCCTTCAAATAAAGGAATTAGGATGCATCAGAATCAACAAGCTAATTTTTGCTTTTTACTGCCCATGCTCCCACTCCAGAATTCCATTCTTCAGGCTGTGGGGCCCAGTAATGTAGAAGTTAAAAATCCTTACTCCAAGTGATTCCTCATAAAGACTACAAAATCTGGTGTTTGGAAATCACTGTTCTAGAGCAGTACTACTCACACTTTAATGTGCCTAAGAATCGCATGAGGATCTGGTTCAAATATAAATTCTCATTTTGAGGTAGGGTTGATAGTTGAGAATCTGCATTTCTACCAAGTTCCAGGGTGATGCTGATACTGCTAGGTCTTTGGACCAGATTTCAAGTAGCAAGACAGTGTAGATGATTTCTGACGTCTCTTAGGTTTCAAATTTGTTGATTCCATGATTTCTTTTTTTTACTTATATCACTCTGTCAAAATTTCATTTTCAAACAAAAATCTTAGAATGTAGAAGGAATGAATTGAGGCTAAAGCTGCAATTATTAAAACAGTAGCAGTCACTTATATTAGCCAGGGATATTTGGTCATTTTTGTGGTTTGATCAGTGTTCCTGTTTTTGTACGAGTTCTCACATGATTATGGATTGGCTTTGTTTTTCGTCTTAGTCACAGAGTGATCTATTCTGATTTTTTGAAATTACTCATGTCTAGCAAGTCAACACCGCATCCTACCTGTGAGTACCAGGCAGCTTTTAGCAACGATAAGGACTGACTTATAGAGAACCAGGACAGTTCCTGGCTGTCATGAGTTGGGTACCCGCCGACCCCTACTTCTTTAGAGAAAAACCAATAATACCCTGTAAAATTGATATAAGCAGGAGATTATATATTGAACTTCCTCATAACTATAGGGTGAATGTAAAATACTGGTGGACTGTCCTAAAAGCTTAGATTGGTGGCTTGATATTTGAAACATTTAACAAAGAATCTCCCTTGAACCTTTATTTTCAAATAGATTTCCTTTTCTAATATGGTGCCTTTGAGATTTGTATATATGCATACTGGCAGTGCATTTCAATTTAATTTTTGAACTTTCTTGAGGTTTGCATTCAGAGTCTGTGCCATTTTTTTTTTTAAACCTTGGTGACACTCTGTTGCTGGATAAGGATTATTTTTTTTGGTCAGCTGAAGGCCAATTTGGACAAAATGGGTATTTAAATGAGGTAACGTTGCCTTCATTAAAAAAAAAACACACGCAATGAGTATTGAATAATCTCTGACTTTTTGTTACTTACTTACTGTTTTTGGAAGTAGTTGACTCTTGAGCAATGCAGGGGTTAGGTTTACCAACTCCCACTGCCCACCTCTCAGTCAAAAATCTGCATATGCCTTTTGGTTCCCTAAAATGTTCACCAGAAGCCTCACAAATAACATAAACAGTATTTTGTATGTCATATGTTTTGTATACTGTGTTCTTGTAAAACAATGTTATTAAGAAAATCATAAGGAAGAGAAAGTACATATACTGTTTATTGGAAAAATCTATATAAGTGGATCTGTGTAATTCAAACTCGTGTTTTGCAAGAGTCAACTAACTGGTAAGGATGGCAGTGATGTGGATTCATGAGTTCTGCATATTTTTTTTTAATAGGTTACTTTTCAGGTCAGTTATTCTAGGTAGCTTTTTTTAAGTTATCAAAATTAGGCAAGAAGGATAACAAACCTATAAATCATGTTGTGTCTCTTAGCATTTATATGTAGAATACAGTGTTTATTGTATAAATTCAAGAATATAAAAGAATAGGATGAATTAAAATGAGTTTTTGTAGGTACATAATATCTATTAAAATATATTAAAGCTTTCTATAGGTTTTCATTTACTGTAGTTCTTCTAATAAACTTTTATGTTTAACCAATATGGTCATAAGTGATATATCTGGCATCAATAAAGACTGAAGAATATTTTTTCCAATTAAATTATTAGCATTAAAGTACCCTGTCCTTAAAAGGGTTACCATTCCAATGACATCTGTAGGTATCTTGTTTGATTTTTTTCCACTTTTAAAGACATTATCTTATTGCATATCATTCTGTTGATATACTTACTCAAAAACATTTCCTAATTTTAAGCAAATTAATACTTTTATTCTAGTTAATGGTCAGCCAAGACCCCTTGAATCAAGTCAAGTGAAATATCTCCGTCGAGAACTGATAGAACTTCGAAATAAAGTGAACCGCTTATTGGACAGTTTGGAACCACCTGGAGAACCTGGACCTTCCACCAGTATTCCAGAAAATGGTAGCGTGTGAATCCATTTTATTCTGATTTATTCTTATATCTTTTTGCATTTTTTCAAACTCCTTCAGTAGAAATAGGACGGCACTCTCAGTATCATCTTTTCTT
Source organism: Macroglossus sobrinus (assembly GCA_004027375.1). Taxonomy (NCBI): domain Eukaryota; kingdom Metazoa; phylum Chordata; class Mammalia; order Chiroptera; family Pteropodidae; genus Macroglossus; species Macroglossus sobrinus. Next base: position 360,680 of record PVKZ01001518.1, on the reverse strand, counting down.
ATTCTTGCTTCTGTGTTAATATTTATATTTGGGAGATTTTATACAAATTCCTGGACCTTATTATATACCTACTGGAGGGCAGAGCCTAAGAATCCCCTTTTAAAGTGTTCTCTGGATATCCTTTTTACATCTGGTCTTAGACTCCTGCGTTTGTGACCTAGGTCAGCTTGCAAACCTCCTTTGACTTTTGAACACTTTCAGTGTAATAGTCAGTGAACCTTAAGATTGAAATGATTTCAGTTGATAAATGAAATAGGTTCAGGTAAAAAATGATTTTAACGTAGTACATTGAAATATTTTGTAATGTTTATCTTAAACAATTTTAAATGCAAAGAAAATTTGTTTTTTCCATTTTATAGGTGATATGTACTATTTTTATTAAGATGGAGCAAGATTATCAACAAATTTGGAATTTACATATAGTTATGGGAACAAATATATTTTTAAATGTAGACTGAAATTTATGTATCATGGCTTGAAAGTAGATTAGAAAAACCTCTTTCCTCAATTTTTAATATTCTTAGATGTTACATGTAAAAATAAATGTTTTAAAAATAAATTTTTTTGTTTACATATAAAGTTTTACATGCCTCAAACTGTTACTGAGTCTGGATGACTGCATGTAAGAGCAGATGGTTTTATGGAAAAGTGGCTTTGTGTAATTCCTTGTAACCTTTAGGTTCTGAGATATTTTAGTTTTTGGCCTCATTTAATTTTTGGAGTTTTCTTTCATTTAGCTATAGTTTAAAGATGCATTATCCAGTTTGTCTTTTCTTTTTTTCCTCTGGACATGTGGAACTGTTTTAATGATAGATGCTCAGTAAATATTTGGTGATTAGTAATTTCTAGTTTTACCTCTATTTCAGAACATATTGGAGATTTGCTGAAGTATTATAATGAGATTCTCCTGGCCTCTTTATGATGAAACCATTTATATTTCAGTTCAAAGTAAATTGCCTTTTCAAAACCCTCTTTCTCTAAACAAAAGCTCCAATTTTAGGTCAAAGATCTGAAGAAAACTTTTGACCATTTCCCAGCAGAATTCATAGATGCTGATATCACATTTGCATATAATTTCAGGGGGTTCAAGCATCTGTAGAGTATTATGAAACTCAGATCAAAAATCAACAAGTCTAGCCAGTACTACAGTAGAAGCGACCTATAGTAGCCTATGTTCTACTCTAAGGAATAAAATTATGACCTTTTTGGTTTTGGTGAAACCGTCTTTCTCTTCTCACGTATCTCTTGTTACTATACTGCGTTTTTAGTCTTGTATTTCCATGTTTTCATGGTTTATTGTTAACTTTTCAACCTGTGTAAAAGATATTAAAGTTGGTTTCTTCTTTGCATCTTGGAAATTATATCACCTACTGTGTGTGTGTGTGTGTGTGTGTGTGTGTGTGTGTGTGTGTGACCATGTAGTCATTGTGTCCTATTTGAGTTATCTAATTAATGAATTGAATAACACAGTGCTTCATTTTAAAGATGGTCATAATTTATTTTTCGTTTTCACACCTGTTCTTAGTAAGATCACTTACCTTGTGACCATCTGCCTTGCATGAAATTTTCTAAGCTTATAAGCTCTTAAACCATATCCTGACTCACTGATTTTTCTCAAGAAAAATAGCATAAAATAAGCCAAAAAAGCTACATCAGAAACTGAAAGTTTGTTCCACAAAACTGTCAGTTAGCTTTCATACTCTTTAGAACCATGTGGCTTACCTTCACCCAGAAATAAGCAGCTACCTAATGTTCTTCAGTGCTCTTGGACACTTCTGGTTCTTGAACACTTGTTTCCTCTATGAGGCAAATGATGTGTAGGCTACTGTAGATACTAGATTGACCTGTTGCAGTAGCTCTAGCAGCTAATAGAGCAACTAGTAGTCTAGTAGACATATGTTGTGTTTCCTGTTTAGTTTGCAGTAAGTGGAAGGTAATTAAAGGTAGAAGTGTGACGGGGAAATAATACATAAGGCTGGTGTGTGATATGTTCTTGATGTGTAGCCTTAAAATTAGAGGAAAGAAATTGATGAGGATGATTGATAGCTGGTAGACTTATTTTAAAAGAATGTTTATAGGAGTTTTCTTTCAGAAATGTAGTGTAACCAGTGGAATGATAGGAATGAATGAGAGCTACAAGCTCATGTGTGCTTGTATTCCCTTAGTAGTTTTTTTCCCCACAAAATAAATTTGTCTTGATCACAGAGGTGATCTAATAACTGATGTTCATTTATGTGCTTCGTAATAGAAAAAAATTTCTAATTGTTATTGAGTAAATGGTTAGCAAAGTTCTTTTTACTTGGTTTTGATATCTTCTTTCTTATATCTTGGCTTTAGATTCTTATTTGTAAAATGTAGGATATTCTTGACCCTCTTTTCTTTCACAAGATAATAGTATAAATGTCTGTCGAGTACCTTAGTATCCTTGGAAGAAAAGCATGGTTTAAAATTTATCCTGCTCATAATGTTTGAAATTTTATTTTTATATTTTTAAAAATATTTTATTATGAAAAAATTAAATATGAAAGTAGACATAATACTGTAATAGATCCCATGAACCCATATCCAACTTCAGTAATTATCAAGTCTTGTATCATGTAATCTGTATTTGCACACATTTTCGCCCTTCCTATATTATTTTGAGCAAATCCCAGACACATCTTTTCATCTATAAAGATTTAAATAAGTAGTGTTTTAAAGGAAGACATAGCAAGTAAAAAGTGTGTTTACTGTATTGTCTTGAGATTAACATATAATTTAGTAATAGACCAATAGACAAGTAGAAATAAAACAATACAAGTTGATATAACTTTACTTAAGCTTCTTATTCTTTTTCAAAATAAAGCTTTAGTGCCCAATATGTATCTGATACTAGAATATAAAAAATTAATAAAGATTAAAATGTTTCTGTTAAGCTGAGCTTGTATTTTTTCCTTTATTTAATAATTCTTAGGGAAGGAGGATCATAAATTTTTTTTTGGAAAAGCTGTTTTTTATTTTATATATATATTTTTTTACCTTTTTTTCTGATTTTAAAAATTTATAAGCAAGTTAATGAAGAAAGTAAAATTATACTTTTGCATTCAGAGATAGTTATTCTTAACATTTCAGACTATATGCACTTATATTTTTTTTTCTTATGTTTTGTTAGCCCTTGTTGAGTACAGATAAAATGGAAACAAGTTTTTTTCCCCCTCTTACAGATACTGTGGATGGTAGGGAAGAAAAGCCTGCTACTTCTGATTCTTCTGGAAAACAGTCTACTCAGGTTATGGCAGCAAGTATGTCAGCTTTTGATCCTTTAAAAAACCAAGATGAAATCAATAAAAATGTCATGTCAGCGTTTGGCTTAACAGATGATCAGGTTTCAGGTAAGTTAGTTCCTCCCGCCCATCCTTCATTCTGTCTCTTCTTTTTCTCCCTTGCCTTCTTCAATAGAAGGATAACTGGGGTATAGTGAGGTACATAAATCTTAAATGTTCAGTTTAATAAATTTTACATATGTATACACCTATGCAAAACACCAGCTAGATCAAGATGGCAATGATTTCCAGCACCCTGGAGAGCTTTCTTATACCCTCTCCCAATCACTAGAACCCTCCTCTCTGTAGAATAACCACATTTTGTTTTGGGTAAATTTTATTAAAAGTAGAGATCGGAAAGTTGATTTTTAAAAAATCTATGAAATTTAAAAATTTCATAATTGTTTTAGGACTTAAATTTTATTTGATGTCTTAGTCTCCTGATCTAAAATTAGAGAAATTTAAATTAAATGTAGCTATCTAGTTAAATTGCATTAGTGTAAAGAATGCTTTTGTTTAAATGTTTTTAACTTTATAACAGCACCTATACTTTGATTTCTTCTTTATTTTTTGTCATCAACATTTTTTCTGCTTGTTTCTCTTCTCGGGCTCCAATTACACATACATTGGAGAGCTTAATATTATCTCATGGGTCTAAACGGCTCCTTTTTTTTTTTCAGTTTTTTTTCTCCATATTAGATGATTTCTGTTAAACTCTTCAAGTTCATAGAGTCTTTCTGCCATTTCCAATCTCCTGTTGAACCTTTCTAGTGAATTTTTATTATGTTTTCAATTTTAGAATTTCCATTTGGTTCTTTTTATAGTTTTTTTTTTTTTTTTTGCTGTTGATTCCTTATCTTTACATTTATTAAGACTATTCATTTTAATTCATTGAATATATTTTTGTTTAATTCTTTAAAAATATTTATAATAGCTGCTTTGAAATGTTAGTCTGCTTTAGCCAACATCTGGGCCAATCTGGAGTCAGTTTCTTTTGCCTGCCATTTTTCCCTGAGTGTGGGTCACATTTTCCTGTTTTCTTGCATAGTTTTTGATTGAAAACTGTGACTTGAGATTTTTTTGAGGATTTTTTTTTTTTGTTACTTGCTTCAGCAGAGAGTTAACATGTATGAACTCAGACTATTTATTTTTAACTTTTATGGGGTATACAGCTGATATCCCTGCTCAGTTCTTTTAGCTCTAGGTGCTTCTTTTTTACTGAACTCTCTTCGGTGTCCTAACTCCCATGATCAGCATACTCAGTTTTAAGTCTCACTCCTTTGGGGGCTCTCTTCAGGAATTTTCCTCTCAAATTTCTAGCTGCTTGGCCAGCCATGAAGTTAACATTGTGGCTTTCTGTTGTTGGAGCTGCATAAGTCAGGACTTATAATTCTTACACATCTAAACACTTTACTGATTTCTGCCAGAATTTGGTTGACTTCCAGTGATTTCAAGTAGTTGTTTAATTCTATTTTCAGGTATTTGGTTGTTAACTTCTGGTAGGATTTACCTGACCAGTTTACTTTGCCATTATCAGTAAGTGGACATATAGAATTCAGTCTGTTAATCTTCTTTTTCTTTGATACTTTTATGGGATTATTCACTAGAGAAAATTGTGTGAAATTCTGAAAAGAGAAGACATATTTGTATAAGATGTATTTTCTTGGTAAAAGCAGACATCAGATAGACAAGTGATAAAGCTGAAAAACACATTTTTAGAGCAACTGAAATACAAGTTAATATTATTTAAGACTTCATGAAATGCCATGTAGGGTAATAAATAGTTATATGAGATCAGGCATAAAATTTTTTATTAGAATATAGTGTATGCCACACCAAAATAATGTGATTAATACAGTTCACATTATTTGAAGGCCATTTTATGGTAGCTTTGTATGTTGACTTGAAGTAGGAAAAACTGGATGCATAGAAAATGCCAGGATACTTTGTAGTTATTCAGGTATAATATGAAAAATTTGGCTATAGTAGTGAATGTGGACATGGGAAGGAGGGGTAAAGTATTACAAAGATAGGTGAGCTATATTAACTAATAGGTTACATACCAGAAAGAAAAGGAGAGTCAGAGTTAATACATTTATTTTTAGGCTAATAGTGTCCTTTGTAGGAGGGAATGTGTATATGGATTTATCTGCATGCATATAAAAGTAAAATGGCAGTACATAGGAGCAATCACCCATTTTACTCTGGTAATAATCATCAGTTTCTCTTGTATTACTACTGCTGTTATCCTGTTTAGGTTCTTATTAATACCTGCACTGTCAGCTGCCAACTATGTGCCTGATACAGTGCTGAGTTCTGGGATGTGCCAGTGTAGGGGATAGATGTTTGCCCCAGAGAAATTAGTCTGCTAGTAATAGCAAGTACTTAATGTGAAGCTAAGTGGTAATCACTTTTTTAAGCTCTTCCTATGTAATCACTTTTATAAGCACTTGTTATAAGCCCTGTTAACTCATAACTCTTACTTTATGAAGTAGGAATTAGTATTTTGTAGAGTTGAGGAAGCTAAGGTACAGAAAGAGATTAAGTAACATGCCCAGAGTTACATGGCTACTGAGTGACAGCACTGGCTCTTAAGCAGTCTGGTTTCAAAACCTGTGCTTTTAACCACTCTTCTATGTTGCCCAAATAAAAGAACTTAATGGAGTAAAATAGTGAGAGTTATCTTCAGAATGTTTTTTTTGAATGTCACAGTATTGGAACTTTAGTGAATTCTCTTCGTTTACTACTTTATGATTTTGGAAGAATTTGAGTGGCTCCATGTGTAAGAGCTAGGCCTTGTGAGGCAGATGAAAAGAATTCTAAAGGAACCTGGCCAAAGAGCTTATAGTCTGTGTGGGAAGGTGGAACCTGCTCTGAAATGCAAGGTAGAAGTTGGTAAGGGTCATAATAAAAGAATACTCTGTAGAAGTTCACATATGGAAAAAAGTATTCTTGGGTAAAGAATCCTTACTAGAAGTGTGGAGTTATAACTGGATTTTAAAAAATATTATATTTGGATATGTGAAAATGGGACAGTAGAAAAAAATGGAGGCAGAAAAAATATTAGATATTTTGTGAGAATAGGGAATATTAGTTTAGCTGTACAGGGTATGTGAGAAGTAATGTTTGCATCCTTGAATTACTGAACTAGAGGGCTAAAGTTCATGTATGGGCAGTGGAGAACCATTAAAGAATGAAGTGATACTTTTGGTTGATCTACAAAATAGATCGCATAAGGTGGAGGCTTTTTTGCAGAGATGAATTTTGCGGAAGGTCATGACTCAGGAATATAGCACTCTACACTTTATAGGGAAGGATTTCCAGTTGTAGCTTTGGATCTTAAGAAACTGGAGCAAAGGGGAAAATAAAGTAAATAACATTAAATGTAAAAGGCTGCATTTATGTTTATGCTTATTCTGTAGAACTTTTATTGTTAGTCTCTTTTACCCAAACTTATTAATTAAGCTTGCTGGGGAAAGGTCTTTTATTAGAAACTGAACTGACTTTTTATGATCATCCAGGACCACCCAGTGCTCCTGCAGAAGACCGATCAGGAACACCTGACAGCATTGCTTCCTCCTCATCCGCAGCTCACCCACCAGGAGTTCAGCCACAACAGCCACCATATACAGGAGCTCAGACACAAGCAGGTCAGAGTGAAGGTAAAATAGAGCTTAGCGCACATGTGCAGAAAGGTTCACGCACAGGAATGCTTATAGCAGCCTTGTTGGTAATGATAAACTGCTTACATACGCATTCATGCTGTGAACACTGTTGGGAAAGATTTTGATTTGTTGAGAGGGTATGTTTTGGGGTTAAAAAAATAGAATATTATGTCAAGAGTGGTTTCAGTTATGGAAAAAAACCTCAAAATATTTATATTAATATTAATTAAAGGTGGAAGAGTAGGAAGGATTCATACCAGTCACTCGCCAGTGGTGACCATGAGGTCAGAGGTGACCCATTGAGGTGATACTTTTAAGTGCTGTTTTTCTTTCTTTCTCCCTCCCCCTCTTGCAACTGTGTATTACTTTTGTAATTTAAAAGATTTTAAAAATAGAGATATAGCATAACTTTAGTTAAGTGTAGCTTTTTTGGAAAGATAAATAGTCTTTTATAGTTTTGTACAGTTAGCAATATGTCTTTTTGAAAAAAAAGCAATGTATTTTAAGTCAGACTTTTTCTCTAAATGATATGTCCTTGGATGAGCAAGTTAATTTCTATAATTTTTGATATTCTCACTATAAATTGTGAAAATTGGACTAAACCAGTCGTTTTAAAAAGAATTTCTTCAGTCCTAAATGAAATATAACTTAAAAGCTAAGTATTTAAAATATGATAAAGGGATCTTTGCCATGGTTGAAGGGCATTGAGGGAACATGAGCTCAGGGCAGGAGGCACTAGGGTGCCTCATTGAAACCCTTAAAGCTCTGCAGAACATGGCTAAGTATAGTAGTCCCCCGCTTTGCATTGTTTTGCTTTCTGTGTTTTCAGATATCTGCGGTCAGCTGTGGTCTGAAAATATTAAATGGAAATTTCATAAATAAACAATTCATAATCTATGTTGCATGCTATTCTGAGTAGCATGATGAAATCTCGAGCCATCTCACCTAGGATGTGAGCCATTCTTTTGTCTAGCATACCCACACCGTGTATGCTCCCTGCACGTTTTCTTAATAACCATCTTGATTACCATATCTGTTGTTGCTGTATCACAGAGCTTGTTAAAGTAACCCTTATTTTACAATAAGGGTTAATGGCCTCAAAGCTATTTACATGCCTTTTATTAGAGTATATTGTTATAATTGTTCTATTTTATTATTGTTAATCTTTTACTATACTAATTTATAAATTAAACTATATCATAGGTATGTATGTATAGAAGAAAACAGTATATATAGTGTTCAGTACTATCTGTGGTTTCAGGCATTCACTGGGGGTCTTGAAACATTACCTGTGGATAAGCGATTGAGAATTACTGTAGTTACTGATCTCTAGTTACTGATTTCAGATATCAAAATGTTGGTTCTGTGACTCGCCTATACATGTTAGGGCCTTTAAAATTACACATTCTACTTTAAAACAAACACCAGATGGTGCTCTAGCTATTTGTATAAAGAGGCCAGGTGGTGGTATAATGTATTTTCAGCACCAGAAGCAAGTGACTGAATTTATCAATCACATGAAAAAAAAAAGATCATAGCCCAAAATGAACCAAGCACTTTTGTAAGAGTCCTAATCGTCCAATGGTGATACTTAGAGAGTTTTCCTATTGGAGAATGCTAGTCATAGGGACTAGTAGGTGGCATTTTGCTGATGAATGAGTGCTTTGGGAAGAATTTCTTATTGCTTAAACCTCTTCTCAACCAACTTTAGTTACACTCTTTCCTTTGCACCAATATGCAACTGCCAAAACTGGAACAAACTAGAATTGAAGTAGTTGTGGGCTGAAACAGGGAAGCAGAAGTGGGATTTGGATATGATGGCAGTTTAATGGCTATATCAGGTGAACTAACAAATCCCATTTTAAACAGGGTATACTTAGTAGAATGATAGCTGGAAGGATAATTGTACCAACTGTTTGTTGTTCAGGTATATAGGAATAGGATTTAAGGCTACACTAACACTATCTCAAATTATTCTGTTTGGTTTAATTGAAAATTCATTTTTCAGTGGTCAAAAATTTAAAAACATGAAAGGTTATTCAGTGCAAATTAAAAATTTTTCTCTCCCTTCTGACCCTTAGCATTCTAATTCCCTTTTCCAGAGGCATCAGATTAACACCGTTTGATACACATTGAATTTCTTTAGGGTGGTGTTAATTATAAGCCTTGCTAAATAAAGCTGTTACTTTTTTTAGTTTACACTAAAATACACAATATTAAAAGTTGTACAGTTATTAATATGTGCTGTCAGTCAGTAGATTAGCATTCTGGAGATGAATCTCTAAATTAGTTATATTAAAAAATATAATGGAAGCCACATTACAATTTAAAATTTTCTATTAGTCACATTAAAAAACTTTTAAAAAGATAAAATTAATTTTAATTACACATTTAATTAAATTCAGTATATCTAGTATATTAACATATAATCATTCTTTAAAAGTTATTAATGTTTTACATTCTGTTTTTCATACTACCTTTTGGAAATCAGATGTGATACTGAATCGAAACACTTCCAAACATATACTGTATATCACAGTTAAAACTAGCTACATTTTGGGTGCTTAGTAGCCATATGTGGCTAGTGTCTATTGTATTGGATAGCACAACTCTAAATTAATATGTCAGTTATTTACAGATTCCTAAGATGAATTGTGGGCTAATTTAATGAATACTTTTTGATGTATGATGTATAATGAGTCCCTGACATCACCAGTTAGTTACATCAACCGCTGGTTATAATTTGAGCAGAACAGTCAACTTAAAAGTGTATACTAAAAATTGATAAACCTAGCAGTCTCTTAGAATATGCAGTAATCTAAGATAAAATAAATAATTCTGAGTTGTTACTTAAATTCCATAAAAGATAGTCTTAATATATTGTTCAGTTAAAAGGATCAACAAAATATTGAACATCATGAAAAGAAAAAAAATGGACAGTATTATTCTTTTTCAGATAAATCAAGTGCCTCTGTTACTGGAAAACTATGTACAGTTGAGTAGTTGGCTAAAAATATTTAAGTGGTGAGGATACAGAGAAGAGCACCAAAAATCATCAAAGACCAGGAGGTATTGCTGTTTGACAGTTCAAAAAGTTGAAAAGGATATAATTAAAATCTGTAAAATCATATGCCAATATAATGATATGCAGAGTAGACTTTTAAAATAGCTTTTATTGTATAAATTTTGAAACATACACAAAAGTGGAGATAGAATACATCTATTACCCCCCCCCCAACTTTTGTTTAAAATTTGCTGGTGTGTTTTAAATCAAATTCTGCACATGCTATGTCACTTAGCTATTTCATGCCTAAAATTATAAACTTTTCTTTTGGTAACGTAACCACCATGCTAATATTACATCTGACAAAGTTACTTAGTGATTCTTAATGTCAACACATACTGTAGTTGACCCGTGGACAACATGGGTATGAGCTGCATTGGTCTTTTTATACTCATATTTTTTTCAATAAATATTACAGCTTGCCCTTTGTCTCGTGGGTTTTATATTTTGCTGATTCAACAAACTACAGATTGAAAACAGTTTTACAGTGACATCAGAAGCATGGTGATGTGAGTGGTCTTCTTGAACTCTGCCCTTGAAATGATAACACTTCTGAGAGATCTGTGCTTTGAAACATCTGAAGGGCTAATCCGGGCAAACAGGGGAGGTGGGAAGGGAGAAGAGCAGAGATGGATGCCACGGATGCAGCCCAGAACTCTCTGCAGGACATAGTGAGAGGAGAAGAATAGAATCAGGTTGTGGAGTACACTCTGTAGCCCTGAGCATTCCTGCCTGAGTGATCAGCAAATATTACGGCTGAACCCAGCAGTCTGTCAAGCAAAGACTAGAATACAAAAGTATAACAGTTGTGTTTTAGCAGCAGCCACAATCAGACCATATCCCTGCACCTTCCCAGAACTAGCAGTAGGCCCCAGAAGAAACTATCGGTGTCGACTACAAAGCAGAGTATCTACAGCCCAGAGAACTGAAGAGACAGCTTTTGAGTGGCAGATACACACTGCAGCTAATCTCAGTGATGGTTGGAGATAAAGAAGCAAGGCAGCTGAGGTCTGGCAGTCAGTCACCTTTACTGGGAGGAAAATAAAGCTGCAAACACACTAGCTTCTTCTCCCAACCTACCCCACCTCATCCATTGAGGCTGATCCCAGCATAGGCACCTGGGACACTTCAGGCAGTGCAACGACTGGAAGTGGCTGCTTGGGGCAGCGTGGGGCCTTCAGGGATTTGGAACCCTGTCACCCACCACATTCTCTTATGGGGGTGTTGCCCTGAGACTGAGACAGCCTGGTCACAGAGGAGACACCCACCTCTTCAGGGAATAAAGGGCAACTTTTGCTCAACAGAGATCTGAGAGGTGTGGACAGTGCAGGAACTTGTGTGCCACCTACTGGAAACAAAAGGAAAAAACCTTTCTTGTCAACCTGCTAAAGAGACATCACTCTTAATAATAAAAAAGCAGAGTTCATCCCCATAATTGCCTAGGAGGAGAAATAATCTGTCAAATACCATGAAAAACCAGGGTAACAAGGCAGCTCAGAAAGAAAATGAAGTATCTCCAGAAAATAAGTACATGGAAATATGTGATTTAAGTAACAGAATTTAAGATTGCAGTTCTGGGGTGGGGCAGGGGGAGGGAGGGAGAGGCAAGAAAACTCAGGCAGTTTAATGAACTCGGAAATAAAATTAACAAAAGGGGTACTTTGCCAAAGAGATTAAAACTTTAAAAAACAACCAAATAGAAATTTGGGGACTGAAGAACTCAATAATAGAGATGGAGAATGAAATAGTAAACTTAGGAAATAGCGCAGACCAGGTAGAGGAAAGGATTAGTGATATCATAGACAAATCTGGAAATGATGGAGATGAAAGAGAGAGTTGAAGAGTGGGGAAAAAAAAAAAACAAGAACTATCTGACTCCATCAGAAGGAGCAATGTAAGAACAATAGTATATGAGAGGGAGAAGAGAACAGAGTCTATTCAAATAGTCAGGAACTTCCCAAACTTGTGGAAACAACTGAATCCTTGAATTCTAGAAGCAAACAGCACCTAACTCATTTTATGAGGTAAACATACCAAAACCTGATTAGGATAACACAAAGAAAACTAGACACCATTATCTCTGATGAATACAGATGTAAAAATCCTAAATAAAATACTAGTGCATTGAGTAAGCAGTACATTAAAAAGATTATACATTATGATCAAGTGGAGTTCATTCCAGGGGCACAAGGATGGTTCAACATGTGCAAATCAATCAATGTGACATACCCCATAAAGGATAAAAATCATGATCATATCAATAGGGGCAGAAAATTGATAAGATACAACATATATTTATGATTAAAACATTTAATAAAATGGGTATAGAAGGAAAATAGCTCAACATAATATACTTAATATACTTAATGGTGAAAAAACATAATATACTTAAATATACTTAATGGTGAAAAAACAAACCTTTTCCTCTAAGGTCAGGAATAAGATAAGGATGCCCTCTTTCACCACTCTTATTCAATATAGTATTGGAAGTCCTAGCTAGAGCAGTCAGGCAAGAGAAAGAAGGAAAAAGCATTCACATTGAGAATGAAGAAGTCAGATTGTCTCTTTTTGTCTACCACTTGGTTCTTTATGTAGAAAACCTTAAAGACCACCAAAAACCATTAGAAACAATAAAATGCAGTAAAGTTGCAGGATAAAAAAAATCAGCGTAGAAAAATTCATTGCATACCTATATACTAACAATGAAATTTCAGAAAAAATTCCTTTGCAACTATAACAAAAAGAATACAGTATCTAGGAATAAACTTAACAAAGCATGTGAAGGACCTATCCACTAAAAATTATAAGACATTATTAAAAGAAATTGAAGAGGACACAAAGAAATGGAAAGATGGTTCGTGTTCATGGATTGGAAGAGTCAACATGGTTAAAATGGTCATATTACCCAAAGATATATACAGATATAATGCAATTCCCATCAAAACCCAATGGCATTTTTAAAAGAAGTAGAACAAAAATGCATCAGATTTGTAAGGAATCACAAAAGACCCTGAGTAGCCAAAGCAATCCTGAGAAAAAAAGGACCAAGGCTTGGAGGTATCACACTGCTTGACTTTATAAACTATGCTACAAAGTGACAGTAATCAAAACAGCATTGTATTGGCAGATAAACAGACACACTGACCAGTGAAACAGACTTGAGAGCCCAGAAAAAAACCCACATACATATGAACAGATGATTTTCGACAAAGGAGCCAAAAGTTTGGTAGAGGAAAGAAAGCCTCTTCAATAAATGGTGCAGGGAAAATTAAAAAGCCACGTGCAAAAGAATGAAACTAGATTGCTCTCATCATAACACCGAAATTAAAATGGATCAAAGACCTAAATAGAAGACCTGAAACAATAAATTGCATAGAAGAAAACATGGGCACTAAGCTCATGGACTTTGGTTTTAAAGAGGATTTTATTTGACCTCAAAGGCAAGGGAGGTAAAAGCAAAAATAAAGGAATGGGACTATATCAAAGTAAAAAGCTGCTGCACAGCAAAAGAAACCATCACAAAACAAAGAGGCAACCAACTAAATGGGAGAAGATATTTAGAAACAGCGCCTTTGATAGGGGCTGATGTCCAAAATACATAAAGAACTTATACAACTTGACAACAAAATCCAATTTAAAAATAGGCAGACGGCCTGAGTAGATTCTTCTCCCAAGAAGACATACAAACAGCCAACAGACGTATGAAAAATTGCCCAACTTCACCAGCTATTAGGGAAATGCAAATCAAAACCACTATGAGATACCACTTCACACCTGTAAGAATAGCTTTTATCAACAAAACAAATAATCAATATTGGAGAGATTATAGGGGAAGAGGAACTCTCATAAACTGTTGGTGGGAATGTAAATTGGTACAGCCACCATGGAAAATAGTATGGAGGTTCCTTAAAAATTTAATAATAATCATGTGACCCAGCAATCCCTCTGCTGGGTATTTACCCTCCAAATTTAAAAGCGTCCATTAAGGTATATGCACCTTTATGTTCACTGCAGCATTATTCACAGAGGCCAAAACATGGAAACAACTGAAGTGTCTGATAGATGACTGGATAAGGAAGAGGTGGTACATATATATAATGGAATATTACTCAGCCATAAGAAAAGATGTAATACTGCCATTTGCAACAACATGGATTTTAGGATTTTGCTAAATGAAATAAATCACAAAAAGTTGAGAACCATATGATTTCACTTGTGGGATATAAACCTAAAATCAACAAACAAACTAGACAAACAAGAACTCGTAGACACAGACAACAGGTTAGTGGTTACTGGAGGGAAGGTAGATAAGGGTAAAGAGGATCGACTATATGGTGATGGAAGGAAATTTGAGTGGCAAAACACAATGCAGATGATGTATTATATTGCACGCTTGAAACATACATAATTTTATTAACCAATGTCACCCCCAAAACATTTAATTAAAAAAATATTTTCCATCTACATTTGGGATTCTTTGGATGCTGAGGACCGACTGTATGCGTTGTTCTATGCCATTTCCTATAAGGGACTTGAACATCTGCAGATTTTGATATCCGTAGAGAGTCTTGGAACTAGTTTCCTTGCAGATATGGAGGGATGACAGAAGTTTTGGGGGATTCAAAAGTTATGCTTGGATTTCTGACTGTGTAGGGTGATAGCGTCACCAACTCTATGTTATCCAAGGGTCAACTGTAGTCTCTATTTGAATTTTCCTAATTGTCTCATAATTACCTTATTATAATTGGCAGCTTGTTCAAATATGGAATCTTAACGGGGTTCACATTTTCCATTTGATAATGTGTCTGAAGTCTTTTTTTTTTCCAGTAGCTGTCACCTCTGCATGTTTCCAACATCAAAACTGTATATTGTCCATTGCTCTGTAATTTACACCAAAACATAGATGCTTAAAACATTTATTATCTCATTCAGTTTCAATTAGGGATCTGGAAGTGGCTAGCTGGGTAGTTTTGGTTCAGGTTCTCTCTCGAGGTTGCACTCATATGAAGCTTACTTTTACTCTCACGTGGTTGTTGGCCAGAGGCTTCAGTTCTTCGCCACATGGATCTTTCTCTCTCATCAGCTGCTTGTGTGACCTTATGAAATGGCAGCTTTCACCAGAGTGAATGATCAAGAGGGTAAGGTAGAAGATGACCTGTCCTCAGAAATGTCATTTCTGTAGTATTCCATGGGTGTACAAGTCAGCCCTACTCAGTACAAGAGGGGACTACATAAAGGAATGAATACTAATGTGTATTTTGCTTATGCTTTGCTCATTTGTGGATTGTGGTGTTAATTTTTTTAATTTCTAAGAGTAGTAAATAAAGGCTGCCAACCCACTGCTATTTAGTATACACGTGCAGGAGTCATTGAGAGTCATGGAGGCTGGCTACCACGCTGTGTAACAAAGTACAGTCCCAGAAGTCTCACTCTGCTTCATGCTACTTTCTTTCTTCCCTTACAGAATAGGTTTTATTACTTTTATTCTACCTCCTATTATTTCTGAAATTATAAAACATAGCTTACACACACACACTTATTCAAAACATAGCTTACTCTGAACTATTTTTGAACTTTGCTTTTTCACTTAATATATCCTGTAGCTCTCTCCTTACAAGTATGTGAAGTTATTCTTCCTCATTTTTATAACTAAACATGGACTTCTTATTTCCATTTCAGAATACTGTGACAGAGTCTCATTTTGGACTTGAATGCTACATTTAAAATAAGTAAAAGGAATATTTTGTAGAGATAGGAATAAACCTCTGAAACTTTCAAGCCAGGGGTGGCATTTTCATAATGGGTTGATAGCAGATTAGAAAAAAAATAGTGTTTATCCCACTTTAAGAATAGTTGTACCCTTTTGGTGTTTATTGAGAAAAACAATTACGCTTTTTTGAGTGGGAGTTCCTTAGAATCATTGATGGCAGTAATGTACTACTTGGAGCCTTAATCTCAGCCTTTCTGATGATACCTTAGTTAAAATTTGTATTAAATTAAATACCATGTACAAAGCTCCTTTTAAACTAAAGCCCTAGATTTATACCTGGGTTCCAGTGATGGTTATGAATTACCTGTGATGTATTGACCATAGTTAAATTGCTTGATCTTTCTGTTTCTGAAATAGAGATTGTTAAAGAGGTTAATCTTTTACCCCCTTGTATTTATTGCCTGTTCTTTGCTCATTTTTGTATTGTAGAGTTGTTTTAACTTCTAAGAATTAGAACCCATTGTCATATGCTATATGTATTTCTCTCCCGATCATATTTCTGTACCAGATTCTGGTCACTTCTATTCTAAAATTTAATTATGAAATATAATCCAGGATTAAAGTTATATCTTCTAAGGTGGTTAACTTCTCTACTACATTTTGTACTATCTCCAGGTCTTAACTGTTAAGAAAGCATCTAAGAAATTTTTGTCAGTTCTTTTCAGTTTTTTATTGAATTTTGGGAAGAGGATTAATAACTTAAAAATAGTTAAAGCACATTTTATTTCTATCATAAAAAGCATACAACTGCTTGCTAGGAATTAAGTAGACTATAAATATAGGCATATCTCATTTAGTGATGCAGTCCATAGAGCTGAGCAGCCAGTCTAGTAGTGTGGGCTCTATGCCTTCATTTCAGCCTGTGAGTGCTGGCTGCCTTTTGCACCTTAGTTTGAGTGGCACTAGAAATGCATTGACTTTTTCAGTAGTTATATTTCTGCCACAGGTATGCTGTTTATCCATAGTCTTTTGATTAACAGTAGGCAGTTTGGATATTTTTGAAAGAATTAGTCAATATTTAAAAATGTAAATACTAGTTAGATATTAAAATGTAAGTTTTATTACTATTCTAGGCAATCGATCTAGCTAAATCTACCATTAGAACAACTAAAGTAGTAGAGATGAATGAACTGATAAATCCTTGTTTGGGAATCACAGTGTCTAAAAGGTTTCCCTAGGAACTGTGGTCTGCTGCCCCCAGATGGTACTGTCATTTCCAAGTACACATCCCCTGTGTTAATGAGGTCTATCATTATTACAAAGTGCAGTGAGGAACCATTTAGGCTTTATCAGTTTCTACATTATTGGCAAGGATATTCAGATGATGGAAAAGCAGACTGTTGTTGTCAGATGCCAAAGGTGTCTTTAAGATCTGGAATGAAAGATATCATTGAGTTTCTTGCTACCAGAGTCCATTCATATGGTCACAGAAAAAGTTTCAAACCTTTAGATGACAAATATATTGTTTTGGGAAAGATTTGGAAGCTATTAATGTATGTGTCCCTTTTTTCAGATTTTTATTTATTGATTTTTGACTCGATTTTCATTGAGCATTAGCAGTGCATATATCTGTTGGCAGTAGAATTTGAAAACATTTGTTTTCCTGGAATTTATGAAGTAAACATTAGTGTTATTTGCTGCTGATGAGAGTTCTCTACAGTGAATTCACAACAGAGCAGCCACACTTATTTTTCATTCTTCTTCAGATATTTAAAGAGGAACAAACACATTCTTCTGTCTTTTTACTCAATGTGTTTATGTGTTTGGTGGCGAGAGAATTAAATGTGCTTTAAAACTTTAAAAGTATTTTTTTTCTGCCAAGTTAAACCTGCCTTTTTTTTTTTTTTTTTTTTTTTTTTTGGTCCTTTTTAGGTCAGATATACCAACAGTACCCGCAACAGGCTGGTTATGGTGCTCAGCAGCCGCAGGCGCCGCCTCAGCCACCACAGCAGTATGGTATTCAGTACTCAGGTGAGCAGGTGTCCAGAGGGAGCCTGGCTCATGGTGTTTGAGCTGTTGCTGTATTCATTAAACTTTAATCCATTCCTCTTAATTCCTTGATTTATAATACTTACATTGTCATAGCAGATAATAGTTATTTATTAGAGAAATAACATTTGTTTTAAAAATATTTTGTATAAGTACCTCATTTTAAATCAACATTTCAGTTTTCTAGTGGGCAAGTAAAACTTATTGTAGGTGATTCTGTAATAACTTATATGTACAAAGCAGTTTTTAATACTGGCTGTCCTGATGTGATCAATTTATCTAAGTGACTTAGAACTGCAGTGATGCAAGATTTTCCCCATTATATGTAACACATAATCCTAGTGTACTCTTAGTACCTGTGAAAATATTAACAGTTCCCTCATACATGGAAAGGTGATCTCTTATTAAATAAGAGCAAAATTAAGCTACCTTAGGCTTTTAAATCTCAAAAGTATGTAGGGATAACAGAATTAGCCCTCCCCCCCCCCCCGCCAATAGAATCATGTAAAACATAATTCAAGCAATAAGGATATACAGTTTTAAAAAGGCATCCACGGTATTTTGTTTTATTATCTCACCATTAAAGGTTATCCATATTTAAGTATGGTAAGTTTCTTGAATGAACATATTGATTATAATTCATTTGTTAGAATATTTGTGTTCAATTCTCATTTTATAGTAAAAGATTTAAGTATCAAATACCAACTGTAGTTAAAAATAGTTTGCCTAAGTTCAATCATGCCTAAATTCTATTTTATGTAGTTTTGTAGTATAAACCAGAGCAGGAATTGGTGAACTATAATCCACAGGCCAAATCAGATTTGTCCCTTATTTTTTTTTGAGTAAAGTTTTATTGGAACGCATCTACACCCATTTATTGTTGTCTCTTGCTGATTTGGCATTATAATAGCAGAGTTGGGTAGTTGCAGCAGACTATGTGGCCCACAAAATCTAGAATATTTGCTAGCTGATCCTTTATAGGAAAACATTTTTTTTTTTTTGTCCTTCCCAGAACTAGGCCATAAAGTTGTAGTTTGACATATTTTAACACATATAGCAGGTTTTATTTGGATTACATTTGCTGTAGAGTGATTTAACCTGTAGCTGCTAGTTTTTAATTATCTAAAATAAGTGGAGTGAATTTAAGCTTGGATTATATTAGAGGAAAGGTTATTTTTAGGATGTAGTCCTTTAAAGTAAAATCATAGTGTTACAAATTATGTAAATTTTAGAAATAATAGAAATCAGAGCTGAAGAGACTTAGACGTCATCTAATTCAGAGGATTTCAGCCCTTGATGTGTTTCAGAATTACCTAGAGACTTTTTTTTTTATTTGAAAGTTACAGGTGCCTGGGCCCTTACTCCCAAAGATTTCATTTTCATTTGGTCAGGGGTAAGACTCAAGCTTTGATATTTTAATAGCATTGCAGGTCATTCTAGAGTACAGCCAGAGTTGGGGACCACTGATCTTTTCTCACCCACTCATTTTATAAATGAGGCAACTATGGTTCAAAGAAGTTGTGAAGTATTGAAGGACACACAGCCATTCAGTGGGGTTGCTAGACCAATACACAGTGTACTTGACTTTGCAGTTACTTATTTCCCTATATCATTCTGCATTCTCCAGCCTGGATCAGGAGTTGGCAGACTTTTTTTCCATAAAAGGCTAGATAGTAAATATTTTAGGCTTTGTGGACCATGTGATCCTTTGTTCTGTACTATTCATTTATTCAAAACACAATTTCCTTTTTCGAAATTTCTAGTGGTTTTCACCAATGTTGCTCATTTTTCAAGGGAGAGCATGGTGGTAGGAGGGAGACTATACACATAATAGAAGCATTGCCACAATGGTCAAAGGGTCCAGTACGTTGCTAATGAAACAGCATCTTAAGCCCTTATGGGTAGAACCTCTCTTGAGAAATAATTAAGGATCAAGGATCTGGTTCTTTCCACTCAGTTAAAAAGCCAGTTTAGATTTCAGTTAATGAAAAGGTAGTCTTTTTTTTTTTTTTTTTTTGCTCAGTCTTAAGTTGAATAGACAAGTTAAAGTTGAGTCCTTTTGTTTCTCCAAAAAATAATAGACAAATTTTTAAATTTATGTAGAAGATAGGAGAAATTGTGTGACATTCAAGATTTGTACATGAATTGACTTTAGTTCAGTATTTAGATGCTACCATAAGTAAAATGCACTAGATATTTATTAAAAATTAAGTTTGCTCTCTTAATGAGTTTAGTCAGGGTCTCTACTCTGAGTACAATTTAGTTCTTTTCAAATTTCTTTTATATTTCTAATTCCACTTGTTTATTAACTTGAATTTGATTGGGAGGTATGGGAATAGTCTCTGCTTGGAGACTTAAGTGATGTTGGTTACATTGGACCATTTTTGACACTGTTGGTTTGCCAGTTTCCCTCTGACTTTTTCCAGTTTTATTCATGGACTATATCAAAAAGCTTTCTTTCATGAGTAAATTTTGAACCCAGGTTCAAGGTGAGTTCAGAATATACTCAACTTCATTCAATCCTTTTTTTTTTTAAATTCAGGGTTGGACGTATTTTAATAATTTTCTTATGTATCTGGTATTTAATGCTGACAGGATTCCAGTCAATGGAGAGGTTTCATTGCAAGTAGCTGCAGGTGTGTTTCATGGTAGAGATAAAAGTTTTTAGTGAAGCCGACTTTTTCTTTTTGAAAACATTTACATCCTTAGAATGTAATGAATATAAGATGTTGATTTTGTGGGGCAATATGGTATGCTTTTTGTGTGTTATGTTGTTACTGCTAAATCAAAATTTTAAGTTATAAAGGCAAAATAATCAGATACCAAATCTAAAATGAAAGGTTTTAAGGGTTGTGAAAATGGGTACTTAATGTTTATTCTTAAATGGCTTAGGTTTTGTTTTTATAGAGTGACTAAATCTTTAAAGCATCTCAGCACAATAAGATGTATTTATAGTACTATCATTTCACTTAAATTTTCATTTTCTACAATGTTTTTATTTGATACTGTTGTTAAATAGGCCTTCCCTCAAAACCAGGTTAGTGAACAGTTTTTGCATTAATTCCAACCTTTATCATTTGCACATCTACTCTATATTAGGAGTTATGCTAGAATAGGCATTTGCTCTTAGGTAATATATAGTCTAGAATCCGTTGTAATGAACAAATATATGTATAGTGGTTTCAATTGAAGATGAAAGGATTTAAAAAAAAATTTAGAAAATGTTTGATACGACTTGGTCTTGAAATATGTAATGGAATTTACTACTCTACATGTTATATAAGTTTATTAAATAAGTTTATTAAATTTCTCATCACTTTTGGTCCATAACAGTAAAGACTGATTCCCTGGAAAATTTTCACCAACAGAAAAATAACATATATATCTCATTTATTTTGCCTATTCAGCAGGCTATAGTCAGCAGACTGGACCCCAGCAGCCTCAGCAGTTCCAGGGATATGGCCAGCAACCAACTTCCCAGGCACCGGCTCCTGCCTTTTCTGGACAGCCTCAGCAACTGCCTGCTCAGCCGCCACAGCAGTACCAAGCGAGCAATTATCCTCCACAAACTTACGCTACCCAGACTTCTCAGCCTGCTAATTATACTGTGGCCCCTGCCTCACAACCTGGAATGGCTCCAAGCCAACCCGGGGCCTATCAGCCGCGACCAGGTTTTACTTCACCACCTGGAAGTACCATGACCCCTCCTCCAAGTGGGCCTAACCCATATGCACGTAACCGTCCTCCCTTTGGTCAGGGTTATACCCAACCTGGCCCTGGTTATCGATAAAGAGGCACAGCTACAGTGATGAATATAGCTGCTAGCTGTTCACCTCTCAAAAGACTCCAATACTGTTTTAATTTGTATTTGAAGTTGAGAAATTTAAAAAGCAGAGAATTTTTTTATGATATTGTTGCTGTTAATTGAAAGTATAATTTGCTAGAACAAAAAAGACAAAAGTTTTTTCCTTCCTTGCTTAAAAGTATAGCAGCTTCCTAGTAATTTTGGAACACTACTCTTACATGTGTGTAAAGTGATTGACTTTCTAGCTTGCCTTGTCCAGAGGATATTAAAATGATAGGTTGAAGTTTAGCCATCTTACTTGGCTTTTTTACTATTAACATGATGTACTAAAAGTAGATCCCTTCGAGAAGACTAGATATTATGTAACATTGAAAGGTTAATAAAGTTGATTGAATTCATTAGTGGTTTTGTAATTTAATTTAGTTACTAACATGCATGAGAAAAAGAACAAAGCCTTATTGATGTTATCTGAAATGAAGTATAGATGGTTAACTTACAGTGCTGTTTAAAACTTAAAAATAGATGTCACAGGAAATTAGCATTATATATAAACACGACAGATAATAGTATTAAGGGGGATTTGGTAGATCCTGAATAACTGATTTTCCTTATACAGAGGAACCTTTCAGAAATAAAGAACTCAGCCTTAAAAAAAACAAACAAACTACATCTCTTTATTGCAGAGTTTCTCCTTATTTGAAAAATATAAACTTTAGCATTGATAAAATTGAAGCATGTTGAAAGATAAGCCCAAGGTCCTTTCAGAATGAGGGCAACAAAGCAGCATTCCCACCTCCCTCCCCAAATGAAGAAAATACCTTTTAAATAAAAAAGCATTTGATTTTCAGTACAGGTTGAGTTATGAAAACATCCTCTGATACATTCATTCCTACAAGTCTTATGTGTAAAAATATTAGTAAATCCTGTAAAATGGTAGCAATCTCATCATGCATATTTTTGTGCTCAGACTTCATTTAGTCTCTGCATACAGCTTGGTTAGAATTACATTAAAAACAATATGAAGACAGTTATTTGAATATACTTTGTTAAATATAGTTCTCAATTCCATTTTTAGCTGAAATGAAATTTACTGATTCAAACAATCTTAATTTACAAATATTTAAGGAAATGTGTATTCACATGATTCAGAAAAGTGATTCGGCTGTTGCTGATTAGTTTAAATAAATGTGAATATTAGGACCTTTTTCCCCTAAATATATATATGAATATAATTTGACCTAATAAGTTAAACCAAGTAGAGATTTATGGAATTAACTCACCAGTAGGAAGAATACACATTAATAAAAGTAATTTTAAAAAGTATATTAGTTTTTGATGTTATTGTTATAAAAGTATCTCAGAACATCATTACAACAGTATGATAAATAATATACAGATGATCTCTTAAAATACCATGAATAGGGAGCCAGCTTCCCTAAAAAATGTTACTGTTAATATCTTGCTTAAAAATGACTTTGTAAAACCTGATAAATATTCTCAGCAATCTTTCTAATAAACATCTAGTATTGCTAACAATTAGATTTTAAACTTTTATACATAGTAAACAGAACAGCTTTAAATGAATGACAAATACCATAGTGTTTCCACTTTTCTGCCGTGATGAAACAGAAGGCACTTGTGAACATGATTGCAGCATCTACCATTTTCCAGGAATTGTAGTCCCACATTCATACCACTGAACGTAATTGATTTGGGTGTGACCACCAATTTCTCCAAATTGAACAGGTTCCTGGCGAACTGCTCTGAAATAGCCTAAGAGGGAAAGTAAGTTAATTTTAATAGCTGCTATGTTACATTTTTGCCCTCACTGCTCATAGAGTGGAGTGACATTGAATGACTGAAAGTTACTCCAGGTGAAGCAGTATTTTAGAAAATAGATAGAGGCTCTGGTGTCTTCCCTGAAGTAGTAATGGGTGGCTAAATATCAGTTGACCTGAAACTCCTTGATGTCTCCCTTAAGTTGACAGTGTCTAAGAAACAAAGTTGGAAAGGGACAGGCATCAAAGGGATTCTGTTTTTTTGACTGTCATTGACCAGGTTCAGTATACTCTCTTATCTGAAAGTGTACTTTATGCACATCACAGACTTGCGGTGGTCTGTGAAGAACTGACCTGAATAAAGGCATTATATTTACTGCAATGTTAAGAAACAAAAGAAAGGTAGTTCTTAGATTGATAAATTTCTAAGAATTAAACTTAGGCGAAATCTTTCTTCAAGCACCCTACACTAAATGATTAAAAGCTTCTCTGTGAATGTAAAATATAGAAATATACACTATTTTTAATTGTGTATGCTTATATAAAGTATGCTTTATATTTAATTACTTTGAGACAGTAAGTTTCAATTTTCTGTGCTAATGGGGTCACAGATCTTATTAAGCATCTTTTACTATGGTATTTTTAAATGTACCAGTGAACAAAATGTGTTGCTGAAAAGACTAGTCAAATAATTCAAAGTATTTAAAGAATATCTCGGTGATTCCCAAGTAATAGGACATTTACCTTTTGCCCTGCCTGGACAAGAATCTTCATCTTTTCAATCCTTGATAAGCATCTTAGTACTAAAGTGTCTTCAGCATTACAGTGGTTGTTCATTTCTTAGCAGAATTGTTCTATTTTAATTTTATTTTTTTGATTAAGGCAAATACTGTTTTTTTTTTTTTAATTTGTGTTAGTAATAAAGTTTTCTTAAATTTGTTAAAGGAGTTAAATGCCTGTGTGCTCAGTATTGACAAAAACCATAAAGGTAATATATTAATGCTTTAAGTTTAGGAAACTGCTCTTTCAGCTGTTTTTGCAAATTTGGGTTTTCTTGAAATAGATGCATTTATATATATGCCTGTAATTTTCCTTAGCTCTAAGGAATATAATCTTAGGGACTGGGAGGAAAGTTGAGAAACTTTTATTAAGTCTTCATATTAAGGTCTTATGAATTTTTTTTTCCAGATAATGAGAATACTAGTACTACAGAATTATTTTTAAAGTGATTGCTTTTCTTAGCTTGAATTCATTTTGGGTTAATTATGAAACCCTTTTGCTCATGAGGAGCCCTAGAAAACATACCTTTTTTGGTGGGTAACTGATCAGAAGTCAGTTGCTGGCCTGTGTGTCCATCTAAAAATGAGTCCACAAACTGGCAGTGATCTTCTCCATGGCCTCTTTGATCACCTATGTTATAAAATTTTCCTGAAGAGCCAAAAATTAAAAGGATCATAAAGTGTTTTCTTTCATAGGGATAAATCTAAAATAATCAAATTGTTTAAAATAATCAGTCTTTCCTGTTCTTACGCTTTTTCTCCCCTTTCACTCTAGTTCAAGCCGCCAGTGTCTCTTGACTGAACTACAGAATAGCCTCCCAGCTGTCATTCCTGCTTTCACTCTTGCCTGGCTATTCTTCCCTTCCTCCTCCCATGTCCTGCATCTGTTAAAAATGTAACTGGAATGTTACTCCTCTCTTTAAATCTCTCCAACAATCTCCTATTATACTCAGAATAAAACCTAAAGCCTATACCTCATTTCAGAATTCCACATGATTTCACGCTTCCCTGCCTTGGTCTTCCCCATACTGAGCCTTAGTCACACTAGTGGAACTGGCTAGGAGTGTTATTGGCATTGCTTTTCCCTCTGCCTCTGGCTTTAATCCATAGGTCTTTGTTTCGTTGGTGCCTTCTCAGAATTTTCTAATTCACACTAGTGTTAACTTTTCAGAGAGACTTCCCCTGACCACTCTAACTAAAGAAGCTTCTATTCAGTTGTTTTCTTCCACACTTAAGTTTCTTCAAAATACAATGGGAAATTCTTATTTGCATATTTGTTGTCTGTCTCTTCTTACTAGATTGTAAGCTATAAGGCAGAAATGTGTCTCCTTTGCTGCTTTGTCCCCAGCACCTAGAACAATGTCTGAACAAAGCAGGTACTATTTGTTGAATGATTAAACAAATGTTTACATTCTATGTTGGGGCCAGCGTTATTTATTTGTTCAAAATCTTTACTGTATATTCGAATATAGAAGAGAAAATAACCCACTAAATCTGGAGTTAGGGGTTTATAGCCTTTCAGGCCAGTTTTAATCTTGATCTTGTCTTTGGCAGACTTAAAATTTTAATTTAGTCATATTTCTTCCATAATTATTATTAGAAACACTTATTATCAGTAGGCTTTTTGTTCTTGGTTGGCTGTTACAGAATTGAACATGAATGTGGCTAGTGTCTTTACATTCAAGTTTGCCATGGTGGCACTGTTACAAATTGCATTTTCATTATTTCTAATAGCATGTCTCAAATCCTTGTTTTCTAGACTAAATATTTCAATAACATCTTGCTCAAAAAGAAAACTTATTTACATCACACCTGAGTGTCTGGAACTGTTCAAGCAAAATGCCAAGTTACAGAATGCTTCAAAGCATTACCTGAAAGACATGGCTCAAAACAGCTGGTAGCCCTGCTCACCTGTGAGGGAGTCACTCAGATAAATCTTGTATCTGAGAGAGTTGCACAGCTGTACCCCTACAAATTTTTTATACCATGTCCTTTTGACATACTGTTTGCCCCTACACTCTGAGTAAGAGTCCGAATTAAAGGGTCTTTCAGTCCAGATGGCATCTCTTCCTCCTGCATAAGAAAAACATGGGTTGAGTTTAGTATCTGACTTTAGATACTGAAGCTATCTTAAAAGCTTTTTGAAAAAGCAGTTTTCAAAGTTCACTGTCAACTTACTGATACCTGTATTCAATGCTGAATACTGGAGCCAAAAATATAGGAGTTTAAACACATAAACCCCCAATTAAGTTCTTGTTAATAGTGACAAATCTTAAAGGAATATTTTTAGGTGTTGAATAGCCTATGCAGTGCTAGATGTAGACAGCATCCCAAGTAAATTTAGTTTTGTTTTTTTTTTCTTTGCAGCATATACAATTTAAACAGCTACTTTAATGTGATTTATTATTAAAAATGGAAATGAGGGTATTATAGCTTTATAATTATTAAATAGAAAATTTGGTACCTGATGAAAAGAAGTTTCAAAATATCCAGCTTGTTCCCAAAACATCATAGGCTCTCAATGTTATTGAATGTTTTAGGTAAACATTCACACCAGATTGATATTCTAAGAAGATTCGATGGACCAAAGTGAAATTATGGCTAAAATTCTGCCATGTCTGTATAGTTGAGTCAGTTTAGAAAAGCATGTGGTTGTGTTCACATTGAGAGCAGGTACTTACCAGAAACTGGCTCGCTCACTCTTGGATCCGCTGAGGAGAAACAGCAAATAATCAGACATTAGTTTCCAGTGAAGAAGGTGGGTACTTAGAGTTGTTAAGAAATTTTACTAGCAAAATGGTACACTCTTGAAGAGTGGATTGGAATGTGTGTGGTTTTGGAAATTGTTCTCAATTGGAGAATCTTCTTCTGCCAGATACTTGGGTGTATTATTTGTGATTTGAGTAGTTACAAGTCTTCATTGCTGTTCTAGCTTTCACTTCCATTTTAAAAGCTTCCTCTTTTAGCTTCACACAAAAACAATTGATGGTAAAATCACCAAGATGCCACGAACTGCATGCAGTTGATGTAAAAATTATACAAATGATGCTGTGTGTACAGATGTATTTCATTAGGGAACTGGAACATGGGTCAAATACGAGAATTTCACAGCTGCTTAAAATAGCTGTCAAATGAATTCCCTTTCCAAATGTGGCTCAGCATGTCTGATATTTTGATTCTAGGCATTGATGTTGGCACACAGAGGAGCATTCATTCACTAGATTTTTGAGTACAGATTGAATATACTTTTTTGGAACTGATACACCCGTTATCCCCTGACATCAAAATAAATGAGGAAAAACATAAATAGCGTTTCCTTAAGGGTACCGTCATCAATTTGCTTTTTCCCATAGATGATTTTTTGAAATTCAAGAAACTCTTTATATAGTGTTTATAGCTGAATTTTAGGCAAGCTCTCTATGCAAAACATTATGGCCTTTCGCATTGTTGTTGGGAATTCTCTTGATGTGATTACCTGATTCAGTACTGAATGCCACTGTGTTGCTGGCTGGGCCTTCCCCAAGTGGGTTTTTGGGTTTCACTTGGAATTCGTAGCTGTGTAGGGGAGAAATTAAAATAAAATTTTAGTATATTCTTCAAGGGTAGGAAATAACATTTTCTTGTTATACTAACATCCTTCTTGATTCTGTTTGAATGGACATATGTCCTAGAAACATGAGGAGAAAAATTTTACTTTCCAAATAGCTTGTCTAATATTTTGTCAAATATAAGAATATTATACAAATGTTCAGACTAATTTCAGCAACAAAGGCCCTCCATTTTCTTTAGATGTTTTAGCTATTTCCTGGGGCAAAGGAGTAGAAAGATTCCTTTTTTTTCCTTACGATCCCAACCCTAGATAGAACCTTAGACTTAGGTAACTTTCTTCATTGTGGAGTTTGAATTACCTGTGTCAGAACTGCATAATAGAGTAGCAGTGGGCAAAGTTTATTTTAAATGCAGATTTCTTGCTCTATCCTAGCTACTGAATCATCACTTTTTTTGAGGTGGTCTGGGTAAAAATTTATAACAAATTCCTAAGGTGAATTCTATGTCCATTGACATTTGAGAACTACTAGACTAAGCTATGGAAGCTGATGCACATGAAAATATTTCTTTGTAATGATTTCCTGGTTGTATCTCTTGGAACTCAGGTCATTTGTAGATCACAGGAAACCATGGTATCTCCAGAAGTGGGGGCATGGTAGTGTCACATGAGCATGAGCACAAAGACAGATTTCTTTTTCTATGAACCAGATTCATTGGGCCAGGCCCTTGACCCTTTATCTTAAACAAACAAACAAACAAACAAAAACAAAAATAACCTAGATCCCTTGGAATTACAAGTATATTCGATTCTGGCCTGAATAAGTACACATTGAATTGCTATGCTCTTTGACAAATTTTATTCATAGAATACTTAAGCAAAGCAAAGAGACATGTGGGACACCATCAAACAGACGAAGATATATGTTATAGGGGTTCCAGAAGGAGAAGAGAGAAAGGGTCAGGAAGCTTATTCAAAGAAATAATGGCTGAAAACTTCCCTAACCTGGGGAAGGAAACAGATTTCCAGATCCAGGAAGTACAGTTCCAAATAAAGATGATCTAAAGAGATACACAGTGAGACATAATTAAATTGTCGTAAGTTAAAAACAAGGAGGGAATCTTGAAAGCAGCGAGAGAAAAGAAAATCTGCTATGCACAAAGGAGCCCCAATAAGATTATTAGTAGATTTTTCAGCAGAGGCTTTCAGGCCAGAAGGAAGTGGCATGATATATTCAAAGTGCTGAAATAAAAACTAACCGGCAAAGCTGTCTTTCAGAATTGAAGGAGAGAGAGTTTCCCAAACAAAAGCTGAAAGAGTTTATCACTACTACACCAGCCTTACAAGAAATTTTAAAGAAAATTCTTAAAGTCGAAGTTAAAGAATATATTAGTTACAAGAAAGTATGTGAAAATATAAAATACACTGGGCAAAAGTAAATATATAAAATTCAGAATACTGTTGTAATCATGGTGGGTAAATAACTTATGAAAGTTAAAGAGTTAAAAATAACTATACTACAATAATTTGTTAATAGGTACACAATGTTAAAAGATTTAAATTGTTCCATCAAAACCAAAATGTGGAGGGGAGAGTAAAAATGTAGAGCTTTTGCATGCATTTGAAATTATTAACAGCTTAAAATAGATATTTATAAATAGATGTTTTATGTAAACCTCATGGTAACACAAAGTAATAACCTGTAGTAGATACACAAATGATAAAAATAAGGAATTAAAGCGGATAAAAAAACAAGACCCAAGTATATGCTGCCTAAAAGAGCTTCATTTCAGCTTTAAGGACACACAGACTAAAAGTGAAAGGATGAAAAAGATATTTTATGCAAAAGGAAACCGAAGAAAGCAGGGGTACTTATATCAGATAAAATAGATTTTAAATCAAAGACTATGACAAGAAACAAGGTCATCTGTGTAATGACAAATGTGTCACTTCAAGAGGATATAATATTTATAAATATAACATCTGAAAGGAAACTCTAGTGAAGACTTTGTGCCTCCTAGAGGACAAGTAAGTAACACCCCTGGGGAAGTGTGGATCTCAACAATCTTCCCAAGCCTCCCTGTCAGGAGGCAGCATGGTGCTACCTAAGGTCTTGGCTTCTGAAGCCAGAAAGACTTGGGTTCACGGCTGCACTATTGCGTGACTTTAAGGTTAGTTATTTAACCTATGTGAGCCCCAATTTGTTCATATATAAAAGTGAGGATAATGATATTATTTGTAATTATAAACACATAAGAGTATAAAAATATGACTCTTTCTGAGGATTAAATGACATAATACATGTTAAAGCAAGGTGCCTGGCACAGAGCCATTATCAGTATTCCCTAGTGCTATATTTATATCCAGAGAAAATTTTTAAAGGTGCTTTTATTACTGGGGAATTTGACTAACACGGCCACAGAACTCTCAAGACAGAGCTCTATGTCCACATTCTGTTGTGGCTGTAAAATTTATAACAAAGACATAGGGATTACTTGGAAGAATAAAAATTTAGCAGGTGAAGCTGCCTACCATCAAAATAGCTCCATAAGCTAAGAAAAAAAAAATTCTAAGGTTTTCCTGAAGAATCTAGGAAGCTCTAAGTTATTATCCAAAAGAAATGGGATGATAAAGAAGAGGGTAGAGTTTGAGAAAAACTGTGAAAATCAGCATAAGAATTAAATATCAATTTATAGAAAAGTGAAAAAGTAAGGTTTCAAAAGTGGGATCTGTGGTTCACAGTCAGAGACAGGGAAACTGCAATCTAGCTTAAGACTGCTCTTCAGGTCTGGTTATGCAGACATGCCTGTCATCCCTTGCCTTCCCTTCCTCATTTCTCTCAATAACCAGTTCTCTCCATTTTGCCCATAATGTAGAGCTGATATAGTTTTCATTACTGAACAAACTTTTAATATACTCCCATTTATTTAAAAAGCTGTTTTTCACTCTTAACAAAAGCCTCAAAATACCCCAGGCAACATGCTTTCTATATAGAAAGGCTATCCTGTAGCTGAATTTGTTTGGCTAGCTAATTTTACTTCTAGTGTAATCTTGAAATGTTTGGGCCTAATGCAGGTGGAGCATCAGTCAGGGGAGTGAAATGGCAAAGTGGAATAAGAGAAAAAGAGTAAGGGGCACTGAAGTAGAAATATAGTAATCTAATCAATCAGTTCTCCAAGGACGCTGCAAAATTATGGTAAATGTTTCTAGATTCCTGCCACGTGCAGGTCTTGTGCTGATCTGGAAATATAGATTGGAGCAAAAAAGCAGAGCAGCGGAGATTTAGAGGACAGAGTAAATCCTAATCTGGGGAAAGGGGCAGAGCATCGACAGGCATCAAATATCATCAGCCAGCTGCCTACGGACATTTCTTGTGTCTCCCATTTCTGTGGGGGACACAAATTTCAAATCTGGGCTGCACTTTAATTCTACAGTGTTGCTACGAGTTTCTGGCACCTCATCTCCTAGGTATTAAAAAATTTTAAGTGAAAAATAATGAATATGGTGATGTAAAAAGAATTGTTCTCTTTGTATAGACTAGTGGAGTTCTGTGCTCCTAGCTGTGCTTTTGCCAGAAGAAAAGTTGCAAAACTGAGCAATCCACTATATCTCTTCT
The DNA here is from genome assembly GCA_004027375.1 of Macroglossus sobrinus. Taxonomy (NCBI): domain Eukaryota; kingdom Metazoa; phylum Chordata; class Mammalia; order Chiroptera; family Pteropodidae; genus Macroglossus; species Macroglossus sobrinus. Next base: position 329,365 of record PVKZ01001518.1, on the reverse strand, counting down.
TTAATGAAGAAGCCATTGTTTTGCTGCCCACACCTGCAATAAAACTAAGTAAAATGCCTAAGTCTCTGGCAGCTGATTTTACTCCTTTCTACAAAGCCCATGAGAAGAGATGTTGAAAAGTTAATACAGAATCTGTAGAAACCAGAATTTCACGAAAACACTGTGAATAAGAGTATAATGACTATTCCACATGCCTGCTTCATTATGCCAGATTCACAGTTTATAAGAGTTGCTGCCTCTATTCTCGTTTACTTTTAGTAACAAGGCTGTATTAAATCAAACAACATGAACAACAGTACCAAACTATCTCTGCTGTCAGCTACAGGAAACTTCAGTAGATTTTAGTCAGAAAAGAAGAACTGTTTTCCACAACCCTCCCAAACCACAGATGACAGTATAAGCACTTGAGCAGGTTAAGTGAACTTGATTTATCTTAGTTACCAGACAGAGTACATTTTCCATAGGAAATTGCTGGGCCACATGTAAGTCTGGTACACAAAGTGGATTCTTCCGTTTTTTAGTCAGTGAGGAGAGACATTGGAAGAGACAAGATTAAAAGGCTTTTTTAGTTAGTGCACAGCACTTGTGTGTCCATCTGTAGTGCCAACCAGTTCATCAGGAAGAATGTGGCCCATCAATGGCTTATTAAAATACGTGCTAAAAACAATTTGTCTGAAAACAAATTGTAGACCACAGACAAATTCAAAGAAAAGTGGTTTATCAGGACCATTCTACTTGCTATATGACTGACCTAGGTTTTGGTTTTATTTTCATTTTCAGTTTCCCACTGATTTTGTGTGTGGCTTCGGATATCATAAGATTATACCATTTTAGATCTGGGAGAGACTTTGTGATCAAGTAGTCCATACATCTGACCCTTTAAGCAGTGGTGAAAGACTTATTAAGTCATATACTATATCAGTTCTGTTCACAGAACTAAAAATAGCCATAATGGTCTTTGCTAACAAAGGGGTTTGTTCCGGATAGGAGAGGCTTCTCAATATTTATCTTTCAGTTCAACAAAAGCCAGACATTGAGGTTTTATGTGGAAAAAGTAAGTGGAAAATAAATATTAGGACATGCGTTAGATGGGTACTGATTCAGCTAAATACAAACATCTTTACATTTTCTTTGTATCTTAGAGATCACCTAATAACAGAGATGGAGTTTGCCTCTGTTAATAGATGTCTTCTGTGTCACTTGACTAACACAGTTATGGCTCCTCACAAACAGCCCCTCTTCCTTGTCCACATATATGGCCACAGCTTACTGAAGCTGCAAGCAGCCGCAAGCAAGGTTGGGGTGGTCCCCACTGTGCCGCCTTTGGAGCCACACCTAGATGCCCCAGGGCGACCGTTCAGCTCCACTCTCTCTATAGATAGAAACACCTTGTACCAGGTGTGGAGCTGAATCCGTCCAGCAGCAAGACAGCTGCTGGATGGTCCCTTGCTGTGGGCTGTTTTCAGGCTTCTGCAGAGTACATGAAAACTTGGCTGTCATAAAGATGGGCAGAGAGAAGGTTAGCATACACTGAGAAGGAGAAGGTAGTACTGTTCACTTTTTGGTTCTAGAATACTTTGTGAACATTTAGAATTTTTAACCAAAAGAGCTCTGTAGATTTATTTTCTCTGTCTGATTCTCCTGAGTTAAATGGTCTGACACTGAGCTCTCTATTCTACCCTTGTAGGTATGTAATTATTCGCCAGTAATTATCACCTGTTTTAGATCTCATGTTTTTTTTCTGTCAGGACAAATGATGCAAAATGCTATTAAAACAAATTATTTACATAAGTCTCCTAGAATTGGAACACAGCTATAGTAATTCTTTAAAAAGTTATTATCTTCCAGCTTTTCAGATGTGGAATTCCAGAACCTAAGGGGGCAGGGGAAGAATTTAACTGCTATAATTCAAAGTTTGCCTATTTTAGGAATTCAATTTTACCATATATTTTTATTTAAAAATTCCCCCAAACAGTGAAATGTGACCAAAGTCATTCTTTAAGCCAATAAAAACCACCTGGTAGCTGCATGCTAAACATACTTCCTTTTTTTAGTGTGTCTTTTATTAGCATTAATCTTGGACCATGGTTGGGGTAGAAAAGATACAATGGAAAACAAACCTTGCCTTAACAATGTGTTATAGTATGAAAAAAGCTGACACTGAAAAAGCCAACAAATCTAAATCTGAGGACTCATAATTTTATTATTCTGGCTCTAGCCTGGCTGTCACCATTAACTTTAAGGACTACTTGTATTTCACCCAGGTCACGCACATGGATTTGAGCTGAAGGAACAATACTATCGTTGCTCTTACTAGCCTGTCCCATTCCATCCCATTCTTCACTGTCAAGTTTCAGTCTCAAGGATTCTGTGAGGCTCTCTCTCCTGATAAACTGCAGAACTTGTCTGTAAGTCCTACACTGGCATGTTCTTTTATGCTGTCTTGTGATGCTCTGATGTGGTTTCATGGGTATTTTGTTTTTCTAGGTACCTTAGGCTTCAGAAATCTCAAATTAAATGAAATAATTCAGTTCACTTTATTCTTCTTTAAGTCATTAAGTTACTTTGACTACTAGGGGTTTCAACAAATGATTTTAATATTTTGGCTGAAAACATTTTTGCCTTTGGACAAACTAATTTATAGCACACCTCTGCTAAGAGAGCGCAGAATGCTCTCACACGCTCACCACACACTGGGTCTACTGCACTGCTTGACCACTGCGAAGCTGTACACTGCAGACCAAACAGCTTTCCTTAGAATACCTTCACATGCATGTGAACTGTCCCCAATGGGAAAAAGTTCTTTACTTCAAATTACTGATCTACAGCTTTTAAATCATGACCCACTATGGACTATCAATATATTCCTGGTAAAATCATGTATATAAACGTTAACAGTATTTATGTCCTATTGAATTTCATTTGATCATACCTAACTCTAAAAATAATATTAAATAAGCCATATATAGACACACTGAATGGCCTCAAACTTATGCCAAGTAGTAAAACTTGGCATGGGGTTCTGATTTCAGGAATTCCTAAACGTAATATCTCTTTCTCCCAAAGACAAATTCAGAAAGGGCCACCTTTGGTCTTTGTTTGTCTTGAAATGAGAATGGGCTGTAGGGGTCCTCCATAGAAGGCCACTGATGAAGGACAAGATAGAAAAGTGAGACACATATCAAGAAGGCAGGAGAAAAGGGACATGGTCGTCTTTCAGTCTGAGGCAAACTTCAGAAACAATTAGCATGACTCCTATAAAAGTTACAATCCATGACTTGATTGGTGCTCTGATTCCAGAACGAAATGTAGCTCAGCCCCAAGGTCCTTTTCTCTTATATGCACCTACTCAACCAATTAAGTCAGATGTGAAATTGGCACTCTTATGCAATGTTAACAAAGACTCCCCCCTTTTAAAATTTATTCCAATTGTCACTTGTTATATTTCCACCAGTGTCACTCATTATAAGTAGCACTGGTGTCAAAAATGATTAGTCTAACTATAAGGAGGTCAGAATAAAAACTAAAATAAAAGTCAGAACAAGTCACTTCCCATTCATTGTCTTTCAATTGTTCCATCTCTTGACCAAGTTTCCTGATCTGGTATAGAATGTTCTTTACAACCTGGCTTCCACCTCTCTTTGCTTTCACTTCCTTGGTCCACTTTTCACCCCCCACACTGGTGAAAACAGCCTATTGCTCACTGCACACAACTAGGCCATTTCAGGCCCCTACACTGACATGTGCTATTCTCCGACATTCCTTTCCCCTACCAGTTATCTAGCTAGCTCCTTTCTACTTATCCTTCAAGCCTCAGTCCAGGTGTCAACCTTGAGGATGTTTTCCCTAATTTCCTCAGGGTTCCCATCGCACCTTGTGCTTACATCTACCAGAACTCTCATCACTTTGTATAGAATAATCAGTTATGAACTGCCTACTCCTGCTAGCCTCCAGCTCAAGAGCAGGCACCATGTTTATTCAGGCTTGTAGCCACAACTCCAAGCATACCACTGAGCACATTGTTGGCAATTAATCAATGTTAGTGAATGGAAACAAACCTTTTACAAACAAATCAGATTTAAAATATCACTGGTATAACTGTTCTACTTCTGATTGTTGCTAATAAGAAAACTGTGAGATCTGAGGACAGCCTGGTACAGAAAAGGAACACAATGGTCATTTAGAAATTGGATGCTTTTCAATGTATTTTCTGTGTACTACTCAGCTCACTTTTTAAGTGGAATAAAGAGCAGAAAATTGAAGAGAAAAACCATTCAAGTCCTGTAAGCCCAAATCTACCTATTAAAAACTTCAAAGTTAAGTGACTTTTCTTTTACTTTTTCCTTGGAATATATTATGGTAAAAATAGGCTCTCTCCCTGTTAATCCTGTTAAGAAAACAAAACCAAGATCATCATTACTGAAATATATAATTATTTTTGGTTAACTTAAATTCTTTAAGAAAATTAGCAGTTGCAAAATTTTTCATGTTACAGCTCAAAATAGAGAACTTGAAAAAAAATACTTGTGGAAAAGTGTTATTTTTGCAGTATAGGACTATAGTTTACATACAGCAACCCATCTATAATGAATTAGATTCTTCCTTTTCCTCTGAAAAGATTAGAAGAGTCTCCCTGCTGTCATAGCCCAAATAGGCTCTTTGAGTGTCACAACCAATACCCAATTCGATTCAATCAATTGATGATGATGAAAGATACAGGAAGTAAAACTTGTGAAAAAAATCTCTGATGCCAGTGTTCTAGTCTTCACCTCTGCGATCTTTTTCAACACTGAGGATCTTTATCAAGTTATGAAATATTCACTCTGGAAAAATTACTGACAGTATTCTTCTGAAAATTTTTTTATGTTGCTCGGTGTACTATCATTTAAGATGTCAGTTTGTTATTTTGTTTTTTAACTGAAAGCATATACAGTTTATCAGTGTTTTAGAGTTTGAGGAAAGAAATTGATTTCCCACAGAGAGTGTAATTTAGTCCACGAATAAATTTAGCATATTGGCTTTATTAAAAAATGTTTGGCTGTAACTATTTGAGAATCTCTTTGATTTTTTAAAATATGAATAAATTGGATGATTTTGCCATGTAAAACAAAACAAAACAAAACTTACTACATATCTAGAAATGTTAAGGCCCTTATACTTCTTGTAATAATAAAATGAACTGATAAAATATTGGGTATTTTATATTTGTAAAGGGATCACAAAACTATACAATAATATAAACAACCTGGTATCAATGTATAATAAGGTACACCAAAAGAAGCTGTCTATTACTGAACAATGCTATTTTTTTCCCTGTCCGCCCCTCCCCCTCAAATCTATTCTCCTTTGTCTGTGATAAAAAGACCCCAAAGCAAAGTGTCTGGGACCAGTATCTAGTTATTTGTGTCTGGGACCAGTATCTAGTTATTTAAACTATTGTAACATTAGTTACAACAATGTTATAACAGTAACTATTATGAACTTCCACCTACATTTATCACATGGCTTTTATTTCCTTGCCCTCCCTCTTTTAGCATGTCAGCTAAATTCTTCTGTGCCTCAAATCTAGTTTACATCATGTATACTTCAGTTATCTCTGGTTCACAGACTTTTCTTCCTCTGAATTTTGGTATTTAACATCAACTTTTGGCACTAATGGCCTTCTATTTTTCAGTGTTCCCAGCTATACTGTTAGCTTATAAGACCATCTTGTTAGCTCTTGTATCTCCACCAATAATTTGCATATTTGCAAAACATGACTTTATAGTTATCTAGTGCTATGTATGGAAAGGCAAAGAATGAAATGGAAACTAGATGCTCCCTTAAGACACAGAGGGATGATGTAATTTTATTTCTTTGTTATGACTTTTGCACTCTCCAAATTTACCTGTAATAGCACTGGTGGCTTACCTTGTGTCTGGTTTTAGATTTTCTACTGTGGAGAAGGTTTGATTTGTAACTTGAACAGACTTGTTCTTGCCACTGAATGATCCATTTTCTCTGGATATAACTTCATATTCTGAAAAGCGAAAAAGCCAACAGATACTTGTCTTTATGTTCAGCTGATTTCATTGTTCTTGACACTAGTAGCATAATGAAATCACTCATAAAAATGAGCAACTTAGATTGCAATTCTGACCTTATACGTTATACATTATATATTCATTTTATACATTAGCAATTTCCATCTGAGCACAATCAGTGGGTGACGAAGTTTCCACAGCATTTGGGGAATTCTCATTGACCATCTCTGCTTTTCCTTTACTGGAGCAGGGAAGGCCTGGCAACTGTGATGACCAATGATGCTCCTATGATAGCTTTGGATACAGGTAACCGATGATTTTATTAGGTAAGTCAATCTGTCATTGTTGGAAAGCACTGTGTGTGGAATGGTGTTTGAGTAAGAGCTGTGTTTCCTGTTATGGGGCTTTACAATACAGTTGGGGAAAAGCCACTGAATACAATGTATTGCTGCAAAAATCTTCTCTGAGTTTAAAACCTTAGCAGCAAATAACAGTTAACTAAACCATTACTTTGAACCATAGAATTATGGGATTTTTGTACCTACTGCTTACATAAGTTACTTAAGTTTTGTACATACTGCTTATACATGCCCTCTTGAAAATTATCCTTGTATTTGTAGAAAGAAGCTACGTCCTTAAAGTCCGATAGAGTCCTGCACAAATTTCCCTAAAAGGCACGTTTCTATGAACTAATCAAAAGAGAAAGACCTTCAGAATATGAGAATATAATTTACAAATTTGTTAATTGGTTTTCCCTGCTCTCAGTTGGGGTTCAGTTTAAAGAATTTGACAAGATCATACAATGGATTAAAAAAATCAGACAGAACCCAGTCAACAAACAACAGCAAAATCCCATTCAGAATCAGCTCCATCAATATGAAGAAATGCACAAATGGTGGGCATTAGGGAGAGGGGTAGGCTGCAAAGGAGCTGGCAAGTACCTGGGGATTTCTGCTATTAGCACTGAGACCACAAGTAGGAGACGGATATTGGAAATAAAATTGAAACTATAGAATAACTCAGGAGACTTACAATCACCAGTTTTAATTTGGGAAGGCTTCTTAATGCTGTTTTTTAAAAATCCAAAAAGGAGCATGACTCTTTCTGAATAATTTATGACTATCCTTCCAAAAATTCATAATGAAACTAGAAGGCAATGACCATTGTATCTGGACACATCAGTGCAGCTATGAAAGGATTAATGGCTGGTATTTAGTATTCCTTCTCAGACAACTATTTTTTGTTTATGTTTTGTTGTTTCCCAATACTTTTTATTACCAGTTAAGCTGGCTTTCAATTCTAATGGAGGGTGCAGAGGGAGAGAGGAGAAAGGTTCCTGAATTCAATATGTCCATTTTATATCTTTTCCTCAGCTGTGAAGGGATATTTACTAGAAAAAGACAGGAGTAATTAAAATGGAAACTTGATTTTTAAAAAAATAGAAACTGCATGGCTTGATGGAAAGAGACAGACCAAGCCACTTGCCTCCATCTCAGTTGTAGTTTTTCCATCTGTAAAATGTCAATAATATCCCTTTACGGTGTTGGTTCTGGGAATTACATTAGGAACATATGGCAAGTGCTTAATAGTATTTTACATGTATATTTCTCAACAGGTGGTACCTATTATTATTGTTGCTTTTATAATCCCTTATTAGCCCTGTGATATGTTTTGAAAATAAGGTCACAAAAATTTAAATGATTCCAATCGGAAAGATTCAAAAGTGCTTCGTAGTCACCAAAAGAACAACTTATATTATAGTCTATTTGGTTATTCATGAAAGCTACCATCTTCAAAAAACATCTTTTGCTTGGGACATTACTCATCAATGGTGTGATATTCTTTTTAATATTACCACAGCCCTTTAGTGCTTGAAACTCTTATTACACATCTAATTTTCTTTTGATTCAAGTTTTAAAGATTGATTTAATACTATTTTTGTCCTGAAATAATGTTTTTCTCAAACTGGATCTAGAAGTCACCTTCGTAATTAAAAAGATATTTAGAATTTCTCTTAGAATTCAAGCTTTTGAATGTATATAGTTGGGCTTTGTAAATATATCTTTCATTTCTAATGTTTTAAAGTGATAATAGCTTTTTCATAAATCCACCATTATAAAAATAGAGTAATTTTGGAATGAATATTTATAGATACATTCTGAATATATTTCAGAAGATAAAGGCAGCCTCTTAAGTATATGTCCATAGTTCTTCTTTTAAAATATTTGTTTATAATTTCATTAACAGCAAAATATAACAAAATCAATAAAGAACTAACAGTGAGTAGTTGGTCTTTTTCCCCATCAGAGGGTTTTATTGCCTATTATGAGACAATTCACTTCACAGAAAAAAATTTTTTTCTAAAGATTGAGAACATCACTCTCTGGTCAACAGAGTATAAAAATTATAATGATAATCTATTTCTAACTGTCCTACTACTGCTGTTACTGACAAACATTAATTGAACAATTGATCATTTATGTTGCACATTCAAAATCTGTTTAATTTTATCCTTATGATAATTGGTAACAATGGGTATTATTACAAATAAGAAAACTAAAGTTCAAAGGGGCTAATGATATACCCAAGTTGCATGTCTAGAACACAGCTTATCTGGGATTTAAATCATGTTGATCTTGGCATGTCATAAAGCAACATCTTATAAGTTAACTTTAAGTTGTTCAAGGACGCAACCTATGGCCAATTTCGTAGGTGCACCTATATATACATCACTGTAGAAAGGCCATTTAGAAGCAACTGAATTTGAATGTATTTAGTAGAAGTGAATATGTGCTCATCAATTAAAAGATAGATTATTGACAAAAGCCAACTCACGGAATAAAGTATATGTTTCACTCTTTTTTTGTTATCTTTATCCATTCTTTCTTAGAAAATCATTTTCAGTGACATGAGAATTAATCTCTGTATTATCTGAGTTGCTGGTTTATAAAAGATCACATTTGAAATCAAATGGTATTTAATAAATAATTTAAAAATAAATGGAAAAAGACCATTAGGACATATGGTTCAATATTTAAATACAGATTAGGTGAGTATTGATTAAATATGGAAATATTTCTATTTAGAAAATTTTACAGCTAAAGAGATATGGTTCTATTCCATGAAAATTATTATAAGTTCATTATCTTGTGGAAGATCTCAAGCAGCTCATTAATATTTGGTAGCAATGTTACAAAAGTAATTGGTTGGATGGATAAACTATACCATTTTCATGATTCTTTGAGATTTCAAGTTTATATAATTATATAAAACAAATGTTACAGAATAAATCAGAAAGAAAAATCGTTTTGCTTTAAAATGTTAAATTAGAGATAATTGACATATATTAGATATATTAACCAATTCCAACTTGAGGTCCCACATCTTTAAGGCAAATGAAATATTTTAGGTCATTTGGTTTATGAGAACTAAGCTTCAGACTATCAGAGGAATGCCTTATTAGCACAGTATATGGATCGAAAATTCTGTACTTTTTCATACATGTAGATAATCAATACTTAAGTATTGACTGATTTTTAGATATTGATTTAGATTTTTAGATATTAGATATTATTAGCTATTAACTTTGCACCTACTGGCATAGTCCAAAGTAAAGAAGCAGGGCTGGGCAAATTTCTAGGAATCATGCGGCAGTGGCTGGTTCATTCTCAAAACAAAGGTAAGCTTTGCATGAAATAGAAAATTCATGAAATGTGGTTTAAAAAATAAAGAGATAAGCTGCTTACACTTGAAGTTCCCCAGACCAAATGATTTTGTCTGAAGAGAAATAACTGCTGTTTTCTCCTTGATTTATAAAGGACTGTTTCTTGGCAGATGCTCAATCTCCCACTCCCCATCTTCCCTTGTGTACTGATTTCTACTTCTGGTAGTTTCTATTGCCTTTCTGCTCACTCCAGGCAGGGTGCAGGGACATGGGCAGGAGCCTTGTTACTCAGGCAATGTGCCTTAACCTCTAGCTGACTTAGGCCATAAGTCTTTTCTTTTTTCCCTCTAGTTTGATTATTCTGTTCACTATTGAGAATTAAATTCTCATATCACAAATTGAAAGAATGACTCAGGATTTCTTATTTCCATGGTTATTTTTAGAGGAATTGGGTGGGTGATAGCATAATCAAAATTTTCTAAGATGAGCAGAAAATTGACCAGGAATAGAATTTTTAAAATATGTCTCCTAAAATGATTGAAATAATTTTTAGCCTGCTTGAAAGTTCCAGATCAATATAGAAATTGGGTTGCTGAAAGAAAAATTGATTTAAATATCATCAGCAGTGACAACTTCTCACATATTAGCTGTAATTTTCTCGGTATTAAAAAGACTAGATATATATTCACATTACAAAAAAAACGTTCTCAAAGGAGATAGAAAGGTGCAATTTAAGAGATCTGCTAAATTATCAGACAGCCCATAACTAGGAAAAAGATAATTTTTTTTTATCATAATATGACACTTTTGATAATAATATACCAAAGGGACAACAGAAGTAGGCTGACTTGCTACTCCTGAGATCTGCCTCACAGGCCATAGTTTGACTCAAGTTCCAGTGCACTGTATTATTAAAGCTTCCCAACCATAGTAACAGTCCTCATTCTGTGTTCTTACCGGTGACAGTGTCATTTAGTGGCTTTTCCCAGTCCAAGATGACAAATGACGAGCACCCTTCCACAGTGACCACAGTGAGGTTGGAAGGTGGGTTCTGTGGTGGGCTGGTGGCATTTCCCTCTGAGGCTTCCTCTACGGGGAACCGTTTGACCGAGTCAGTGATGGAGCAGGGCCTGTTGTCAGGCTTTTGGATGTATCGTACATGAGGACCTGAAGGAGAGAGGACTCTGTCATTTACCATTTTTTTTTTGAGCTTGTAAAGAAGGGGGAGGTAAACTTGTAAATATAATTTTCTGTTTGAAAATATTTGGTCTCATATGCAGATGGGTGAAAACAGTGATGTGGATGGTTCAGACTCCTGTCTCTGGAATACATGATATGGATGTTGTTGTTGATTTACCTTTTTAAGTAGGTATATCTTATGCTAATATACAAATGTAATTTGTTCCCCCTGGGCATAGTTTAAACCTCATGATTTATGGAGCATTGGAAAGGGTTTTGCTTCGGTTGTGGGCAATAATTAGCCCTACATTAAACACAGTTCTGTTTTCAACTAGTAAATCTTAAAAACTGGACTCAAAAGGATCAAGTGGTTTCAAGTAACTTAGCCGTATCCCAGAACAAAATTTAAAAATATTTTAGGAATAAAAAACAGATCCAGCACCCAACAAGATAAAATTAACAGGACAATATTACCCATAATGAGGAAAAACCAACCTAGAACTTGCATAGATGTTAGAACCATTAGACAAAAACAATAAAGCAGTTGTCACTATAATCCACGTGGTCGAAAATTAAGACATGGTAGATATAAAAAGACCCAAATCAAATTTCTAGAGATGAGACTAAAATGTGTAAGATATAAAATACACTGGGTGGGATTAACAGAGATATGATATTGCAAAACAAAAGATTAGTGAACTTAAAGACATAGTAATAATAACTATCTAAAATTAAAATGGAGATAAAAAAGAATTAAAAATATAAACAGCGTTAGTGAGTTGTGAGATAACTTCTGGCAGTATAATAAAGATGTAATTTTAGTATCTGAGTAGAAAAGAAGGGGCAAAAAAATTTGAAGAAACAATAGCCAAGAATTTTCCAAATTTGATGAGAACCTCTAAAACATAATAAATGAAGCCACTTTAAAATGGAGTAAGAGTTGCCATCCCCAAGGAACTGTCTTGAATGTCTTATGCCTCAAACCTTTGTAATATTAAAACAGGGCAAAAATAACCCTTGGAATAAGCCTAAAGTAACATGTTTACTGAAGAACTGTTTGTAAGGATAGCAAGAAAGCAGATATTATGACTATAGTCTGATGACTACAGAATTGAAAATTAAAAAACATTGTTTAGAGTTAGTGTCTCTGTTAGCTTATATGAACTAATAGAAATGCCTTCCTTCTATTGATTTAATTGTCTCCCTTCCCTTTCTCAAAAATGTCCCTTGCCTTTGTCTCCTAATTGGAACACTATGTGAGTTTTTGCCTGAATTGGTGCTTCTGGAATAGCTATTCTTTGTCATTTTCTATTTTTAATCTCAAATACATGCTTGTTGACTCACTTTGGCTTTTTATCTTAAGGTTAACACCTCAAAACCCACAAATCAAAAAGTTCAAAGGAACCTAAGCACAACAAACATGAAGAAACTACACCAATTATAATCAAGTTTCTTAAAACCAGTATAAAAGCCTTTAAAGGAAGCAGAGAAGAAATGTTATATGTAGAACAACAAAGATAAGGATTGTGGCAGATTTCTCTTTGGAAAGAATGCAAATGAGAAGGCAGTAGAGCAATGTCTTTAAATACTGAAAGAAAAAAATTAGAATTCTATAACTCTAAAACAAATATATATATTTTTATAAGCAAAATACTCTTTAGATATTTAAAAGCTGAAAGAATTTATGACCAGCAGACTCATAATGCTACAAGAAAATTAAAGGAAAAAGGAAATTAAATTAAAGGGCAGAAGGAAAATGATGCCAGATAGAAATATGGATCCACACAAAAGAATGAAGAACGCTAGAAATAGTATATATAATATTTTTTTATTATTTAATTCTCTCTAAATATGATTTACTACTTAAAAAAATAATAATAACTTGGTGTGATATAAAAGTAAAATGTATAACAATAGCCCAAAGGCCAAGAGGAAAAAAAGCTGCTATACTAATGGTTCTCATGCTATTCATGGATTTGTAGATTATCACTGGAAGGTAGATTTTCGTAAGTCAAAAATGCATAACTCCAAAGCAACAACTGAAATAACAAAATAAAGAGTTTTAGCTAATAAGGCAACAAAGAAGATAAAATGGAATCACAAAAATACTCAGTTGAAAGGCTGATAAAGGAAAAGAGGGAACAGAATAAATGGGAAAAAAATAGAAAAAATAGCAAGATGATGTTAATAGGGAAATAGTAGGAATGAGAGATGTGACATTACTGAAGATTCTACAGATATTAAAATGACAAGAAAATATAGTGAAGAACTTTGTTTAATAAATTTGCCAATAAATTTGACAACTTAGATAAAATGGACTAATAACTTGAAAGACAAAAATTACCAAAGCTCATGAGGGAAGGAAAAATATTATGAATAGCTTTATACCTATATTAAAAAGTGAATTATACATAAAATCCTTCCTGCAAAAAGAATGTGAGGCTCAGATGGCTTCACTGGTAAATACTACTAAACATTTAGAGAAGAAACAATACCAAATCTAAACTCTTCTAGAAAATCAAAGAGCAGAGTTCAGCATTATTATGATACTAAAACTTAGCCATTACAAGAAAACCACAGACCAGTATCCCTTATTGAATACAATTTCAAACAAAATTTTAGCAAATTAAATCCAACAATATATTAAAATGAAAATACATTATGAGCAAGTAGAATTTGTCTCTAGAATAAAAAGTTAGTTTAAAATTTAAAAACAGTTACTTCATATGCCCATTAGCAGATGATTGGATAAAGAAATTATGGTTCATATATACAATAGAATATTACTCAGCTATTAAAAAATGAAATCCTACCATTTTCAACAACATGGATGGACCTAGAGGTTATTCTGCTGAGTGAAATAAATCAGACAGAAAAAGATAAATACCATATGATTTCATTTATATGGAGAACCTAAGGAACAAAAAGAACAAACTAATAAAAAACAGACTAAAAAATATAGTGGACAATTTGGTGATGGACAGAGGGGATGGGGATTGGGAGACTGGAAGAATGTGGTGAAGGGGTAAAATAAATACAAATTAGTAGTTGATCAATGATCACAAGGCTAGGGAGCACAGCATAGGAGATGCAGTTAGAATTAATATATTGGCTAGGTGGAAAACCAGAGGAGAGAAAGAGCAATCAGAGGAATCATTTTATAAACTATATAAATATCTAACCAATGTACTGTATACTTACTTGAAACTAATAAAAAAATAAAATAAAAAACAATATTAAAAATATTAAAAACCCCAATTACTTCATAATATTAACTAACCAAATAAGAAAAACCATATAATCATCTCAATAAAGGCAGAAAAATAATTATAAATAATCTTGCATTCATTTCTGATAATAATTCTTACCAAAGTAGGAACAGAAAGGAATGTTCTCAACCCAATGAAGCAGTGGTACCCAAACTTTTTGGCATCAGGGACCAGATCTCCTATGAGAATCTAATGCCTGAGATCTAAGTGGAGCTGAGGCAGTAATGCTAGTGCTGGGGAGCAGCTGCAAATACAGATGAAGCTTCACTGACTTGCCTGCTGCTCACCTCCTCCTGTGCAGCTTGGTCCTTAAAAGGCCACAGACCAGTAGAGGTCTGTGGCCCAGGGGTTAGGGAACTCTGCAATAAAAGGCATCTATGAAAAACCTACAGATAACATCATATGTAATGGTGAAAGCTGAATGCTTTTCATAAGATCAGGAATAATTTCTATTCAATATTTTACTGGAAGCTCTAGCCAATACAAAAAGGAAAGGAAAAAGCCAGTTGGAAAGGAGGAAGTAAAACTTGACTATCAAATGATGTAGTTCTTTATGTAGAAATCCAACGGAATACAAAAAAAGCCAATATGTTTTGCAAGGATACAAAATCACTGCAGAAAAATCAATTGTTTTTCTTTATATTAGAAATAAATGATTGAAAATTGAAATAAAAATATTTTTATGATTTTCTATACACTGGAAACTGTAAGACATTGGTGAGGAAAACTGAAGAAGACCTAAGTAAATGGTGAGATATGCCATGTTCATAGGTAGGAAGGCTCAATATTGTATTGCTGTCAATTTTCCCCAATTGACCTATAAATTCAATGCCATTCTAATAAAAATCTAAGCAGACTATTTTTTTAGACATTAACAAGATGATTCTAAAATTTAGGTAGAAATCCAAAGGACCCAGAATCACGAAAGCAACTTTGCAAAATAAGAACAGTGTTGGAGAATCAGTGTAACCTGCTTGCAGAACTTATTATAAAGCCACAGTAATTCAGACACTGTGGTATTAATGTAAAGGTAAGTGAATCAATGGAGCAGAGTGGAGAGCCCCCAGTTACACACACACAGACACACACACACACACACACACAGACACACACACACACACACACACACACACACACACTGATTTTTAGCAAAGGTACAATAAAATTCAGTGGAGAAAGCATAGTTTTGTTTTCAACAAATGATGCTGGAACATCATTAGATATTCAGAGTAATAAAATTAGCTTGTTTACTCCTTGTATCACATACAAAATTTGATTCACTATGGATCTTAGACCTAAATGTAAAAGTAGAAAACTTCTAGAAGGAAACAGAGGAGGTCTTATAAACTCTGATTAGTTCATGATTTCTTAACTACAACACCTAAAATACAATCTCTAAAAAGCCAAACTGATAAACTAAGCTTCATTAAAATTAAACAGAGACACCACACACTGAGAGAAATATTGCAAAGCAATGTATCTAAAAAAGGTCTCCTATCCAGAAAATATGACTCAAAATTCAACAATAAGAAAATAAGCAACTCCATAAGAAAAAAATGTATAAAAATTTTGAACAGACACACCAGAAAAAGATATATAGATGGCAAATAAGGACATGAAAAGATGTTCAGAATTCTTAGTCATTAGGGATATGCAAAGTAAAATCACAATCAGATACTACTACACACCTGTTTAAATGGTTGAAATGAAAAAGACTGACCATACCAAGTGTTGGCAAAGATGTGGAAAAACTGGCATTCTCGTACACTGCTAATGGAAAGGTAAAACAGTACAATGACTGTGAAAATGGTTGGGTAGTTTCTTAAAATAGTAAGTATACACTTACATATAATCTAGCCTTTCCCCTCATGGGCATTTGTCCAAAAGGAATGAAAGCATATGTCTATACAAAAACTTGTACATTAATGGTTACAATGGCTGCATTGATAACATAAAACAAATTAGAGACAACTTAGTGGAGGACCAGTGGAAGGAGGGAGCAATTGGAGGAATTGTTTTGTAAACAATATAGATGTCTAACCAATGTACTGTAAACTTGAAACTAATTTAAATAAATAAATTTATTTTAAAAATAAATTAAAAAATCTTATAAAATTAAAAAAGAGACAACCCAAATGTCATGAATAGTTTTAATAAATAAATTATTATATATTCATATAATAGAATATTATTCAGTAATAAAAAGAAATGGACTTTTAATACATGCAGCAAGATGGATGAATCTCCAAATAATTATATGAAGTAAAAGAAACCAGACCAAAAAAAAAGGGTTTATATATTTATACAAATTTCTACAAAATGCATACTAACGCATAGTAAAATAGACTGATGGTTACCTTGGAACTGGACATTGGGTAGGAGGACTGAGAGGGAGGGATTATAAATTTTGGGAGATGGTGCCTACATTCATTACCTTGATCGTGATGATGGTTTCTTGGATGTATACATATGTTAAAATTGATCAGGTTTCATACTCAGAACAAAATATTACAAAAGAAAAAATACTGGGCTCTATATCATGTTACATCTCTTCTACTTTGTTAGATTAGATTACTGTTCAAAAATATTCATTATATTTAATTCTTGATTTGAGTTTGGCTGTGTAATTTTCTTTGGCCAATGAATATTAGCAGGTGTAATACAAGAAGGAGCTTAAAATGTGATTGTGTATTTGGATTCTCCCACTCTTGACTTTGTCTAGTTATGAGAATGGCTTCTCCTGGGTCATTCTTGGTCCTTTATCCTGGGCACCAGAATGAACAGATGAGGATCTGACCTGGCTCAAATCCACAAGAGGCCTAGCTATACCTGCTGCTAGAAGCAGGACCACCCAACCAAGAACATCCTAGATTAGTCAGCCCCCATGTGGTTAATATCATGATGGTAGCCTGTATACATCCGAGAAGTAAATCCTTATTACAGTATGACATTAAGATTCTGTGGTTGTTTATTACACAGCAACAGTCAAATGATACACCCACTGAAGATAGCTTTGTCAAAGCTAAGATTTTCGACTAATCATACATACCTTTAAATCTGGGCTTTCCAAGAGGATCAGTTTCTCTTGTTGGACTTGAGCTAAAGTCAGTCACATTACCTGAGGATGGAATATAGGAAACACTTTTGGCAAAAGATAAAGCTTCACGATACAATAAATAGTAGTGAAGACTGTAAATATTTAATATGCTTCCTAGTCAACTGCTCACAAATTTGATTTCTATTATTATTATTATTCATATTACCCTCAATAAAGGCCTTTTAGCTCTGCTGCAGATGTTCTGGAGTGTAACAAATAATGATTTAAAGATTATAACCAAGTAGCTAATACTCACTGATAAGAGCTGTGTGATTAGTAATGACATGTGATTTAGTAAGAAGCACTGAGCAATCTAGATCTTCTTAGGAAGAGTTTCTGAAAAACTTAGGCACTTTGTAAAGGAAAGGAGCATATACTATACCGAAACATTAAAAATAAATATTATTTTAAAAGACTCAAATTAATTGTAAAATTGAGTAAAATAGATGATCCATAACTGAGACTCTTTCCTCCTTAATTTGAAATCTTTTAGTACTTCATAGCTAAGCATCCAGTGGAAAGTGACTGATCTACTAACCAAGATATTCTCTGGAGGCGGGAGCTGTTGGTTGCCTTTTATCTATTTCTGTTCTGTCTGAGGGGGCTCCAGTAGGTCTGAGTGTTGCTCTCAAGGGTGGGGAAGTCACTCGGCCTGCTGAAATGATTCCTATAATGGAGAGACAAAGTAGTCAGACTTCATAGGAGCACTGCCAAGTTCTCCATTTATTTATCCAATAAATATTTATTAAGCACTTACATGCAGCTTGATGCTAAATGCCAGGCTTGGAGAGAAAATAAGCTCTGGTGTCCTTGATCGAGATAGATGTGTGAGCCAATATTCTGAAGCATTATAGATAATGTGAAAGAACTGGATAAGGTCACAGAGAGGGAAGGGCATAGTAATGTTTATGGGGGAAAGATGAAGGGTTTTGGCTGGGGGAAGGCAGAAATGTCTTCACAGAGGAAGTGCCAGTAAAGAAGAGATGTGATCAGTATATAGGTATAAGAGCTCTATTCTAGTCAGAGGTTGCCAAAAGTCAGGGAAGCATGAAACAATTTGGTGTGTTTGATGTGAAGGGGTGAGAGCCAGGAATGCTCTAGGGTGCAGTAGGGCTGAGAGTGGAGGGGCAGAGAAGAGCCGATAAAGAAGAACCTTATGTACCATGGATTTAGGCATTATCTTTTGGCAAGGAACACTGAAAGATTTTCAATAGGGAAGTAACAAGATCAGATGAGAATAGGATGAATGATTGGGGTAAAAGGCTGGTGGCAGAGAGAGAAGTGAGGAGACAAAGCAGTTGTGCAGGCATGGGCAGGTGAAGTGAGCAGCAGTGAGACTGGACAGAAGAGGTTAGACATGAGAGATGTCAAGGAGATGTATGGCCTGATGTGGAGATTAACTGGCATGCATGGGAGGTGTAAAGAAGAAAAAGATTTCTAAGGTAACATCTGTGATTCTGGCCTAGCAGTCAGAACAGTGCTGCTTTCAGATGTTATATACAAGTGTCTCCTCTACTAAAAACACTAATATATCTCCAAAACTGGATCCATCCCAAGATCTGGGCAAGTCTGGGAGTTTTGAGTACAGTGGAGGCCAGATTAGATCTTACAGTCCTCCTGGGAAAAGGAATCATTATCAGATAATACATAACCAAGGGGTACAAGACCGACCCAAAGACCTAGTAAGAAATCATGGATGAGTCACTCAGATGGGCTTCTGATCCACTCTGTGCAAATGCTTCTGGTGGAGGTGGGCCACAATGAGAAGGTGAGCAAAAACCAAGAGAAGTTGCACTGTAGCTCTTAGAAGCTTTTTAGAGTTGGCAGGCCCAGCAGGAAGTGCCAGCAAAACATTTTCACCCTGGCATGGAGAAGGCAACTTGGAAGCCTCAGTAGATATGGAGACAGGGTACAAATGGAAGATGCCACATGGTAGCCTCAGACTGTACTCATAGGCATCTGTGAGAGAGGACATGTTCAGAGCACTCCCAGAACATTTTGTTGATTCCTGAATTCAGCATGCACATTCTGTGATGGTAATCAGGGCAAAACTGTACATCTGCCCTTGTTTGTGTTTGGCTCCTCAATGCAGCCACTTCCTCTGAGTTAGAGGTGAATAGCAAGAGGTGGGTGGGGGGCCACAGCTAATTAACAAGTTAACTCTGAATATCTTCATGGTTCTTCTTCAGGCTGGATGGGCTATACCAGAGTTACACTTACTGACAGGAGGGAAAAAGGGGTTTTATATGGCAGGAACCAAGGTCATGTTGCTGCAGCTGAAAACACAGCCTCACAGGGAAGCCCTGTGTGTGGGGTCCCCCAAGTTTTTCATGGGAGACACTCAGGCATCACTTTTAGTCTGTGATTCACTCAATTTGACCCCAGATTTCAATGAATGAGGAAGACCAGATGTCCTCGCTGGGGTCACATCCCTGACTCAGGAAGACACCAGAAGCATGGGTAAGAGGCTGGATCCTCCTTCAGCTGATGGGGAAAATAATCCAGAGTTCATTTTGCATGTGATATACCATAAAAGATGCTCTATCACCACACCCTCCTTTTATCCTGTAAAAAAAGCGACATCCATTCCCCTTCACATAAACTTTTACTACTTTCCTCTTTCACAGCTGTCTTTAAAACTTTTATTCTAATTCCACCTACAAAATATTTAGAAGAAGAGATGGTGGAGTGAGGGAAGAAAGATGGGGAACACGCTGTGATTTGCTGGTAAGTCCAGTAGAAAAGTTGTTAAAAGAAATGAAGAAAAGCTTTGCTGTGAACTGGTTCAGTATTCACTGATTCTTAATTTCATTAATTTATTCATTTGGCAATTACTTATTAAATATCCTCTATGTGCTAAGTACCAGATTCAGTTCTGGGAAGTCAGAGAAAATATACCAAGGACTCTATCATCATGGAGCTCCTAGCCTAGTAGGGGAAGACAAGCATGCAAACAAACAGGTATATAACAATTTGCTCTTTGCTCTAACACAGGTCTGTATCAAGGACCAGTATAACAGAGAAGCAATACTAAGACCACTTTGAGGAGCTGGAGAAGGCGTCTTTAAGAAGAGGGTGAAGTATGAGTATCCCAGGTGACTGTGGGAAGGAGATAACACATGCCAAGGCACAGAAGTGAGAGGCAACTTGTCTTCTCAAATATATTCCTGCCTTGTTGCACAGTCTAGAGCTGCTAATATTTTACTCTCCAATCTTTCCGCTGCTACCATAACACTAGAACCAGCAAGAAGGCTGGTGGACAGGGGAATGTTTAATGAGATGTATAAGATTTCACTTTAGAAGAGAGAATGATAAGCTGATGACAGGGCATCACATTTTCCATTACCCCTGGTGGGTTGGCAACATATAATATCTTGTCCAAAATAATTCACTTCTTGAAGGGCCTGAGTCAGCTTCTGTCTTGGCTCCAAGCACACAACATCTAAGAAGGACAATGGCCCAGATGCTCTGAGATGGATTCTTTCACCCTACTCATCCAGAATACAATTTCTCAAATCAATCTGTAATTTACCATGTCTGGTCTTCAGGGCCAACACAGGCACATGTCACACAAACCGAGGACTTGTCCATTGCTTGAACTATTACACCAAGAAGGGTTTGTGGTTGGCTAGTAAAGCCAAAATCATGGATGGGTAAGGAATGTATGAGATTGACTTACCTGCACTTCCTGGCTTTCCAGTGACATTATTCGGTGGTAATGGTTTTCTTCGTGGGGGTGTCGGTCTAGGTGTCAAAGGTGGGCGACGAGTGCCTGGGGTTGTAGCTAAGAGATTATATTACAGATAAGGCTGTCATAAAGATTTGCTCTATAAAATTCACAGGTTTTTTAAAAATAAAACTTTTGACAACTAATAGTTTGATGACAGAAAATAGATTCTATAGAAAAGTGCCTGAGTAATATTTTCTGATATTCTCCTAAATTAATGTTTATAATACACCAAAAGATAATGAATCACATTAGCATATTAAAAAATTGTCTAATTATAAGTAAAATATGTAGGTATATTTGCCTTTTGAAAGGATGTATAGATGTATAAAATTTAACATCTCTATTTTCCCATCTAGACTCTATCTACAGTAGCATTTCTGAGCTTCATTGTCTCCAAGTGCCTTTAATTTGATACTGCAATACTTACACCATTTTAGCTTTAAATTGTTAAAGCATATAATTTCTTCTTTAGTGGGTGATCTGCCCCATCCCCCAACTCTATTATGTATTTAGAATTAAGCAAACACTTTCAGAACTTAAACAATTACAACAAGGGAGCCCTGATGGCAGAAGCTATAACACTGTACCTGTGAAGAGCAAGGTTGCTGTGAACCACTGTGCACTGCACAGGGGCACCTGGCCAAGGTGTGAGCCTGGTGGGAGCCAAAGTTTAACACTCATTCTGCTCACCCGCCCACAAGCCCTGGTGCAAGGCTGCTAGCACACTTTTCTAAATGGATTGCCTAAAGGGCTGAAGAACGAGGTATCATTTAAAAATTGCTTAAGGTGTCTACTTTGTACAAAGGCTGTAAAGAATAGAGGTACCTGGATCAGTCTACCTAAACCCAACTTTTCTTTTAAGTCTCTGTTATAGTTTAAAAATTCATCTCTTTTTTTTGCATAATTAATACATGTATAATATACGCTTAAAAATCTTCAAGTACAATTGACAATTCAGAAAAATGCCCTCTGGCTTTAAGTGTTTTTTAGAATAGCAGGAAGTGTGTGTGTGCATGCATGTCGGGGGCAGTGAGTGGTACTGGTAGAATATCTATAGCTCAGACATTAATACACCAGAGTGTCCTTTCAGAAAACAAGGAATTCTTATTCAATGCAAAGATATTCCAAGTCACCGACTATATAATTTAAGCCTAAAATATAGAGCATAGTCTTAAATTAGAAACATAAATCATTTCAGGCAAAAGGATATTGTAATAAACTACACAAGAGTAAAGCTGGAACATGATGAAAACTAGAACCCACAGTGACTCTTCAGCATTTGTCCATTTTGACCTCTCAGAATGTTATGCAAAGTAATTATTCAATTGCTACCCCATTAGAGGTTCTCCTTAATGTTTAATTTGTGACAGAGCACTTTTCACTTCTCCACAGATAAGATTTTTTAATGTTTTCCTAGCAACCTGCATGTCCCATTAATATGATGCCAGTGCTTTGGGGGCCCAGCAGAAGCAGTTTTTGCTGCAACAGGTGATATTGTAGTTACTGCCCACATTTCAGCAAAGAGCTGAGTAAGTGAGTCAGCATCTTATTTCTTACCTGTTTTCTTTGTGGAGTAGGTAGAGTCTACTGACACATTTCCACCAGCATCCGATGGCTTCAGAGCTTGCTTGATCCCTATGAGCAGAGATAGCAAAAGGGAATAAATATGTAGCCAAAATGTGTCAAATATTCTTCTTCATGGAAACTTGGTAGAGTTGTCAGTGATAATGTGCATTCTTTGCACAGCAGGGACACTGGTGATTTTGTGCCCAGATGTTTTAATTGGCTTCTCCCACCTACATACAGAAAAAATTCAAAGGCCTACATTCCTTGATTGTGATATTTTCTCTTGAGTTAACATTTGATTATAGATTATGGTTTTATCTTAATTTTCCATGATGCCCACCCTGCACTGCCTTCCTGTGCAGTACTGCCTTGCCAGGAGAATTTTATCTATAGTAACTGGCCCTTCTTTTTGGCAAGTATTAATGGATACATTTTGTGTTTTATTTTTTTTTAAAATTTTCCTTTAACTACTTTAGCTCCATAAAAAAAACTTAAAATTCCAGTGTGTTTGGGTTTATATTTAATGGATTGACTTTTAAAATATTTCTGGAGAGGCCTTTGCCACCTGGCTGGTTATGCTACAGACTGGATCTATACCTTTGAGATTTGTAAATTAGGCCTGTGCAGGCTTATAATGCCAAACTGCTATTTGGAAACTGATCTGAAAATTATTTTGTGTGACATTTTATCTCCTAAATTTTTCAAACATGATCAGCCATTCCCCTAAATACTCATGCCTGGAGTTTGGGTGGCTACCCTAAAGGTAGAGAAAACTGATTTAGATTTCATCCTATTTTATTTTTATTATTCTTTTACATTATAAAATAATTATCCCTGATGTGGCTGGTAGCCTTTCTATTCTTAATGAATAGAAAATCATAGACATTTTTAGGATCTAAAAAAATAAGTAGAATGTTAGATATAATGGCTTACCCTAAAAAACAAATCCATACTCTAAGGACCTTACTATAATTCACATATTAAAAAAAAGAACATTTAATTAATATACTAGTTAATACATTAACAATGACAAAGAAAAACTCAGCCAGAACCTTGTTTTGAGGGCTGTGTTCCAAGGACTCGGTAGGGACTTTACACAATTTCATTAAGATGCAGGCAAATATATTAATTAAATATACAACAGAACTCTGTTAGATAGTATTCCCACATTAATTTTTAAAATTAAACTATTAATTATAATTACTGTAATATAAATTAACATTACGATTGATATTAATATTATGATCATTAACATGTATCATTAACATTATTAAAATTATAATTATGATTAACATTAATTTATGAAATCTAATACTGCAATCCCACATTCTGCTGTTTAAAAAAGAGATAATAAATAAAATCATGGTGATTATTTGTATGGAATCCTGAATTAAATGTTACTTATTGTAGTAGGGGGTCAATGACTATTTTGTGGCTAATTCCACAGGCATAGTGAAAACAAATGTCCGTTAGTCTTCTTCCTGTGCCCCATTGTCAGTGGAAATGGGGCCAGGGAAATGACTCATTGGGTGATTGCTCTGGCCATGGCATATGGAAATGGAAAATACTTCTATCTGTGTCACTGGGATAACCTGGCTTGGTGAGATTTAATTTACTACTATTGTTTGAGGATAAAGAATGTATAATATGCTATAGAAGGTTAGTAGCTGTGTGTGCCTTCAGTAGATTCTTCTTTACAGCATTTCACCATTTTTTTTTATCTTTAAAAAAAACTAAGTTTTCTGATTCAACACTGTGTAAGCACATTTCATGTTCATTACCTGATTTGTTCTTTACAGTCCTTCTGTGTGGGCAATACCATTCAAGTCCCACAGATGAGGAAACCCAAGGCAAGGGTAGATTAAGCAATTTGCCCAAGGACACACAACTAGAAGTCGTGGGATTCAGACCCACTTGCACTTGGCTCCAAAGACTCTCTCTTAAGCACTAAGTGGGATAGTACAGACTATCTTTCTCCCACCATTTTCTTCCTTATCTTATTCCTTATAACAATTCTAAGTGCCTTTAGCTCTAGAGTCCTATACTCTATCTTTTGGGTGGTTTGAAGTGCCACCACTGTGTAAGCAGTAAATAGCCATGACAGACAAGCATGTATATTTCAGGCATACCACTGATTTGTAGGACTCAGAATAACACAAGGCTGGCAGATCCACCAAGCCACCAAGGCTGATAAAATGAATATTTAGGAGAGAATTTAGAATTCTTCAGGATTACTTTATGAATAAGACTATATAAATAAACTCTCCTGGCCTCTTTTCTAATTAAGGGAGAAATTAGTAGAAACCAGCCATTTTCTGTTATTTTCTTTGATCATACTGCTATGATCCTGAAATGTAAATACCCAAATCAATAAAGTGTCAGCTGATAAGCTGGACTTTCTCAAGCCTTTAGGATAGTAAAAGCCAGTAGTGGATGAAAATGTTGGTTAATAGTCCTATAAAAAGCAGCTGTGGGGCTTGGAGAATGAGCATGGAACTAGGGACAGGAGACTGAACTTCAGTTCTGGCCCTGCCTCCACCTAGCTGCGGTTTGCATGTCAGCCAGGCAGCAGTATGAGGACAGAGCCCGAGACCAGTGAACTTCTGCTGCCCTGAATCAGAGGAGAGCAAGGGAAAGCCAAAGATAGCTGAGAGGCAATGGGAGGGAAAGGAGGAAGCTAGTAGGAGAGACACTGCAGAGACAGAATTCTCAAGAACTGGCACTCGATCAAACTGTCTGGCCCAGATTGTGACCTGAATTCTTTTTCCCGCAGGCAGGATTAATCCACATATTTTCTAAAGGGCAGAATTGGCTTTGGAAGCACCAACACTTGAACTTCATTGTGAGCCCCCAGCTGCCAAATGGGAATTCTCCAAAACTCTCTAGAGTTACAAAATTCACCTCTTAGGAATTTATTGTTAAAAATGAGGTAATAATTCAGGTATTTTTAACCATGGTAACAAAAGCTTTGCAAAGAAACAGTAAACTGGGTATCAATTTCCAAATATATCAGAGACTCTATTCCTTGGGACCAAAAAGGAGAAGTATTTATGGATAATTGGTCTCTTTACTCTTGTCTCCATGTGTTAGCAACTGGCTAAAAAGTCAGGGGTGATGAGCCAGTAGACCGGAAGATTTAGCCATAGCTCAAACACATCTCTTCCTTTGGAGGGGCCTGGGTTCTGGCTATCAAGGAAACTTCATGTTGAGGCAGTGATGTACACTTCATTCAGGTGTGGAGAGGGGAGTCTAGGGTTCCAGTATTGAACACATCTGTCAGACCACAAATGCCAAGGTGGTTTCCAAGTTACTTTGCCTAGCATGTAATGGTGCTTCAATAAATGTTGTTTGAATGAAAGAATAGCTGTACAACTCAGCAGCTTTCTTCTATAGGGAGAAAGTTGGGGAGATTGCTTACCACAGGGTCAGCAAACTTCCCTATCAAGGGTCAGACAGTTAATATTTTCAGCTTTGTGGACCATATATCTTTGTCACAACTGTTCAACTCTGCCACTATATTGTGAAAGCAAGCTATGTTTCAATAAAGCTTTATTTACAAAAATAAACAGTGAGCTGTATCTGGCCTGTGGGGCTGTAGATTATGTGATCCCCTGTCTAGCGCATACTTGTTGCATCTCTGGAGTCAGATCTCAAGTGAGTTATAATATGTAGAACATATCAGTTAAGCTGACACACAGCTCTGGAAACCATGAAAAAACAGAGTGCTGGAACAATGACTTACCTAAAACCTCAACCTCTGAAGGCTACTTTCTAATTTTCAGTATGAAATGCACATAATGCAGGAAAAATATTTCCAATAATGTTATGAAATAAGAAACTTGGCTTGAGATGGCTTAAAATTTCTGCAGTTCATGGAATCATTGTAAGAATTTTACAGAGGCCCAAATAATCAAAGGTCAATAGTTTTGAGGCCTTAGAATTTTTCTTCTTTAGTCTTCCAAAGGCACAGTCTTAAGTGGCCTAAGACCATAAATAGATCCTATATGTCTTAACCATTTCCTTTATCAAAAAATTTTTTAATGTAAAGTATATGGGCTGAAAACTTCAGCAAGGAAAACTATAGGAAAATGTATGTGAGATGGGTAATAAAAATAAATATTCTCTGTAAGACGTCAAAGTTGGTTAAGAAATCAATGGACACAAAAATGCTGCCTTACTGAGACTCAACAGAAGCTAGAATTGACTATGGAAGAGATAGTAGGACTGAGTCAGAGAAGAAAATAAACAATGTGAATTCCTGTTTCTGCAAACAAATTATATGGAAATTGTGCAGAATCAAAGTAAGGTAGACACATTTAAGTCTATAATCTGGAGAGAACAGATTTTAAAATTCTTTTTTTTTCTAATCAATTTCTCAAAATATGCCCTAGACAAATAGTCTGAGAGCTGTTAAATTTTCCCTTTATAATATGCTAAATAATGTCATCTGTGATTTCCAATTTTTATACTATTTGCTTCTTTTCTTGCCTTATTGCACTGCCAACACACTCCACTACTATTTCCAACAAAAATGGTAAAAATAGGAATCCTTGCTTGTGTTCTTGATATTAGTAGAAAAACACTTTGATTTTCACTATTAAGTATGATGTTAGCTGTATATTTTTCACAGATTCCCTTTATTAGTGAGGACAATTCTTTCTATTTCTAGTTTTCTGAGAGTTTTCAGCACGAATGAATTTTGAAGTTTGTCTAATGGTTGTTTATTGTATTTATTGAGATGATCATGATTTTTCTCTGTTGTTCTGTTAATGTGGTGAATTACACTAATTTGTTTGAATGTTGAACCAACCCTCTATTTTTGAGGTAACTTTTATCTGGTAGTTATGTGTTATTGTGGTAGATATGCAAATGTACCACTCAAATCTCTAATCGAGGCTCTCTCAATTGAGGCTGACCCTGAAAGAGCTGATGGTTGGAAGCTAACTGCTGACACCACTTTCTGAAGCTGGGCAGCAAGCCTTTCCATGAAGGGAAATCCCAATAGACAGACATCAGAACATAAAATAGGTGCAACAGTTTTTGTTTGTTTGTTTTTTTGTGGGGGTGGGTTGGTGGAGGTGGAGCAAAGAAAGGGGAAACGTGAGCTCAGCTTTGTCTACCTGTGCCTACCAGGCCCTTTTTATTAGCAATAAACTAACTAAATTGAAGAAGGCCTGGTAAGAGATCATCCTTCCATAGTCAATAGTATCGTAATGGCTATGTGTAGAGCAAGATAGATGCTAGAGTAATCAGGGGGATCACTTCATAAACTATATAAATGTCTAACCAATGTACTGTATACCTGAAACTAACATTAAAGATTTAAAAAAAGAGATCATTCTTCTAAAGCTAAGTTAGATCAAATAATACATAGTTCACTTCATCTACACAAGAGGATAATAGATGTCAGTTTGTGACCCTGAAAAAAAAAAGGTTTATATTGCTGAAAAACTAAAATATAATGACTGTCTTCCCTTAAAAGATAGTTAGCATTTTCCTAGTAAGGATCAGTGCTTGATTGTACTGAAGGTTGATGGCTTTCAAAACTGATCATAGCTAGTTGTTCTTTCATTTGCTTTGTTGATATAAATGCTTTCTTCTATTTTTACTTAGACAAACTCAAGAGAATTACTTTGAATATCAAGAAGTTGACTCTTTTTAGAACCAGATTGTTTATGTCAATCTGAGACACGATGCATTGCCTAATCCCACAGTTGGGAAGAATGAAAGGAGCAGCTGAGCACAAATAGATGTCAGAATGCTTTCTTACTTTTCATGAGTAAGAAATTTACAGTAATTGCCTCGTTAGTTGATTTGAAGAAAAAGGAATTCCTAGAACTTCAGACACTGTAATAACCTAGTACAAAAAACACATTCTAAAACGAATCCAAATGTTGTTACATTGACTATGTTCAGGTATTATTCATATCTCTTTCTCATTAGGAAACCATCATGGGTTGATTAAATAAACTCTAAGTTCATGCTTTCTTTACATAAATAAGTGCAAGATTTCTACTATTTAGAAAATATTACATTGGAATTATGCAATCCCATATTGAGGTATAGAAAGTATTATTTATTCACTTAGTGAGTTGGGTGTTTGAACTTTTGTCCTAGTTATCTGTATGATGCCTAGTCCCATAGATCTGACTAGATTAGGGCGATGTCATTTAATTAAGCTGAATGATTTGTAACATTAATATGGCTGTAACAAGGGTGATCAATGGCTAATTGCTCTTGTTGTTTAACTATCATATTCCAGATTGCTAACAGATTCAGGTCTTCCAAAAAAAATTATTATAATGGTACTTATAAAATTATAAACTTGAAAATGAAGTCATTACAGTCTCAAAGACCAAACCTGCATATGGCAAATGGTTTAAAATTAGGGACAACAGCTATTTTGATATTGTAATTCAGTAATTTATATTAATCAGGACTTTTTAAAGAATCAAGACTATAGATGACAGCTAATTTAGTGGTTTGGATTTAGAAAGGTGAAAAATTCCTTTTTAATGTTTTCAGAGACATTTAAAATTTCAATTTTGAAATGAATTACAATTTTCAAGTCTAGTTAAGAACTTCCAAAACTGGTCAAAAAAATTATTGAAGTGTGACTTCAACAAAATTATAAAAATTAAATGAAAACATTTATAGTTTTGGTGGTATCAAAAGGAAATAAATTTGTGATTATCACCTGTTCCCATTCCGTTTCCTCTGGGTGTCCCACTGGGTTTGGGTCTACTAGGTCTTGTAGTTGTCTTATTCAGAACTACAATAAAGTGGGAAATAAATAGTTCAGACATTTTCTTATTAAAACTTGCAGCCAAGAAAACCAAAACTTCCCAGAGAATTGTAAATTATTTAACCAGAGAATAAAAAGAATGTTGGCTTACCCAAAGAATATTGTGCAGAATACAGAAAACCACAATTCTGATTTAACAATCATAGACTTGGATTTGGGAATAAAGACTTGAATTTGTACTTTGAGGTGATCAGTGGGCTTGAGAAAAGTCATTGGCAAAGGGAATTTCTATTTCTAAATGGGAAATATCTTGCCTTATTTATAAGCACTATGTACATTCCAAAATGGAACAGAAGAAATATCAGAACTACCTATTCCAATGTAAAACCTAAACTTGAAGTATATTTATTTGATATATCCTTAGTTTATAACTTGTAAGTTTGTGGTTCTTTCTCAGGAGTCTCTAGGTGCAGATGCTCCTTGATAATCATGGCACAAGTCCATAACTGTACACAGAACTGTGATAAAACCATTGAAATTTCTCTTTTGCTTTGTTAAGAGCCATAGCATTACCAAATCTTTAAGAGGTCACCTATTTTATTCTCTGTAGAAGACTCCTTAAGGTAAAGCATCAAGTGTATTGCAGTTAAGAGGGCAAGCACGGGAGCCTACTTCTTGACTCTGAATCTTCTCCCTAGTTCTTCTCATGCCTTAGCTCTTCTCACTGTACCCCAGGACATATGGTGAACCCTTGGTCAATGTTAGCCATTACTGCCTCTGTTTTATTATTTTGTAGAAATGTTTAATATAATCAGCCACACATTAAGCCATCAACAGCTAATATGACACAAAAGCTGCATGAAGATATATTTGTTTATAAAAGACTTCTGTACCTAATTATCTTTAGGAGTTGGAGGAGTAATCAAAAAAAATATATATATGGGTTTTCCATAAACCAAAGGATAGAAAATATTATTTATTTTTTCTTTTATATGCCTGGTGAGATGTTCAACATGAACATTAATTTATAAGTTTTGTCATTTAAAACTTCAAGAAAACTTCTTAGAATCACAGTGAATAAAGGGCAGAAAACACCAGAGTCTTTAGTCTAACTTGTGCTTTAGCATAGAAGCAGTTTACATGGACCAAATCAACACCTCCAGTTAACTTTTCTCTAATGAGCTCCAGTGAGAGAGATTATAGAACCTTTGGAGAATTTTTAAATTTAAAATATTTTCCAATGTTTAATTATCAATTTCTTTTTTTGTTATTTACAACTTTTAAGATGTAGTTTGTTATTTTTTTAGTAATATGAAGGAGTCAAGTAAAAGTGTTTTCCAAGAACAAGAGCCTTTTATACAGAAAAACCACTCTCTTCTTAAAAGATAAATAACATTTATTTGAAAGCAAGTAATATAGCTAATGCTGTGTCTATAATGGCATGAAAATTAGACTCTGTGTATGTGTGTGTGATTTATGCACAAATAGTATTTTTAAAATACTTTTATACTGATATAGTTTCATAGTGGTCTCTGAATCTGATCCTGTTCAAAAACGTCAGTCAAGTCTTGTCACTTCCATGGATTCATCATTATTTCTATACTTATCCACAAAAATCAGAATTTCTTTATGACCTTTATTTAAATTTAAGAAAATATAGCCCTCCTTTGGTGCATTTAGGTGTTTTGATACATTTCCTATCATCTCAGATGTGCTGATTATTTATTCATCAGAAAAAGAAACAACTTACCAGGTCGGGGGTGTGCTTTGTCTGGTATTCTGGGCCTCACAAGAGTAGTGTACAATCTATGTGGTGCTGAAACAGAGGAAATGCTTCATGTTTAATAACCAACACTCAAAAGCCCACTAAATGAAGATTTAGCACCCTAGGTACCAACAGCTTGTACACTTTGCATGGAAGTAGAAAGAACATTCTGCAACCTCCAATTATGCATTACAGAATTGATGCTAAAGGAAAATAAAGTGTGAAAATATGTCTTGAAATTAAAGACAGACATTGTCAGAATGAGGTAGGTCATTTGTAATGTGTGTTAAGGAGTTATCATTTGGTCCATGTATTTCAAGGGCATTTATTTTACCAGATAGTTGCTTAACAGAGTAAACATATAAGCCAACTATCCATCCATTCATCCATCATCCATGTGTCCATGTGTCCATCCATCTATTCTTTTATCCATCTGTTTGTCCTTCTACATTGCTCAATTAGGTAGCCACTGTGGAACATTATTTTGCAAAAGAAGGCAGGTAATCTTAAAGGAAAAAAGGAAAATGTTTTTAGGTAGATAAAAAGAAAAGAAATTATAAACATGTGATCTTTATCAAACTGTCTTAACTCATAAACCCTGAAATAGTCACTTAGTGTCATCTATTAAAGTTTTAGAAATGAGAGAAAATGATCTCTGCTATTCTGTCCATCAAGAGAGGGAGAGCAAGAACTCAGACAATCTTTGGGACTAACACATCAACTTGTCACTTCCTGCTCATTCAAGGGCCTGGACAGTGAGGACTCCTACTGAAAAATTTTTGAATAAATTAAAAAAACTAAACAACCACAATAAGCAGGCAAATTTATGAGAAACTAAACTGACATATTTTTGCTTCTTAAGGTTTTGAAGTGTGCATTCATCTAGGAATTGGTCTGTCCTTCCTTCTCTCCTCTGTTTCTCTCAACATCTGCTTCTCAACTCCAAATTTCTTGGTAATGCTTTAGCTAACACTGGAAAGAAATTTTCTTGCAAACTATGTAAGTAAATTACATCATTTCATTGGTTTTGCTCACAGTTTGACTGGGTATTTATGTAACCATAAATCAGCAATGCTTTGCCTACCAAGTCAAAAAGAAATACACCTGCAAAACAGATTATAACATAGCTCATTTATAAACTCCCAATGTAAAGACTGATGAGCAGGATTTTGCCATACTTCAGGCCAAAAACAGCAGACACATACTGAAATTCTCTGTAGGTTTAGTATGGGCCTTTCAGAGTATAATAACTAAAGTGAACAGAGGTACTGATGTTATAAAATATGAATTCTTGCACACCTTAAAATGCATGATGATGATTAGCCAATGTTTTAAAATTTTTTTTGATCATGGTAGGACTCTCTGTCAATTTAACGTATTTCAGCTTTTTATGTTAATTTCTTCTGTGTTAGATTGCTTTCACTTAAAGAACTGCAACAATCATGGTTCTTATTAGTCTCATTTTAGAACAAATATAAATTTTAAAATTTTATACAGAAAAGGGACTTAGAGTAAAACACAGGACTATATTCATTATTTCAAGGCCACAGGATCAGAATTTTTCCCATAGTCTTTACTTAAATCTAGAAAGTACTTTTATAAAAGAGCTAAAATATAACTTAAGTTTAGGCTGTGAGTTACTCATGAGTAACTCATTACCAAATAACAAATGGCCTTGAGAAAATTGCTCTAAGGTTTCAGTTTTTAACTAAAGAAGACAAAGGAGCTTTGTGACAATGTAATCATGTAAATATCATATCCACATACTCTTTGGTGACTAACAATAAAATAATTTAAAAAGATGGCTTCATAGATGAATAGTTTTATAAAAATCTATTTAAAAAGAACATTAAAAATACTGTATGAAAATAACATAAAAAATAAACAAACAGGGGTTACCTCAAAGGACCTGTGTTCTGCCCAGTATAGGGAGAGGCAAAAGAGGATTTAGCTTACCCTGAGTGGGGTAGGGATCAGGGGGGGTGAACAGAGTAAAATCATCAAAATATCCCAGAAATGCCTTTGACCAAGTGTATTTCTACTGTTGATAATTATGAAAAGGGCAAAGCAGAGGAACTTGAATATTTCAGGGATGTAGAGTGCTGTAGGGAATTATCTCAGTAGACAAAGGGGCCAGAGTACCACAGAGGAGAGATATTGGAGATTCCAGCAGCTCATGACTAATGAGACTAATAGATTTTGGAGTACTTTGGAGCACTCAGGCCCCACAGCTGAGGGCTTGGACAAGTGGTGCATGCATAGGCAAAGTGTGAAGATCAAGAAGATTAATTTTATTCATATAGCATTTCTCTCAATGCAATGCAACATGTGGAAAAAAAAAAGTTGACTGCACTCTTCAGCAGAGCTCAGGCACATATTGATGAGGGTTGAGCCAAAAGGTATTCCTAGTGACACAAGACATGACTTTCCTAAAGCTGACCCTCTATTACCAAGCAGGGTAATTGGGCTGGGCCAGATTGTGGATGCTGCTCTCATCCCTAAGATTTGTCCTTTCCTAGGATGTTCTTTGTCACCTCATGCAAATGACTCTCTGGTGAGCCCACTTTCAAGATCCTTGGCACAAGTCTAGAAAAGTATGAATCCTGGGGTGGTGTAGTTTAGGTTCTAGCTAAGGATCCTCAAAATATAAGAAAAATAATTAAATATAGTATATAGTATATCACATAAATATACTAAAATAATTCATATAATGATAACAGATCCTAGAATAATCCAGTCAACTGTGACACTTTTAATAAAACCATGTTCTAGAAGAAATTTAATATAAATTCCACATCACTGAATACACTGGTAATAGTGGCACAATACTGATATTCTCTTTAAAGAAATGCAAAAAAACAAAGAATAGCTCTATGATCTTTCATCTTTAATTCCAAAACGTATAAAGCTCTAAAAAGCTGATTCTTTTTTTCTCGTTTGGCAGTACAACCTGAGCTGAATAGTTTTTATCTATCCTGTTTATTGTAAATAATTATATATTTTTGCTGCAAAAACATTAATGTGTTTGATTATTAGAATCTGGCTATCTTGTATTAAGCCAGACATTAAAGAGGTTTGCAAAAACATAAAAATATAAATATACAAAAATGAGGGTGGGGTATGCATGTAACATAAGTGAACATCTGTTGTTAATGAAGTTAAAGCTGGTAATGAGGATGTGGGAGGGCTGTCATTATATTAGGCTTCTGTGTGACTTTATAAATTAATAAAAAGTTAATAATAGAAAAGTAATAAATAATAAACATCTAAAACATAATAAAAATTAAATCAAATAAATAAATTTATAAGAACTATCCTCTGTCATAGTATTCTCAGTCACATTTATTAAAAATAAATACAGTTCTATTTATAAACTGTATACCATAAATTAGATTTCTTTTATTGTTATCATTTCCTCTTATTATCAAATTTCTTCCACTAAAATTTCCTCCTAAATTATCACTGACAATGAGTAAAGTAAATTTGTCTCCCAATTCCTTAAAAATGTTTGCTTTTGTTTTTAGGCTTTTTTCTATATGAAAGAGGTAGAGATGGGCAAAATGAGTCATTTAGAAAAAACACAAAAATAGTGGAAATCCACAACTAATTTTAACCTGAGTAAAATATAAGAATACCCTTCTGAAAGCACAAAAATGAGTGAGTTAACATCCCAAAAAGTAGGAAGGAAAAATAAAAGAAGTAAAGTCCAGAGAGAACTTCCCTGGATGTTTAAATATTAAGTCATCTTTAAAAAATGATGTTTTTGTTACTAGTTTCCTTTCCTCAGACCATAACAAAAGTCAGTTAAAGAATAAAAATGGGAGCTTGTATTGCTAGTTATCTGCATAAAATTGTAGACCATACATTTAAAAGCAAAGCTTTAACTAAAAACTTGTCTTCCCTACATTCAAATGATAGTCATATGGATATTAATATTTGGCAGATGTCCTGTACCTATGAAATGAAAAAATCAAGTGATTCACTGTGATAAGAAATTAGATTCTGAAAAGAAAATATTTTTCCTAATTAAAAATGAAGAAGGAAAAGTTACTATCCAGAGGTAGAGAAATAGTATTACCCTGAGTTGTCTTTGCCAGTTCAGTTGTTCGTGGAATCTCAGTTGTGAAGGGTTCTTGGGTGAATTGGTCTGTTTCTGTTGGGGGAAAACACAGTAAGTTGGCTTGCTTTAATAATTATCATTATGAACATATCAAAAACTCCACTTTTCTGCCCCAAGCGATAATGAAAGGATAAACTACATTTATAAGTATGCCCAGTAAATCATACTAATTCAAAGTTCATGGTACATTTTAATAACTCTCATTTATTATATTTTTTGTCTTCTTGAACAGTTATTTTAATGATTGTTATAAGGATTTCCAAAAGTTTTTAGCTCAGGATCATTGTTTCATGATCCTGAAGGTGGCTGCACTTGGATGTGCCACTTAACTGCCTTCATGTCTTCTCCCTATTTCATAAATTCCACAAGCTATTTAGGTGAGCTGGAAAAGAAATAGATCAGATGAAATGATGTGTATTTACACTATATATGAATAAATATTCTTCTACTTTCCTCATGAGAAAAGCAAAGTTTATGGTTACTGACATACTGCTACATTTCTCCTGACCAAAAAAAAAGGATGGCAATAGATTTGCTCTCAAAATTATCCTGGAATCATTAAAGATGAAATAGATATAGAAAATTATGTTAACTTTGCCACATACCGGATCCAAAGAAATACTTGGTGCAAATAATATATTGTCATCTTTTTTTCTTACTCTGCTTTATATATAATCTGGATTTGACTCATAAGAGAGGTACTTGAGATAAATGGTGGGTGATGGTTCTTGCTTCAATAAACAAGATTCATTTAAAAGAAAATAGAGATTGGAGGTTAGATAATTAGCATATCTGCTGGCAGTGGTTCTTGAAAGTACTTTTGACTTCACCCTCATGGGTGATGTTGACTTTGTGGGCCAATAGATGATTACTTGGTAATCAGGGTATATTTGTTCAGCTTAAAATTTTTTCCTTCAGAAAGGAATTTATTTAAACATGTGGTCAGTAACTACATTTCAGCAGATACACACAAAGGATGAGTTTATTTGAAAAGGAATGAAGGGAGGTAAATAGGGCTACCAATTTAAACATAGCCATGTGCAATGTAGCATGGACAGGGCAGAGAAGCCAGAATCACTAGCTGGGAACTTTTGTATTCCAGTTCATATTCAGGCAAACTGGGGTTTCCTACACAAAGAACACATTGATGCTAAACTTCTCGAAAGCATGGCCAGCTTATACCAAACAACTGTCCTGACTTGTCCAACCTTGCTTCTCCAGGCATCCTACCTGCTCATCAGATTAATTTGGCCATCATTCTCTGCTCTGTGCCTCTTTCCCATCTGTCTTTAACCTAAAGAGATCTTTTGCATCTTTAACTTCAATTCTCAAATTGAAGACCCAGTATAAATGTCACCTCCTCTATGAAACCTTCCCTGATACTTGAGGTAGGTTGTTTGTTCAGCACGTTGCTCATTTCTCTATTACACTCATTGTAAAGTACAAAACTGGATGAATCACAGGAGCTCTGGTAACTCAGTGTGTGGGTTCCAATTTGGCGCTAGCATTAGCTGTGTGACTTGGCCAAAATTTTAAATCACTCTATGCCTCAATTTTCTAATTTATAAAATGGGGTAAATAATGGAAATTACCTCATACAGTTTTTCTGTGGCTCAAATGAAAAAATACAGAAAGTGCACTGGCTGGCACTGAGAAAGCACCACTGTCACTAAATCCTGTCTTTATATTAGGTGAGCTCTGCAGCTTAAGGACTCACTTTTTAAAAAATTTTATTGGGAAACTCCCATTGTTTAGCATTGTGTTTAGTACCCTTCAAAGAATCAGTAAATACTAGGTGAAATTTTTCTTCTCAAATGCAGTTTCAATACAGAAAAAGCTACAAAAAATATAGCATTGACACACTTTGGGGTTACATTCTTCTTTTCAGAAACTTGGAATTTTGTCAAGATGTTTTAAAACATTCTCATTTTATATTTAAAAGCACCATATAGGAAAAATATACAATTAATGTAAAAGAATCAAGGGAAATGGAGATTCTATATAACAGTAAAAAGAGACCTTTTATTGTTTGGAAACAGCCCATGAATGTAATGTGCATATGGCTACTTTAAGGGCAGGCCCAGGAAGAGAAGTCCTCACTGGACTGACGCATCAAAACAAAATTTACCCAGAGTGGTTTGTAGTTCCTCCTGAACAGGACTTGGTGAAATCATAGGAATCAAAGGGCTGCCTCGGGTCTCTAAAGGAGCTGCAAAAGACAGGTACCAAGGTTGTCAATCTCTAGTTTCAAAAATCAGAACCAGGCCATAGTGATACTCCTTCATTTGAAATAGAAAAAAGAAAACATTGAGTCATGGAGAAGAAAGTATGCACAGAACCTTTAGGAAAATGACTGGAATGTTAGAATAATGGTTCTCAACAGTTTTGTTTTTCTCCCCCACCAGAATAGATAATAAATGACATTTAATGTTCGACACACTCCATAACCATACCTGGTTAAGGTGGGCCATGTGTTAGACATGGCCCTGGGTCAGTCAGCTGTAACTCTCCCACCCAAGAGAACATATAGGATTATAAAATGAATGAGAATATCATCGTGGTAGCAATAATCTGAAGTCTGCTCATTTATTTTTAAAAAACAAACAATTGGCAAATTTCAATATATTGACCAATATTAATAATTACTTCCCAGCACCTTTCACAACTTGCTAGAGTGTTGTAGTACTACAGTTGAGAACCAGTAAACCAGCAGAAATGTTAACTAGACAGGTACCAGTAAGGTGGAATCACTTTGAACACAAAGATAAATGAAGTAGGTGATAGACATGGTAGGGAGCTATAATAAGTTGGTCTTTGGAGCAAAGCTTTTACAACAGTGAAACCATTACTTTTCTATTTTGGAAAGAGTAATATTAATGAGAATGAAATGATTTGAGAAGAGATGATGCTCGAATATGATCATTTGAGAAAGACCTGCAATCCTGATAGTACCAAAGAAAACAATTAGCGTTGGTCAGTATGGAAAAGCCATTACCTATTGTTGTCTGTGGCTGGTCAATTCTAAAGGTAACAGGCTGCAGAACTAGGCCAAAAGCAAACCAAAGAAACATATATATGAGAATTACTACCTGGAGAAATAAAAATAGTTTGTGCTTCTACATGCATCCATTTGAACATTTAAACATTCTCTAAGAACCATAATACATATGAAGAAATTCTGTACAGTAGATGCCACCCAGGAAACGTCATTTATGTTAAAACTTTAATGTTCACATTCACTGTCACTTTGAGGAAATTTTTGAGTAGGCCTCTACATGTTTTACTTATAGTACCTCCATAGCTGGAATGTAGTTATATTTACACTTTGAAAGAAAGTGAAAATGGTTGGCTCAGTTAATAATTATTTCTTTTCATTTTAGTATGATCTCTTATGCAATAAACACACTTCGAGGAAAAATCAGCTAATTATACAGTCTTTCCTCGTGTTAACCGGGGAAAAAAATTCAAACTGATTGTATACCCATAATTGTCACAATCATTAAAAATACATATTTACCTCAAGATTTTTTTTGAAAAATATACTCCCTAACTGGGAAAATTATTTAATTTATTTACCAGGTTCGCTCTGAGAGACTTCGGGGTCTGGTTTATGGGGAAGGAGCACATCTCTTGGAACTGAAAGAAAAAGATTAGAAAACACTGTGTACTATAACACACCGGGAGTGAAATGATTCATAGATATAAAATCCTGAAAAGCATGAATGAAGTAAAGATTTATTTATAGTGGCTAAAGAGCAAAGCTGAGATGACTGTTCTTTTCAAAAAGGAAAAATGTCACTGTGTAGGGAAGATTCTAGTGGCTGTAAAACAGAGTTGGTCACAGTTCATTTTGAAGCCTTCTTTGAGGAAAACAGAAAAAAAAGGGGGGAAACAAATTAATTAAACACAAGTGAAAATGGTTGGCTCAGTTAATAATTATGTAGGTCTCCCTCAAATTGTCTTCAAAACAGAAAGTTTTTGCCTCAAGTGGTTTGGTGCCATTTGACAGTCATGCTAAAATTCTACTGATAGCAATAAGTATGTTATTTTCAAGTGCATAAATGACCTACAAGTTGAGGAAAACAGCAAGAAAGGCAAAATTCTAGAATATCTGAGTAGAATAAAGTTTTATTTGAAAAGACACTAAGTGTTATTATGGGTAAAAAAGAGAGCAAAAGGAATCAATTGCTCATTAGAAGCTACCACTTGTAAAGTTGATGAGAATGCTTGTTATGTAGTGAATGGTAGGTCAATGTTGCCATCTTTGTCATTCTTAGTGTTATGGCTTCCAGCATATTGGGTGTCAGGGCCTCCTGACATATGAGTATATGAAAATAAAGGACAAAAATGTCAGCAAAACGATAAACCTACTAATATTCAGTCCCTGATATCCAGTATATTTTTAATGCTTGTGTCCAGTCTATTTTAGCAAAATAAAGCAGTAGGCTGGGAATTTGATACTTAATTTCTCATTGGGGAAAATACCAGGGTGATTTGCCTATTGTTAACGCTAGAATTCTATGGTAAAGTATCCTTCCAAGAGTAAGATAATGTACTCCTTTGAGTCTGTCTCCCCACAAGAAGATCCTTCTCAGCCCTACTCTCTCACTGAAAGTTTTCCTACCACACTGAAGATTTTATAAATTTCAGAGTCCCTTCAATTGGCAGTATTATTTTCTCACATCTTACATGATGCTGTGGGGAAAAATAGTAGGATTCAGGCCAGAACTCTGCTTCAGAGAAAGATGAAGAAAACTTCTGTACCATGACATGGTCAAACACTACTTTAACATTAGTGTAGGGATAGATTACATAACACAGACATTCTCTTTTTACTACTTTTAGGGGATCACATTTAACTTGCATATCATGTGTGTTCTTAGTCTAGGCCATCAAGCACCAGTGAAATTGCAGTTGTGGAATTTGGTACATTGAAAAGAAACTTGACTCAATTTGAACTTCTATGAGCTAAAAGATAACATCCAGGGGAACTCAAAAATCTGAATTTTTTTTTGAAGGAAAAAGGTAACTTCAAAAAGAACAGTGGTTAACAAAGAGAAAACTCATCACAGTAGTGAACAGTTCACCTTTGCTATGTAGTATTTTTGGGGATTCAAATGTAAAATATGAGAAATTTTCAGTTGTAAATCAAACTAAGTGTTTGGAGGGTAAAGGAGAAGGCACTTTGATTTGGCTTTGAGAAGGTCATGACCAGAGAAAGTGGCCTATAGTTTATAAATACCTTAATTGGTTACCGTGCTAGACTATACAAAGAGGAGCTGGGATTAAGGAAAGGAGAAACAGAAGAAATGTGCTACCAATAAATCCACCATGCTGTAAATACATTACTTGTTGCCTGTTTTAGTTGACTGAGGAATTTAGCTGGGGTAATGTGGATTCCTGCTGCTGCAATTGGCACTTTTTAACCATGAAGTGATGATTTAATGAACTGCCATAGCAGACCTTTTAAAGCAGCTAAAATCAGTGGAAAGAAAAGAAGCATTCACAGGAAGGGTTATGAATCATTCTCTTACTTGGTCAACTGCAGCTCTAAGAAATGCAAGTTTTTTTTTTTTCTTTTCCCTATGTGGCATGTCTCCATGTATTAAGTTAAATAAGAGCATAATTCCTAAAACTCAAATCTTCCATGCTGAGGGAACTTAATGTAAATAATGGCAGTTTTCTGGGAAGGCACTCTTGATTTCCTTATAAGAATATTTACTATTATTATATTTTAGATTCAATTATATTAACTAACTTACCACTTATATTAACTAATCAAATTAACTATCTTTTTGGATAAAAGGCACCACTCTAAGGAAAAATTCAGCTGATACAAGACAATTGTGTGTGGAAACATTTAATGTGGACAAATGTAAATGAATGTGCACAAATGTTTTGCCAGAGTAGATGAGAGAATCAGTGCGTTATTCTCTGATAGAGATGGTAAAATATGAAGTCTGCAATAAGGCTACATTGGGCTACCAAGAGACTGATTCTCTTAGCCAAGTAATGCACATAGACTACACATCCTTTCACCTCCAGAGACTCTAATCTTTTTTTCTAAACTTCTACTCTTAGGTCCAGTCTGAGAGAAAGCAAGGCTTTTGCCCTTTTGAAGGCCACTTTCTGAGCTTCTGCTGTGCTCTTGGACCACCCTCCCTTCCATCTCTTCTAAGACCTTCTATTTTTCATTATTTTTATTTTCTTATATTTTTCTCCATTAGTCCCTATCTCCATTAGTCTTTATTATCCAGAAGTTGCTTTCTCTATGTCTATAAAACAGCTCAAGTGCTCCAACATCCTAAAAACAATAATCATTTCCTTAACATGGCTTCCCCTTTAAACAATCCCTTCTTTTGCTCTCATTCTTTAAATCAAAGAACTATATCTGCCTCTACTTCTGTTCTCTCAATAGTCTCTTCTCATCCTCTGCGGTCTGGCTTCCACTTCACTGATCTGCAACCATGGATCCATAATGTCATATCACAGTTCCAAAGTCCAAAATGCTCTGAAACTGAAAATGTTTCTTTTAAACTCATTTGACAGCAAAACTGGACTAGAAATGACCAAAAGTTATTAGTTTTTATGCATTCTGTATAGTATAACTATTCATATTTTCCACTGAAGACTTATTAATATGTTTTTAACCAGTGGTATATGTGCTATTTCACTTTAAAATCTGATTTTTAAAGTATTAGCATAGGGGTTTTCAGATACAGATTTGTAGATGTACACTCTCAACTCCAGCAGCTCTTATGACCCCTCTCCACTTCATTGCCATCGCTGACCACCCTTCCCTGCTTCACCTCCTGAGTCCCTCATTCCTGATACTCTCTTGTCTTTTTTTGACAGAAGCTTCTGCTAGCTCCTCTTCCTCTATTTACCTCTTAAATATAACTGTGTGCTTTGACTATTGACTTCTTATCCAGATGACATTATCCAGGAGAAAGTATTTAAGAACAAGATTTAGGAACCATCTATATGTAGACAGATGATTCCCAAATCTACATCCCAAATCTTGACTTCTGTTTAGAAATGCAGATATTAACTTCAACTACCAGTTAGATATTCCCACTTAAAAGTCCAACTGGCCCTCCAAACCTAGCATGTACAAACACAAGCCTGTGTCCCCTGCCTTAGTGGCATTAACCATCCATCATTTGCCCAAGCTAGAAGCAAGAGTGTCATCCTTCTCTCCACAACATCATTCAGTCACTGTCTGGGTCCTAGCAATTCCATCCCCAAAGGCATGTTAGCATTATTCCTTTATTTCTTAACTGTAAAAATGCTATAGTGTGACTGCAAATTAGAATTTACCAAAGAGAGTAGTTACCCAGAACATATGTGAGGATTGGATAGTTTGCAGAAATCTAGATTTTCTTCCTGGTTCTCTTCCATTGACTGAATTCTATCCAAATACCTGTGGGCCAGAAGGGTAACCACAAAGCCAGAACAGCCCTTGATGTAGAAACAAATTTACAAAGAAGGCACAGTCTGCTGAACCAAGCATCAGGGTGAGTCCTTTGCTCTGAATTTAAAACCATTCCTCCAAGGCATATCCAAAGGAAAGCTATTTCTGTTTTGATTCTGGACATGGCATGTGAACTCAGTTTGCCTAGATTCCTCATTAAATATTGTAGATAATTCAACTAAGTGGCTGGAAGAGAGTTTCTAAAGGCCTAACTGGATAAGACCTGTGTTATGGCTAAGAATTTATAAAATGGAAGAACTATACAGTGAATCTTAGACTGATTTACTTGATTCAGGTCTAAAAATTCAAGTTTGCTACTTCTGATATCTCTCAGGATAAATTTTGAGATAAACATTGTGATAAAACATAACTCTGTCCTGATTTCAGCACTATATTTTATGTTTTCAGAATTTTACAGAGCATCTATTTCTCTAGGATATCTGTTCATATTGAATATACATGTAATTTACCTTCTTCTTTTTGGGGTATAACCCACAGGAACCAGTAAACAAGGCCTTGGGTTCATCAGGATGGAAACCTGAGCCTTGGTGCAAACCAGAAACTGTTTGAATACAACAGAATCCAGTCTGTTTGAACACTTGTGAGAAAGTTGAAATGTAGTAACAGTTGCCTTATGATAATTCCTATAGATATCGCATCACACCCCTATAGCAACAGGAAACCCCTGATGAGTACACATGATGGTGGACCAACACTAGAGTTAGAGACAGAATTCTAACTGAACATCTGGAACTGGAGCATCAATAGAATAAACCCAGTGGAGGCTCCAGGGGGAGCATTTGTGCTGTTGTTCCATTGCTCAAACTTACCAGTTAGAACTTCTGTGAAAAACAAGGTGTTGATGGAATTAAGGCAATTATTAGACATTTAAAAAGAAGAAAAAAAGCTTAACTATTAGATGAAATCATTTAATGAGATTAAGTTACATTAGGACCAACAATATTTCTTTCTCTAATGAAAAGGAAAAGTGAATAAAATCACTCAAATCTACTGTTATCTGTAATGACTCAATTTTTGTTACTTTTTGTGTGTGTGTGCAGTTAAAAATAAATCAGTATTTTCCAAGTGGAAAGATCAGCTGTTTTCTTATTGTCATTTATAATATTGGCTGTTGGCTTAGTGACATAAATTTAAATTTTAGACTTCAGGGCAAAGGAGCCTCTTCCTAGCCTACCACCACCTGCAACAACCTAATTATTCCATAGCAGCAATAACATCCTCCCTTTCACAATCTGGAAAATACTTTAGCAAGTGAATTCAGACTTGCTTCCAAAATGCCATCATTTCCATTTCAAACTATAGAAATATTTTTGTTTTGGGGAATGTTCTACGCGCTTCTAGGAGCACTAGGAATTTATAATAATTGGACTAAAAAAAAAGAAAAACATGGTATTTCCCAGATTCTGTAGTT
Organism: Macroglossus sobrinus; assembly: GCA_004027375.1. Taxonomy (NCBI): domain Eukaryota; kingdom Metazoa; phylum Chordata; class Mammalia; order Chiroptera; family Pteropodidae; genus Macroglossus; species Macroglossus sobrinus. The sequence continues at coordinate 285,301 of PVKZ01001518.1, read as the reverse complement.
AAAGATGAGCTTGGTTTGGTTTATTATAGAATTCTTTAGCTAACAGTAGCTTCCTGAGGTCACTTGAAGACCTAGAGCATTGGTGGCTGAGACCCAGAAAATTTCTGGGTCCTTGAAGTCCCCACCCTGTCTACTCCCACAAATATGAGATTATTCCTCCTGTAAATAGACAGAAGGCCTTCTCAAATGATAGGCAAGATATATATTTGTAGCTAAATAAGTCATTTTTTTTATGAAGCATATTTCTTAACCCAAGTTATTGCTCCATTTAATTGGTAAAATAGAATTTGACAAGAATAAAACCTCAGTGCTAGATAGTGTAAAATTTGTAAACCTTCTAAACCCAAGAAAATGGTTAAACATCATTTTATGTTATTAAAAATATCATTTTATCATTTTTGTGGGAAAATTCTGTATTCTTTATCTTATTTAGGCAGAATATTTGAGCATCATATAGTAGCATTGGTAGGTTATTTTTTTATGTCAGAAAATAAAAGAAAATTTAGTTCTAAAGAAATTTTCTATTCTTGGCATAAGTCTTTGCCTTTTGATTCTATTAATAACTTACTATGTGAGCAATTAGATAACTTTTATGAGAACTTTAATATGATACCAGCATGGTATTTCAACATACGTGAAATACTGACTTTACTTCCATCAGCTCTCATGTTTTATTGTACCAGAGTGAAACAAAGAATTTGGCTCAAATATGAAATAAAGCATTTACCAGGTAGAGTATATGGCACTTCTGGCCTTGGTGACATTTTTGGCTTTGAGGTGACACGCAGAGACACCTTAGGCACTGAAAGAGAGAACTCAGATCATTTGGTTTCAGCATTTCCCATTCATGCTTAACACATAAGCTATGATGAGGTGTAGGCCTGACTGCTGATTAAAAAAAAGTATTGAATTGAGAGTTAGAAAAATAAACCATAAGCTCTAAAAATAGATCAGTTAGAATTCCAGATACTTTTAGAAAATAAAATCTGAGAAACTGCAAAATTTGACTAAGCATAAGGGTAGGATGGAAAATTTTTTGAAACCTTCATTTCAGAAGAGATTAGCAATCAATGCAAAAATGCTCTTTTTTTCCTGGATGTTTGCTTGACTTCTTAACACCACCCCCTACCTCCCAACACATTCGCGTGTGCACGCACACACACGCGCACGCGCACACACACACACACCAGGTCTTTCTTTGAAGATGAATTCAGTGAAGTCAGAGTAGAAGCTCATGAAGCAGAAAGGGAATAGAGCATGGAATGGAATAGAGTGGGTGGGCTTGCATTCTACTTCCCCTGCAATTCTTAGGCCTCAAATAAACCTTTAAATGAACATGTTCACAAACTAAAATTCTTTCCACAACTGTTCATTTAAAGTAACAGGTGCTAATGTAATAGATACTAGGGGGAAAAAAAATCTAATTTATTTATGGCTCATTTCATAATTTCAAAAATACTTTTATAAAGATTATACCCTTTGATTCTTACCATAATGCTGGGAGGAAGGAATTATCAGCTTTACTTTAAAGGCTTGGGTTGGTGATTATCTGCCTGAGCTTACATAGTTATTAATTACCAGAGACAAGACTTGAACTGGATACTGAGGCCCAGACATTATCCCTAGGTCCAAGCACTTGTGCTGTCTATATCCCAATTGTGCAGGTCACATTTTAATTTGTTTCTCATTTTTGTAGGGTTGAAATAATAAGCCTGTCTGAACTCAAGGGTAGTTGTGAAAACTATACTACTATAATTTTTTTTCCATTCATAGAACATCATTACACAGTTGACACTGACAGATCTGAGTATATTCTAATTTTCACAGTGTTTATTCCTATAAAAATGAGGAGCACCTGTAGTTTGGATAAGATTTCTAGGTATAAAATAAATAATGGAATTGTTAAATATTATCTATGAACACAAAAATTCAAAAATCAAACTTTTACTTAATAACAAAATATCCTTGATGATTTGATCCAAATCTTTATCCCACTTTGCCCTCAAATTAGTAATACAGGTTTAAATCTTGCCATCTAATTTATAAATATGGTTTAAATATAAATAAGAAGGTGACATGCTCATTTACAGAATTTCATTCTGAAAAAAGGAGATGAGAACATTGTGTTGCACTTTAAGTTGCACACACTATTAGATGATACCCTTATAGCTCAACAATAATAATTTACATTTGGTATTGTACATATAAACAGAATACTCTCCCATCCAAATAAACCTTTGAAGTTCATTTTACTCACTTTTTTTAAGAGGAATGATTAGACTGTATTTTGTTTTTCATGATTAATTTCCCACATCGTTCCCTTGCAATAAGTAGCAATGACAAAGCTAGAAGTATTTGGGTTTCAGTTACTTTCCATGGGAGATGCTACTGGGCTGGGGGTTGCTGAAGCTGGGACAGAATCAAGAGGCTCTGTTGTCAGTTAGGCAGCCGGTCAAGGGTTTCAGAGTCAAAGTGGAATGCATCTATCCATTCTGAAGCTGCCTATCTTGAGAGGAAGGTTGGCTGAAGGTCTAAATTAAATTCGAAACTTTGAATACAGTACAATAATGGGAATTTAGAGTAAGCTACTGATTTACTATTGTCTTTTTGTAAGTAGAGTACAGCTCTAAAAGAAAGTTATGTCTTCCTTGTTACTTCATATCTTTTACTATTTTAAATTCCACTAACCAGAAATCTATATACTCAATGTCTTTATTCCCAGCACTTCTTATTTTTTATCTTTTCTCTTATTTTCCAACATTCATGAAATTTTCTTACTTTCTTATTTATTTCTATTTCTCCATTCTCTGCTACTTTTGTTCTAAGTTTTATATTAAAATAAAAGTTTGAGAGCATCCTTACATGATTTTATCTGTTGGATTTTTTAAGTTAAGAGTTTAGTTTTCTATCCATGGATTTAATATACTTGCTTTCCCACCCCCCAACTCTATTCATTAATCATTACTTATTCACTAATCATTAATTATTTTTCCAGTATCTCTTATATAGTAATGTTTCACATGTATTTATTGTTATTATTTTAAAATTCTCCTATCAAGGAATTGTTGCCTTGGTACTTCATATACTTATATATCATACTCATTTTCATAACAAAATTTTAGTATTTAAAATACATTTTAAAGCACATCAAAGCAGATTTAAAATCATTAGATGCAAAACATAGAACTGTCTTTTAAGAAATTTTCTTCTAAAGAAAAAATAGGCAAAATTTCTCTCAGAATCAGATATTATAGGCCATGCTCAAATCTAGTGTTTTCTTTCAGTAGGGATACAGGGATATGTTTAAAGGATTTATGGTAGGAATTTAGAACGCCTACCTGGATCAAGCAGAATTTTGTTGCTGCTATTTTCCTTTCCCCAGACCATTAGTGACAGTGAAATTTCCTTTGCTAATAAATTAGTAGGTGTACCTCATATACTTTTTTGGAAGTAAGTCATGTATAAATGATAAATTTAAGTTTAGGTGATTGCCTTAGACTATAACTTCCTTGTCCACAGAAAGATTCAATTTTGTTTCACATCCCTAGTGACTAGTACATTGCCTGGTACATGGTCAGCATGCAATAAATCTTTATTGAGTGACTAACTGATTAAATGAATTAGTTAAGCAATCACTTAAGACTCAAGGGGCAATATAATTGAAAGTAAAAGAGAAAAGAGACAGAAGATCAGCTGAGTGATGACAACAGACTAGACATGACTGGGTAGATGTTTCAAGCAGGTACGAATGCTAGACTGTACCACACAGAGACTGGATGAGGGAGAGAACTAAAAACCAGTTGTGAAATGCTGAGGACCTGCCATGGTGTAAACAAGAAATTGAAAGGAGGAAAGACAATAAGCTCTCTTTGAGGCATGTCAAGTTTATGGTCATCCAAAATGGGGATCTGCTGAGGCAGTTGGAAAAATTAGACAAGAGTTTGGTTAAGAAGTTAGGGTTAGAGTTAATTATTTGATAAGAGCTTCTTGAACAGAAAAAAAAAATTTGATAATGACTCTTGCTTGGGTCCTATCAAAATTTCACAGCAGAACAATCAAATTAACATTGTAATCATTATTTTATAACACATGTTATATGTGTATAATATATCTTCATGATATTAATTGAGATTGGCAAGAGGTTCCTTCAAGACCTACAGAAGGGATAGGGATTCTCAAGGTGGGAGAAGCAAGGAAAGTAGGTGGGCCACTCCAAAATAATGTAATAATAGGGAAGCTTTCTGGAATAAGTTATTTCAATAATATACTTTTTGATAAAGTCTAAAAGTAAAAATAATTTTATTATGTTTCAAAGGAAGACTTGTTTCACAAGGATTAAAAACTCACCTTGCTATATAATTCAGCAGAATAACTCCACTTAAATCAAACTCTTCAGGCCAGAATATTAAATATGTATTTACCTGGCTGTGTTTGTGGGACTCTTGGACGTGGAGATGTTTTTGGTTTGGGTGGAGTGCGTGGTGTCTGCTTGGGAGCTAAAAGACAAGACATAAGGTTTGGTGCCTTTAGGTTCCCCAAGAATCACAGTACCTAAGTATATAGTCTCTCAGAGATGTCTATTGAATGACTAAAGACCTAAATACACAGCAATTAGTGCAATTAAGCTCTCAACAAGCTACAAAGTATAAGAAGATAATTTTCTTATAACAGAAAACAAAACAATAGGCAACATTAAGTGATATCCAAGATCTTCAGCTGGTGAATGAAATACCAGAAATATTTCTAGAATACCAGAAATACTTACTTCAAATATTTTAAAAATAGGTTAAAAAATAAATTTTATAATAACAAAAATTCAACCTTATAGGTTTACATTGTTTTTATCAGATTATCTCAGTATATTTTTAAGTGCGAATAGATACAATTTATCCTAAAAGAAGTTAGCATGTTATATTCCAAATACACATAGAAAATGAATGGGTTTTAATAGCAAGTATTAATGGAAAAAAAATCAATCTTAGTAAACAAAACTTTTGATTATTTTGAGGAGAAATCAAACATAAATTGAAAGCATGCATTACTAAAAAAAGCTATTCCTTAGCTGGGTGATTCCCAAAGAAGTTTAGGACATTCAGTGTGAAAATCAATTGTTTTTCACCAAGAAAATAAAAAGTATATCCTGTTGGAGAAAAAGAATTATCAAATGCAAGTTTGCAGCTTGTGGAAACACCTCATTTGGTTGCACTAGTGTTTGGGATAAGAAATATAATAATAATAATAATAATAATAATAATAATAATAATAATAATAAACAGAATGTTTCAAGGTCACAAAGTTTCAGGATTGCTGAAAATAAGAGTTGTTAGATCCTAGAAGTTTCTGAAGAGTCTGCAGTGACTTCCTCCTGATACTAAATTACAATATATAAGGCATGCAATAGTTTCAGCAGGATCTTCTCACCTGTAGAAAGATGAAAACCAAGATACATTGGAGGTTACTTTGGTTTAGGAGCCTGGAACCTAGAGATTTAGAGCTTTCTTTGCTAATCCAAAGGTCTAAACCCTCAGGTTCTCCATCAAAAGGATTTTTAAGAGTCCTCCACTTCTAAAATTCTGATTCTAGTGTTTCTTTTGGTCTAATGACTTCCTGACTCTTGACTTTCATGCCTTCTGAGGTTCCTAATGATAAACTATTTGCTTTCCACAGGGCATAGAAAAACTGACTGCATGTCATGAGGCAAGTCCATAAAGTGATTCAGAAAGAGATAAGAATTACTAATAGTATTCATAATTAAATACTTCAATAATATTACACCTATTAAAAACAATAAGCTTTAAAAAGTTAGAGATGACTGATACAGATTCAGTTAATACAGCCAATGTGGAATTTTGGTAAAATTTAAACTGTAGCGTTTAATAGGTAACATTTAATAGGATATTTCAGAAGATAGTGAGTAAAATTAATATTTATATCTCCTTTGGAAATAAAGCCATATACAAAAGTTCAATAGCAATCAAAACACAAGTGTGGACTTATTTACAATAAACTCCTATTCCAAGAGAGCCTATAGATACTGAGATGATTTTTCCTTGTAAGAAGTACATTTAGTTATCCATGTTGGTTTGTTTTCCTTCACTTCAAACTCCACCACCAAGTAAACCTTTATGACTTTCCAAAGAAACTGATTTGATTTCAGTTTCTCTTATTTGTTATGCCATGAAATGGCCAAACCACTGCAGGAAGGACTGGAAAGAAGTAAAGGACTTGAACAATGACAAGGTGACCGGCCAGTTATACCTTTTTATGTGGACTGCACAGTGAAACCTGTTTCTGTTAATCTCAAATAAATGTCAGATATCTTAAAATATTTTTACATGACCAAAGAACTTATAAAACTAGTCGAGATGATAAAGTATTTTAAGTTAGTATATTTATTTTAAATGGAATATAAATCTTCCCAGAAACACTACTATTTTCTATGTTAAGCACTTGCACAGTAGCTGAGAGGTATTTTTCAGCCATTCCAAAGAATATTCACAACAATGCCACATGACTGGCTACAGATAATGTATAAAAGAAGAAATGAGGTATCGAAGACTGAGAGCATGATGAATAAGTTGGAACTTCTAATGTCAAGCAGTGTCCATACTGTCTTTCCAATCTCACATTCTGTACACAGTCATCCTGAAATACAAAATAATGTATTTACCCTGTTTGATCTGAGGCTCATCTGGGCTGGGTGGGATTACAGTCTGAGAAGGCAGAGGTGATGTTTCTATGGTAACTGAAGAAGAATACCCTGGGTTACCAAGTAGATTTTTAAAACAATAAAGAAAATTGCAAATCTGCAGCAAAATAGCATGTCTCCTTTGTAATGCATTTAGTTTAAAAATGTTTAGAGATTCTAGGTTACAAAATAATTTTAAAGTAAGCAATATCTTTACTTTTTAAATTCTCAATCCACATTATTACCCCTTCAACAATTCCATAAAGATATATTCAATAGTAATTATAACAGGAAAAACAAAGTAATAAAAAAGCATTAAAGTATTCAGGAAGCATTGAATTTCACTTAAATAATAGAGAAAAAATCAAACATGTAAAGGAATGTGATGGAATGAATGTTAATGGAAAATATGTTGCTAGGGCAGAAAGTATGAATGGATCATTATACAAAAATACTATCTGAAAAATTCAACAAAACATCAAGCTGGCAGAATATGCAATGATAAGAAAAAGATGCTTCAGATTCAATAGTTTTGCTGACTTAAGAAGAGAAAGAGACCAGGTCTAGATATAAAACTGAATGGCAAAAATGACTTCATGGACAATGGTTATGAATAGAAGCACCTAGAAAGAAAATGAACTGCCATGACAAAGAATGATGTTGCAACATGAATTCACAATGAGAGAGAACTCAAGGTTCTCAGATGATGGAGGCAAAGAGGATAGAAGCTGCTGAGGTGTGTCATTACCTAGTGTGGTCTCAGGTGGTTCAGACACATTTGAAATAGATTCCACAACTGTATCAAAACAAAGGAGAAAAACTTTTTAAAAATTGTAAGATATTAAGCTACAGTCAAATATTTCTTTACTATCAACATACTTCATTCTTTTAAGAATTTGCATCATATTTTTACCATAAGACAACTGGATTTAGACAAGAAAAAAAGAGAACCAAGAGAGAAATCCTAGTCTGTAATACTAATCCTCCAACTAATGTTTGTTTTAATTATCACTAACTGGCTGTTAAATGTTATGCCTCAATGTTTAGACACTGTAGAGAAACTGAAGTTTATTTCTATATTCAGAAAGTCAATTATCATTTTAAGAATCCAAGAATTTTGGAAGCTATAGCTCTTCAAATCTATTCAATTGTAGAGTAAGAGCCAGAGCTTGAACATTCATGTGCCACAGATATGAGACACTAATTAAAAAATTGTTGAATAAATGAATCAAAGCATGAAAACCTTTACTGCCTTCAGTCTTTGGCTCCTCTGGTCTGAGTGGTGCTTTGGCAGTGGGATGAACATAATCTGTTTCAGCTGATGCTAAGGAGGAAACAGGGAATGTCTGGTTAGTGGAGGGCAGCCCATGGCACTCTGTAATGGAACACTGTTTAATTTGAAAACAAAGATTAGTCATCTTAAGTAGATACATTCATGAGAATAAATAACATTTAGATGGATTATGATGACTACAATTTAAAATGGCAGAAATGAAGGCAGGAAATAAAGGAAATGTGCTATGTGGAAAAGCTCTCTAACAGCAATTTCTACCTAGAGCAAAGCAGATCATTTCATTTCCTCACATTTTTCAAAGGATTCTAGTGAGAAAAAGATATAGAGTGAGTCCTTGGAAAGCATAGGGATGAATACTAAAAGTGATATTAAAATGAAAAATAGAATGTGCATATTCATGTTGAAAGAGTCATCGGAATGTTAAATACTAAAATTTGTATTCAGAGTGAGAGGAAACTAAATAAGAAAATTGTGAGCCCTGCATAGCAATATGGCAGATACTAGCACACTGTTCTGTGTACAATATTTGACTCTCAAGATTCACTGGATGAGCACAGACAAGATGTGAGGATCTATGAAATGTCACAAAGCATGAAAACAGATAAAGGTGACTTTTACAATAAAATGGAAAAGTACTGACTTCCCATTAGGAAACATTTTTACCTATAGCTCCCTTTGATGACTCAGTTATAAATGTAACAGATTCCAGGACTTCAGAAATAGCAAAAAACACAAAATGATACAACTGATGAAGGATGAGTTGTTGTGAGCATTGAATGAATGAATAAATACTAAATATTTAGAAAAGTACCTTGTACCTGTAACTACTCCATGCTAGCCAATATTATAATATAGTTTTATTAATACTAATGGAAACTCTAATAACTGAATAGAACTCACAATTTTATGTGCTGTGGGTTACTAATAACAACCATACCTTAAACTGTCAACTTGAACACCAAAATTCCATTTAGCTAATTAAAAGATGCACAAAGGAGATGAAAAGAAATTACAATCCTATGCTAGAAAAAAATAAGATCCAATGTTTCAAAATAAATGTCAGAGTGTAGCAATAGCATTGCTAAGAATTACTAAAAATTTTTGTTTTCAGTTCTGAAGGGCAATATGTTCATGTTCACATTGAGTAAAGTGGAGTTTTGTTATCTTTTCTGAGGTGAGAACTTTCTCCTTCCTTAAAGGACACACTGGACCTAGCATTCTTTTCATGTAGTAGAACACAAATCAAACTTACTACTAAAATGTACCACAAATTTGTAACTGTTAGTGAAAAATAAGAATAAGGAATAAAATCAGTTCTAAGTACTTAATCTAATACATGATTATCTAAAATGATATACACCAAACACAGTGAAATGAAGTTTTTCTATACTGTTGAGTAATACAATTAATATAAACATAATGGACTACTTCTTTAACACCAATATAAAATCATGGAAAGAGCATGGTACAATATATAGAGAGTTATTAAATGTGTATTCTTTCACATTTTTTATTTTTGGAATAACAAGACTTGGAATTTGTTCTTTAAAGTTCACAGTGTACCCAGACAGATAGAACAATCTTTTTACCAGGTTGACTTTGTGTCATTTCTAGGTTTGATGATGTCACTGGTCTCAAAACAAGGGTTTGCAATTCAGTGGGAGCTGAAAGAAGAGGGTCTAAGTTGTCAATTAGTATAATTTATTAAATATGTTTTAGACAAAGGTAGCAATGAATTGAAATATACAGACCCTCAAAATCGCAGGATTATGGAGAGCCATGTAGAGAGGTAGAAATTGACAAGCTATGTTCCTCTAAAATCTAGCCCTCTGCTTGTCCTGTGAGTTAAAAATTGTTTTTACATTTTTAAGTGATAGAAAAACAACTTATGAGTAATATTTCATGACATGTGAAAATGGTATTAAATTCAAATAAAGTTTTATTGGAGCACAACCACACCCCCAAACTAAGATAATGTAAGACATATTTACACATCATTTACATCTTGGCTTTGGTTGACTTCAAGCTACAATTGTAAAATTGAGTTGTTGTGACAGAGACCTAATGGCCTGCGAAGTCTAAAATATTCACTATCTAACTCTTCACATAAATTTTTTTTGCTGACCTCCTGATCTTAAGCATCTTTCTAGAAAAAGGAAAGAGCCTATTTAAAAAAATTAGGTTGTCATTGATTATCACATCTGAATCTGAATTGGCACAAGGGCTTTTAAAAGCTTCCTACAGCTGATTAGATGATAGTATCATTAACAAAATGCTCAGTAATCTAGGAGTGTTTCATTCTATGTTCCAATTTGACTACCCTCTTGAGTACCCTCAATAGGGATCAAGACTTTCTGTTTTACTTTTGCTGTTCTTACCCTTCCATCTACTAATGCAAATCCTGAAATTATTTCAAAACCTAGCTATTTTCTAAGAGCTCACATTGATCCTTGACTCCTTTAAATATTCTTTCTATATCTTTACCACCCAATTAAACAGGTTGCTTTTGTATCTAAAAAAATTGTCTTATATAAAGGTAAGAAAAACTCAAGAACAGGTTTTTCCCACAATTATATTGTTGCCTGCTTAAAAAGTAAAACATGCCCTTACTTTTGATTTCCACCTCTGTTCAGTATTTCACCCAATCCTACTCAAGTGCTAATAATGGTGCTGGAAACACAGAGGTCACCATTGTTGACATAAACCAAAGAAGTAGCACTTTTTAAAAAGAGGTGAATGAAATGAAATAAGAAAACTGACTAAGATAGATCTTTTGTCAGATACAATCCTTATGAGGTCACATGAATTTGACTACACATACATCTCTCTCAAGCATGATCCTCTGGTCAACTGCAGTTTTAGAAATGCTAACCACTATTTATGTCCTTTCCCTATAAGGTGCAGAGGTGAGAAGTACAAGTTAGGAAGCCACATCATTGTCACTCCTAGGGCCCAACTACAATGGGCTGGAAGAACTATTTAAACTAGAAAACATAGATTTTCATGGTTTCACAGAGAACCTTCAGGAAAATTAAAGTTTGAGAGGAGGATGTGTTTTTTCCTCACATGTTTTTGAAACCAAAGAAAGAAAATCTTGAGTTGCTATAGTGTTTATAGGTCTAGAAACTATCAACAGCACTGCACATAGACCTATATTTTCTAAAACATATTAAATTTTCTTGAGTTTATTTCCAAAATTTGAAAAATTTTACTATACTAAGTTGTTCCTTATCATCACTGGGTGTCTTTTAGAGACCAAAATAATATACAAAATTTATTAAAGAAATAAATACTAATATGAATAGATATTCAGAGAGATTTCTGCTTGGTGAAGATTAAGAACCACTGCTCACCTGTGGTGGAGAAAAAGGACTAATCAAGGTTGGGAAACCTACAACTTATATTACTAGGATTGGCACTTCTAGGAAGTACCTTTTTTTTTTCTTTCTGATAATTTAATGTGGAATCCTCATTCCTTAAAACAGGAAGAGAATATTGAGAACATCCCACAGATCTTACAAAGTAAAACTGCTCAGAGAAAGTTCATGGTATACTGCAATTGTTTTATAGCTCTAAATACCAAATAAAAGGGGAGCAATTTGGATTTCAGACTCTTTGCTTAATCATACAATGAGATATTAAAGGGGGCTTCATGCCAGATAGATTTCCTTGACTGAATCAGGGACGTCTCTTAAAAACGACAGACAATACTTGCATTAAGAATCCTGACTACTTGTAAGTATGAAATGGAATGACGATGGCAGTCTAAGGAAGTAAGAACAATTCTGGTCATGACAGTGAGGGAGAGGGTTTTAATGAGGAAGAAAGCATTTAATAGGTCATAAAAATCATTACCTAATGTTGTTCCCGGAGTCTCAGAATTATGAGTAACACGTTCAAAGCCTGTAGTAGAAACTAATCAAATGCAACAACATGAAAATGAGAAAGTTTAAACACACAAAGGACATCTTAATTTTTCTATAAAAAAATAGTTTCAAATAATAAACAATGTTTTAAAATTTTGAATAGACAGGAAGCAAAGTTTTTTTTTTTTTTGGAAGATTTGGTCAAATCGTAACAAGGAACAATTCATTGCAGAAGGGGGTCTCAACCTTTAAATTCTGTTATGTATCTTACTATGGTCAAAATAAGGTTTTCCTAGGAATCTCATTTTCTGATTTTAACTACTACAGAAGCTTGCTTTGGAAAATATGTTTACATAATATATATGAAAATATATAGAAAGTAACATGTTGCATTTCTTGGCAGTTGGAAAAAAATACTTATGTTTATGTAACCATGACTACAACAAATAGATCACATGTTTAAATTCAGATACAGCAATAATTAACTGTGAATTATTATGTTAATCTTGCTGTAAACACATCTTTATAGAGAGACCAAGAACATCATCCAAGAAGCAGTTGGTAACCATACCTCACACCTTGACTCTCAGAGAACCACAGACTGTTAACTTCCCATCAGAGGCATTGCTTTGGGACCCCACTGGGACCAGCTACAAGGGCTCATCCTTCAAACTATGATCTTAGGTGCTTCAGGACTTGATGTGGTTTTAGGTCTGAGATGCGGATGATGGGATTGTTGTGAAGTTTTAGAAGCTGAAGGAAGAACCTTTGGATGACTCTAGTGAAGGTGGTTTTGGAAATAAGGCTCTAGATTTTCTAAAATATATTTCCTTGAAATTTAAGGTATTTTTTTAAGATCAAAATATTTTCTCCTATTTTGTTACTATTTTGAGGATTCTTGAGATAAAACTCACACATAAAATTAAGTCAAGGACTGAAGAGTCTTGTATATTTCTAACTTTGAAAAAGGTTAGGACTATAGCCAAACTGTAGGTTATGTGGTCTTAGGTTCACACCAAGAAATTTAAATATGCCAAGGGATTCACGGTACTATACCAATTGTTGGTGTTTATGTTTAGTTGGTCTAGGGATGATACAGACATTACCAACCATGTTTGAAACTTAGCTTTAAATGTGAGTACTATTTAGACAAAAGTACATGACAAAAAATTAAAATAAGGTTACATGGTATACAGATAGAGGGCTATGCATAGCTTTTAAAAACAACAGATAACTTCTTTTAAGAGTCTTTAGGACTCTTAAAAGGAAAAAAAATAAGGTTAACAAACATCAAAGGATGATGAGACAGTCCTTTGAAGTTGATGACAATGTGATTATGATGATGAAGGAATGGGTTGACAATGAGCAGAAAAAAATTGATGAGAAACATGAAATATCACTGCCTAATGTTTCTGGAATTTTAGTTGTAAGAGTGACAGGTTCAAGGACTGTAGGAAAAATTGGCCAAAAACAATAAAATAAGCCAAAAAGATTTTTAAAATTTACTTGAAGACTAATATCAGAAGTCAATATTTAAGCTTCAGAACTGAGGGAAGAGACACTTGCTTTTTGCAAATTTGACCAAACAATGGCTGAGTTCCCATTCATCACATGTGGTATATATAGCATTGAGCGCTACTAAATTTCACTGTAGTCAACAAGTTCTCCTAGATGTTTGATTATCTGACTCTTGCTAATATGGAAGACTGTGCTGGACAAGTTTTTTACACATGTATGTAACATATACTTTTCTAACTCTACTGGAAAAAAGCATTTATCAGTTTACTTGCTCTTCTGTAGATAAATGTCTACTATTTTTGTCTATTTAGATAATTATAGTATAGTAATAAGTCCACATGTTTGAAAGCATAAGGATCAGATGGACTGTGCTCATCAAAATTTCAAAGTGGTTCTTGATTCAATAAAAGTTGAGAAACATTTTTAAAACCTGTCAGAAAAGGAGTCAACCTACACTATTATGTAAGCCTATCATTTAAACTTTTAAGACATAGCACTTTTTGAATTTTGACAATTAACTAAAAACATCATTCATTGAAAGAATAGCTCCACCAAAATAGTCACACAGATCCTAATACAATAAAATATAATAAAAAGTAATATGAGCAAAGAAACATAGTATTTCTGCAATTAATGAGACATAAGCAATGTAAATAAGGGATGGATGGAAATTCATGTTTGAAACGAAGCTTAAAATAGTCCATGCTGTTTAAACAAATACATGTGATCACATGACACAATGTTGAGCAGTTACATGGCAGTCTGATGTCTTGAAATTAGTTTATGCACAGTTCTCTTAAACTCTACAGATACCTTGATATAGAGCTTAGCATAATTCCAAGATAAATACTGGAATGAAATGACAATAGAAGATGTTGAAATGGTTTTAAGGTGCAGGAGAACCTGTAGCTACGATGATATGACAATGAGTAGGAAAAGCACTATTTGAAGGACACACGTTCTCATTACCCATGATTTCTGGAGCTTCTGTTCTAGGAGTACCAGGCTCAAGATCTGTAGTAGGAACTAATCAAAAGTAATAAAATAAACTCTTATGAAAAGCCAGCAGATTAAATCTTACTAGTACAATATTGCTTTAATAGATGTACAACAATTTTATTTTATTTTTTTTCTGAAATTAAATACTGTTATTTAAAGATTTGGTCACTTTATAGCCAAGTAAATATCCTTTTATGAGACAGTCATAGCCTACACAATCTGGTAAGTATCTCCTATGTATTTAAGTACCCAATCCCAACTACTATAGAAGACTGCCCTAGGAAACTTGTTTAAACATTTACCAAATATATACTTATATAATTGTTCTGGCAATTGTTAGCTTATCTGTGGAAGCTTTAAGAAAATAGTATGTCTAAATAAGCATGGATACAATAAATAGCTTCAGTGTTTGAAAGGGGGCATAGCAAAGAATAAAGCAAAGTGAATCATGTTCATCTTGTTGAGAACTCACATTTGGAAATAGGCTGACACCTCATTTATGGTGAAGGTACTCAACAAATCAGGATAAGAAACATGCACTCAGTGTGTGGTGACCAGTAGAATACCTTTCTGATCACAAAAACATGTTATTCTAAATAGATGGGAGAGACTACCGATGCTTCTAGAGTCAGATCCAAACTTCTGAGTCACATATTGAAGGACATTAACTGCTTTTATGGATCCTTTTAAACTCTGCACTTTCATCACCACTTAGAAGAAGGACCTCTCTTATTCCAGAAGCATGTGCCCTCTGGTTGGCCTCTATGCCTCCTTTCTTTCTGCCTCTGTTCATGTCCATGATTTTATTCCTATCCAACTCTTTATTTCTCTTTGTAACACACTTCTCTATCTTGAAGTTCATAGGTATTTATAGCCCCTGCAAAAGTGAGCTCTATTTGTACAGACACATTACCTTAGTTCAATCTTTAAATGTTTCATATTAGGGTAGATTTTGACTTTGAGTAGACTACAGACTGAGAAGTAAAAACAAGCTGCCTACTTCTGTGATATTTTCACAGCTGTTGATATAGCTGTAGGGGGATGGAAGGCACTTAATGTTTGTTTCTAAAATTAAAAATACTTAGTCTACCGGAGATCTTATAATTTTAAGAGAAAAATATAATTAGTAAGAAAAAGTAAAAAAACACATACTGAAAGAAGATATATTTATGCAATAAGCACAAGGACTTCAGCTCTCACACAGGGCTCTCCAACCATGATTTTCTTTGCTAACTCGACAGTGGGAACAGCCCCAGATCATCTTGTGCCTTCTATCACTCCCATCCAAGACTCCCCAAAGCTACTAGGCCTCATTTCCTTAACCAGAGACCCACATTTACCCAGTTTTGTTTGAGGTGCCTCTGTACTTGGTGTGGTTTTAGATTTGGGACGTGGACGACGGGTCCGTTTTGATGTTTTAGGAGCTGAAGAAAGAAAACCTTCAGTTATTACATAGTCTGTAGTTCAGAAGCTATGGATAGCATGACACATGGCTCTGTATTTCCTAAAACCTATTAGATTTCATTATACTTTAGAAAATGTATTTTTTTAGCTTTTTAATTTGAAATGTTCACCCTTATTATAGTACCGTGTCTTCTTTTACAATTGAAAGCTCATTAGAAATGAGCCAGATATTGTTATTAATTCAGGATGTAAAGTATCATACATGGAGCTCTTCTACTGAATAAATTGGTAAAAATGGCTGCTAAAATATGGTTGTGGTGATAGCCACATACTTTTTCACAGTTTACTAAAATAAGACCATGCAATTAATGAAACTGTCAATCAAAGAACAAATATCACATAGGTATTTTAAAAAGTAGACCTTTAGATCCACAGAGAAACTCCTTGACACTATAATAGTTATTAGAGTCAAGAGAATTGCCTTTTAAATTCAGCTTTAACAAAACATTGCTTAAAAAATACACATGATGACAAAACAATTTCATATGTTTACATGTACAACAGATGACTTGAGTTGGGTTCCTGCATGGCTCTTTTAAAAAAAAGTGATAACTTGTTTTAAGAACCAGTTACTTTTAGAATACTTTTAGGATGAAGAATATAATGAAGTGACAACAGGGGATGATGCTGTAGTCTTAAGAAGCAAAAGTACCTGTAGATATGATGTTGATGGAATGAGATTGACAGTATGAAAGAAAAGCACTTACTGAGGATCACAATGCATTATTACCTTGTGTTGTCACCCAAGCCTCAGTCCTGAATCTATCAGGTTCAAAGTCTGCAGTAGGAACTGACCAAAAGTATTAAAAATAAGCCAAATGTTTGTTTTAAATAAAACTCAAACATTTACTACAAATTGAATCTTACTAGTATAATATAGTTTCTAGACTATATAGCAACTTTTAAAAACTGTTAAACTAGAAAAGTAAATGGTTGATTTTCTAAAATTTGGCCATACCTAAGCCAGTTTTATTTCCTCCTTCCTCCTTTTTCAATTATCTGATTCGAATAAGTCAAAGTAGAATGTGTAAGTATTGCTACAAATGTATTTTTGGAAGGAAATTGAGGCTTCAGCCTGATGAATCCAGCAGGGTCTCCCTCCATTCTAATCAAAGAAAGAGCATGCCTTCATGTGCATGCCTTCATGTGCTGATGTCTACTGGATTGAATCTCAACTTGTCTATCAGGTGCCTAAGGATCAACATCGTGGGAGTCCATGGACCGATCTAGATCCAAAAAAGCTTTGACTATGACCTTGACTCAGACATTCTCTATACTAGAGCTGCAGTTAGACCTTTTCCTCTGGTTAGCCTCTATTTTCGTCCACCATTCTAATTTTATTCTTCCCACCTTTCTATTCACCCTTGTAACATGGCAATTTCAAGGTTCCACTCCTTCTTAATTTAACTTTCCCTGCTCCAAATATTACTCTTGAGACCCTACTGGGTTAGGGTGCTGGGACTCTAAACCAAGAACACATGTTTACCTGGTTCAGACTCAGGTGTTTTAGGACATGGCGTGGTTTTTGTTCTGGGACGTGGATGGCCTGTTCGTTTCAATGGCTTGGAAGCTGAAGGAGGAAATTTCTTGATTACTACATAACTACATTATCTATAGTTCTGGAAGCTACTGAAGGTGAAAACATGACTAGATTTTCTACGACTTCTTAGACATTTGCTATTTTAGTTTGAGATTTTTGTCACATATACTCTTTTTAGATCTTCTCTCATCATAGAAGATTCTTTGAAGACAAAACCACTTTATAATTAAAGAAATAAGGATTAGTAACTGTAATTAAGTTCTCATAAGGCAGCTTGATGAGGCAACAAAAAGGTTAAGAACCATAGCTAAATTTGAATAAATAATGAAGGTCAATCATACTAAATCTGAGATTTATAATTTAATATTTCAAGCTCTGGCATATTGTCTAAATAACTATTAAAATAAGAACATACTACTACCTAGATAGAAACAAAAATAATAATATGCAAATAGGAAAAAAGGCAGAAATGTAGATATGCAATAGATGGATCTTCTTGGCCCTATAATAGCTACTAATGGTTTTATGTATCTAGATAAGAGGTAGAGATCCATGATATGTTTAAAAACAAGTTGGATTACAAACACTGAATGAAGAAAACAAAGAATGACATGACACATTTTCAAATAGGTTACATGACATATGAATGTCCTAAAGTAGATCCATGTATGACTGGTTCTATTAAAAACAACAGGTAATTAGTTTTAACAGTTTTCATAATTTTAAGAAGAATGTAAATGAATGGCCACAAAGAATGACACTACTATCACATGAAACAAGATGAAACTCTGGTTTTTACAATAATCAGGATAAGCCTTGTTGAAAACAGTGTATCATTACCTAATGTTGTTCCAAGGGCCTCAGGTCTAAAAGTGACAGGTTCAAGGACTGTAGCAGGAACTGACCAAAAATACAGGAAACCAAAGAGATTTTAAAATACAGGAAAAGTTAGAACATTTACACCCCCAAAATCTAACTCGTATATTAATCTTTCCATAGAAACGAGAGAGAAAAATAACTGAGAAAAAGAGTAGATTGTTCTTTGAAGATCTGGACAAGCCATAACCACAGTCAGTCTTAGGCTTAGCCTTTGAAATATTTTGAGTATCTTAAAGAAGTCAACATAAAGTTCTACTAGGTTTCAACTAATAGATTCTAACTGATATGGAAAATCCTGCACTGGAAAATATTTTTATGCATTTACCTAATATACACTTAGAAAATAAATTGTCTATTAAGTCAACATGGAGAAATAGACAGTTTATAAGTGCAAACAGGCTGAGTCCTCTGTGCAAGCCTTGGCATATAAAAGAGCAGGATAAAGACAGTCACTCAGTCTGTAATACTGAGTAGAACATATGCCTGGCCTAAGTCCAGAAAAAGTGAAAAGACAGTTCATGTTTATATCACAGCTAAGTTCTAGGTCAAGTCCTCAAAGTCCTCTTTCAATTGTCCAGATGGACCCTTGCAAATGCAGCATCATCAATAGCCATTCTGATCAGCTTAGGACAATCTGTTCCAGGCAGACTGCCTTTATGGTTGACCCATCACTCACCCTACCCATATGTCCAGTATTTCTGTTGGTTCACTTTCCTCTCCATTCATTTGAATCCTATAGTAGGTCCAAGGTCCAAGGCCAATTCACCTTGATCTTTTCCTTTGCAAAGTCAATATTTAATGTTTGTATCATGTAGACATGTTCTCAACTTCATTGTTTTAGAAATAAAATAGGTCTCCCACAGCTGACATTTATCCCATAGTTGCCAAGAGAAAATAAGAGCTTGGCACTGCTTTGGGTGCCCACTAGGGTACTAGGAATCACACATTTACCCGATTTGGTCTGAGGTACTTGAGGGTTCGGTGTAGTTTTAGGTCTGGGATGTGGACGATGGGGTCTTTTTGATGCTTTGGTAGCTGAAGAAAAAAAAGCCTTGTGTTACTCTAGGCTTATGGCTCTTGATACTAAAGAGAGGTTTTCTAAAATTTGTTAGATTTCCTAGAGTTCCAGAAAATTGTAGTTTAAAAGTTTTATTCATTTTATACCAATGTGACTTTTTTTTTAATCACTGAGGTACTTTGAGGGCAAACTCACATAATATAATGAAGTAATTCATTTAAGACATAAAGATTAGCATCTATAATCAGATACTCATAGAACTTCCTATTTGGGAGTAAATGATTGAGAAGGTATGGTCAACCCTGGTACAAGGGGTACAAAAGTTAGGGTCACACTAAGAAAAACCTTATAATTTAAAATCTCAGAGTTGGGTAATACTTATTTGTCATATTAGTAATAAAACACATCATTAAAGCACCTACAAAGAAACAACATACAGAGAGCTTTTTTGAAAATCTAGAAACTTGATGTACAAAGGAACATGAGTAGCTGTTATTGTAGATCAGCCTAGATAAGAAATGAATTCCAGTTTGTTTGAAACTCAGTTTTAACATAGAGCACTGCTCAATGAAGCACAAGATAACATGACAACCACGTGGCAGGTAAATGTTTTAAGCTAAGCTCATGCCAGCTCTCATAAAAACAAACAGAAACATTTTTAAGAGGTATTATTACTCTTAATTAGAAGGAAGTGATTGACAATAGAAAATGATGGTGGCTTAATTAGAAGGAAGTGATTGGCAGTGGAGGATGATGGTGGCTGTCTCATAAAGAAAAGTCATGTTATGGGAATGGAGACTGAATGGAGTACACAATAAAGAGCAAAAGCACTCAGCAAATGGCACAGGATCATTACCTAATGTTGTCCCAAAGGTCCCAGTTGCAAAAGTAACAGGTTCAAGGTCTGTAACAGGAACTGAATAAAATAAAAGGTTTTTTAAAAAAATATATTGAGCTACAACATTCACTTCAAAATGAATCTTGCCAGTATACTATCACCTCTAGAATAATTTTCTTTTTTAAATTTCTGGATGAAGGGAGTTATAGACTGAATTATGTTTCCCTAAAATTTATATGTTAAAGCCCTAACTCTCAATGTGCCTCTATTTGAAGATAGGGCCTTTAAAGAGTCATTTAAGGTTAAATATAGTGTTAAGGTTGGGACCCTGACCCAATATGACTGATGTCCTTACAAAAAGAGGGAGAGAGATGAGAGACACTCATGCACAAAGTAAGGCCATGTGAGGATACAGCAAGGTGGCGGCTGTCTGAAAGCCAAGGACAGAGACCTCAGGAGAAATTAAATCTGCTGGCACCTTGATTTTAGACTTCTAGCTTACAGAGTTGTAAGAGATAGATTTCTGTTATTTAACCACCACTTCTGTGCCATTTTGTTATGGGAGCTCTAGCAAACTAGTACAAAGGGAAATTAAAGATTTGGCCAAACTATAGTTAGGGACTTCTTCATCTCATGAAACAGTCATTATTTTTGGTCTCTGTTTATTGCCCATCAACTCTCAGTACAGGGAAAACTTTATCTAATGTGGAAAGAATAGATTTCTGATGCCCATGGAAATGATATCAGCCTCCTTCAACTTTCCATTTTGACATCCAAATGCAGGATCAGCAACACAAATGTTTTGACTGATACTTAGAAGATGCAGGATCTCTGTCACTCTGGTTGTCTCTACATATATCCTACTGTTTTGTCTTTGTTCACTCTTGCCTTTCCATCTGTGTAAATTCTGATGTGACATCAAGGCCCATATTCTGACCCTGCTCTGCTGAAGCCCAAATAGATTTTTTCATTTCTTTGAGACCTTATATAATGAATCTAACACTTAATGTTTACATGCCCAAGAGAAATCCTGAATTTGAAAAAACATCCTGCTTGTTCTCATTCTGTAGGCTTTTTGTGCTCAACCTGCCTGCAGAATGAGAAGTAAAACATGTCTCCTATGACTAGAAGAAAGACTATATCTCTTCCAAACATGAACTTCTACCCCTGAAAAGGTAAGGGCTCTTCATAATTACTTCACCAGGAGGTATGTGGGTTGACATTCTCAATCAGTGATAGGCTACAAGGCTCCTGAAACCACGGACTTCACGTTTTTTAGGTGCATTCAGATATGGAGTGGTTTTGAGTGAATGGTATGTCCACTGAGATATTTTTGAAAGTGGAAATAAATAATCTTTAGTTATTTTAAAGTTTATGGCTCTGCAAATTATAGGGTTTAATTTTTTTTAAGTTTTCCAAATCTTGATAGATTTTTAGAAAATATTTCTAGTGTAAAAATTTTACTTACTATGCTACTGTATCTTCTTTTACTGAAGATAAAAGAAGGTGGGACAAATTGACATAAAAAATGAAGTTATTAACTCAGACAGTCAAGATTGGTATTTTTATCACATTATCCTAGAGTTCCCTGACTGCATTAAAAGGTTAAGAATTATTTCTAAACTATGATAGAGAGTAAGGGGGAGTGAGATTAACCCTAAAAATGGGCTTGCTATTTAAACTTATTGGCTTTGATTACATTATCTGTTGAACAATTTTCTAAAATCTTATTACCTAAACATTAACAAAACAACAAAAACCAAGCACATTTTTAAACAGTAGATGAACAAAGAATATGTAAAGATATTTCCCCCATTACAATCTGGTTAGCATAAATCAAGATCAGGCACTCCCATAGATATATGAAGTTTACCTTAATAAAGAACTCCAGTTAACCCAAAAACTAAGGTGACATGCAAAAAATTTAAAGCAAGTTACAGGGAGGGAAGCTATCCAAGATTAGATTTAGGCACAGCTCTCTTAAGAATAAGAGATTGGTTTTATGCATGTTCAGCTGAAGATGAAGAATGTAACTGAATGGCATTAGAATGGAATGGGTTTGATAATGAGCAAATAAGTTCTTGCTGAAGGTCAGAAAGTGGCATTACCAAATGTTGTCCCCGGATCCTCATTAATAGGAGTAACTGGTTTAAGGACCATAGCAGGAACTGAGCAAAAATAATAATAAAAAATGTTAAACTTTTATATAACCTTAGAACATTCACTTCAAAAAGAATTTTATCAAATTAATAATGTATCTATAGTATAACCCAAACACTATTAATCCTCTGAGCTGAGGGATATGGCTTTTCTGCACTCAGGTACCAATTTATTGCTTGGTAGGGACTGTCTTTGTACTCAGATAACTTCGTGCCCTTGAAGTTTCTCACCCTTCGATAATCCTAGTCTGAGTAATGTACCAAAGTAGACCATACCCATCTTGCTGAAAACTCATCTTTGGAAAGAGACCACATGAGTACTTAAGAGAAGAGGTTAAGTAAGAGGCAGCCATTCAGTCTGAGGTACAGCAAGGGATTCCTCTGTCCAGTGCTCATGTAAACCTTACCACATATGAATACTGATGATTCTTACATGAAACCCAAACTTCTAAGTCTAACATTCAAAATCCATTTTCAACTGGCTCTATGGGCCCATTTAATTGCAGCAACCTCAATAAAATGCTCTGATCAACACTTTGAAGCCTGGTGGCCTCCATCAGTCAGAGAAATCTCTGCCTTCTCTAGCTGACCTCCATACCTGTCCTTCCTTTCTGTACTTCTCTGTATCTACCTTCCCCCACAAACTATGGCCTGTAGGCCAAATCTTGCCCATGGATTGTTTTCAAATAGCTCATGAGAATGAAGATTGATTTTTCTTTCCTGTTTTAAATGGCTATAAAAATAATAGATAGATAGATAGATAGATAGATAGATAGATAGATAGATAGATAGATAGGAAAAATATGCTACAGAAATTATATGGCCCACAAAGCCCCAAATATTTACTATTTAGACCTTTATAGAAAATGTTTGCCAACTCTGGCCTTAGATCCTTACTATGATTTACACAACTTTTATACTTACCAAGAAATAATTTCCAATTTTCCCAAACATATGTTTGTTCTGTAGTTGTCTCAGTGTACTATGCACATTCAATATTTAAAGGATGGTAGAATCAAATAGTTAATTAAATAGACATTTAGAGAGAAGATTCCAATTACAAAGTATAAGGAATTCGGCTGTCATCTAAGACCTCTCCAGCCATGTTCTCATGCCTACTCTGGAGTGGAAGCAGTCACTGACCCTGACTTGTCCCTTTAATTTCTCTGGACCGCACTAGGATGAGCTGCCAGGATTCCTTATCCAGGATCTACAAATTTACCCAGTTTTGTCTGAGGAGCTTCAGGACTTGGTGTGGTTTTAGGTTTGAGACATGGATGACGAGTTTGTTCAGGGACATTAGAAGCTAAAGAAAGAAAACCAGTTAATAGAGTGTTTTTTAGTTCCAGAAGCTGTGTATAGGATTGTACTTGTTATACTTGGCTCTCTTAAAAAAATTACTTGTTTTGATACTCTTCAATATATTAACAAGTAATCGAATAACAATAGAGGATGACACCAAAGTCCTGTGAAGTGGAAGAAGCTGTGGTTGTGACAGTGATGAAATGGGTTTGAAATGGGCAGGAAAAGCAGATGCAGACAAACATAATGTGTCGGTCCTAGAGTCTCAGTTTTAATAATAACTAGTTTAAAGATTGTGGCAGGAACTGATCAAAGGTAATAAAAGAAACCAAAGAGATTTTTCTGAATACATGAAATGTTATGGTTATTCTGAAGGGATTAACAAAAAGTTGACTTGATTGTGTAGGCTCACTACTTTACTGAACAAGCTTTATCTTTAAGACATGAATGGAATCTAATAACAAGTAAATAAAAAGATCATCGATAGACAAAATTCCCACAAAGGAAGCACAAGGTACTCAGATATCTGTTTTCTTAGCTAATAGCTTATTCTCTTAAGAGATATACAGGGCATATATCAATTATGTGCATAGAATTTGGAGTTTCTATTGGGGGAGACTGCTTGGATTCCTTAAACCAGAAACTGCATATTTACCCAGTATGGTCTGAGGTACTTCTGGATGGGGTGTGGTTTTAGGTTTGGGACGTGGACGACGGGGTCTTTTTGCTGTTGTTGTTGGAGCTGAAGAAAAAAAACTTAGTATTAATATAATGCTGATGGCTCCATAAATTGAATAGGATGATATAACATGGCTCTGTTGTCTAACACCTATCAGAGTTTGAGTAGTGAGAACTTTGTTACTTTGGTTTGGAATTTTCTCCTTTAGTATACTAGTAGGTTTTCTTTTATAATTAAGAGTTCTCCAGAGATTAAAATTCTGTTTAAGAAATGAAGACAAGGAACTGCGATTTTCTTGAAACTGTCCCCAATCCAAAACTAGTTACACATCACTGCTAAAACTATGATGGTGTGAGAGAAGTTCAAACCACCCTATAGTATTCACTCATAATTTCAAATGACTAGGCTTGGGCAAATTTTCCACTTGGTTATTTACTAGAACATAGTATACAAAATTTGCTGAAATACCAACAAAGTAAAAAAAGTTATGTAGGACTTGCTATATAGAAAGTGAGATGCTTAAAGAAATTTCATGGTATCATAATTGATACTGTATTGGTCTAAATAAGGGATATATAATCACAGGTTTGTTAGACCTCAGCTATAACAAATAGTACTGTTCAAACAGAGACTCAGCTCACATGATGCAATTTCAAGCTGGGATATGGAACATATTCTTGAATTAAGTCTTTATATATTTGTGTTAGAAAGAAAGACTTTTATATTTTAAGATGAATACCACAATTAGATGACAAATTATGACATCATCATTTATATAACACCATAGATAAATCTGATTATGAATAGGAATAAGCACTTGCTGAAGCACATAAAGGATCAATACCCAAAGATGTCTCAGCATTAATAGGTTTGATGTCTATAGCAAGAAATGATCAAAAGTAATTAAAACTAGAAATGTTAAACACATGAGAAAAGCCATCAAAATCTCTCGAAAATGAACTTTACCAGGGTAGCATTGGTTCTACAACCAAAAAGCAAAAATTTTAAAGCTCTGAGGTGATGGTACAAAGATATTTATTCTTATGAAATAGTTATATCCTTAGTATCTGCACATGGTTAATTTAAGTTTTACTTGTTTTTGTATTATTTGATAATACAATAGAAAACCGTACTTAGAAAAATCTTTAGTATCTAATAACACTATGGCTAACAATAATGAGAAAATAATGTGAAAGAAACTATATATAAGAAAAATATAGTTTATAACACTATATGTTGGAAAACATAGCCTTAGGTCATGATAGATTTATATATATTTAAGGAGATTTACTTATATTTAAGCAGACACTGTAATGAATAACCAAAATAGGTAATGCTCTTTTTTGTTGAGAGTCCACTTTGGAAAAAAGACCAAGACTTCTATTTGAATAAAGGCATGTGAAAAAGATACAGAAGATCCTTTAGTCTGCAAAACTTGTCATTGCATCTCTTTGTTATCAGAATAGAAAAGGTCTGAGGCTTGGAGGTTAGAAGAGTATGCTCTAACTAATTTGCTCAAATCCAGTCACTGAAATTAGGCATTTAAGGTCTCCTTCATGAACCCATCTAACAGTAACATCGCTGAGCAAAATTTTTGTGCTCTAGCTAAATAAACACTGCCTTTCTCTTTCTCACAATCAGGTTGCACTTATAATTCCTATCCTTCTGACATCACCCACACATATGGCACCTTCCTGTCTCAGTTTATGTCCATCCTTCCAACAAATCTACAAACTATACAAATTTTAAGGCTCACATTATACTTATTGGCCCATTGATCTTTTCCTTCTCTAAGAATTAACTATGTGTCTAATAGCAGATAAAACTCAATACGTTGCTTTGGCCCATATTCCTTTATATCTATTTATGAATAATTTCACACAGGAGCAGTTTCCTTCCTCAACCAAGCTAATAAAATGTGTTACTAAATTGAACTAAATAGGCTAGTTAGTTTTTGTCGAGCCAGATTCAAAGAGAAAAATGTTATTCAATTGTTAGAGAAGCAAATAAAATACACAGGCACCAAGAATATACCAAGCTGCGTGAGGAAGTCACGGATATTGACTAGAGCACTTGTGACTTGGGGCTCCACCCTTAATGGTCACAGGGGTTAGTAGGTGGCAAGTTAAACTGCCACCCCAGTATCACATCTGACGGGGTTCCACAGGCACCAGGAACCATATATTTACCTAATTCAATCTGAGGTGCCTCTGGACTTGGCGTAGTTTTGTGTTTGGGACGTTTGGGACGTTTTGAAGGTTTGGGATGTGGATGACGTGTTCTTGGTTGTTCTGATGTTGTTGACGCTGAAGAAAGGAAACTGGTTAATGTCAACTTATTACTCTAGAAACTAAAAAAAGGATTATACATGGCTCTAGGTTTTCTAAAATTTTGTTAGAATTTTTTGAGAAATTTATCTCAAGTTCAAAATTTTGTCATTTCTATGTAAAAAAAGTTTTGAGGGGTCCAATGACAGTTCTTTAGAGAGAGACTATATAACATTATTTTGATAACATTAAAATGTTGTTATTCTTGGTAGTGTCAGATTTTCAAAGATGATCCTGACCCAACAGAAGTCAGAAGCATAGCATGTCCATGTCATGTTAGAGAGAGACTCAGAATCACCCACTTTTGGGAGACTGTAATTAGAAATTACTTTACTTAGGCATATATCCTATTAAACGTTATTAGAATAAGCACGGTTCATTTCTTCAAATCCTTGGTAGGCAATAAAAATGCTCTGTGTATCTTAAAACAACTTTCTGTTGATGCCCACAGAATTATAAATAATGGTATGGAGGCAGACACTCCCAATTTTGTTTGAAATTCAGCTTTACCACAGAACACTAAACAGAATCACAGGCTCTGCAGAGCATTAATAAAGCTAGACAGTATTGAAGATAGATGCTCTGCACTAGCTGTACACAGACTTATATTCTAACCAATTAATTTGTTTTAGACATCTTCATTATATTCAAAATGAAGAATCTAGTTGAGTGACTAGAGAAGTTGATGAGAAGAGTCTTAGAGAAAAGCTTTTGACCAAGAGAATAATGGAATAGGCTGGACAATGAGCATAAAACACACTTGCTAATGTTGTTTGGGAAGCCTCAGTTCTCAGAGTTACAAGTTTAATAATGTCTGTGGCAGAAACTGACCAAAAGCAATACAGTAAGCAGAAACATAGAAAAAAAATATATATCTTTAAAATGAACTTCTTAACCCTGTAATGTTTAAAAAGCATTTTTGAACTCTGGAAAAAAAGTGTTTGCTCTGTAATGCTGGCTGTACTATGGTATCCATTATCTCATAAAAACAGCCATACTCTTTGCACTGTGCATTCCTATGAGGCCAATGAAAAGCTTTTTTTCTGTTTACTTATTTGATTCCAACTATATTGGAAAGTTGGCTCCAAAAAAATCTTAGTTGCCTGATATATATATATTTAATTACTCTGAAAAATTACCATGAAATCTTCTATTAGTATTTGAAAGGCTTCCACCATCATTATTAATATTGGTTGCGAGGAATGCTGGTGATGAGATTTTAAAATATTCTTAATAAATCTGTTTATTGGAGTTCTCTGACAGTTATGCAAAAGATGAATGTGTACTTTTTCTCTATAATGTGATACTCTTTCCTGCTATTTCTTCTCATTTATTCCTTTATTCCACATGAATCAGGAGATAATTATTGAAATGAGGAACAGAGATGATTAAGAAAAAACTCTGAAAAGTAATAATTCAAATTTTTGTCTGGATAAACAGGATTTTTATAATTTTATAGTATTCTAAAATGACTTATGTAAAGATATGAAATTAAGATTTAATAACTCTTTAGTTTTAAATAATTAGTATCTCTACGTTTTATTAAATTCAGAGGATTAAATGTAACATTAAAACATCTTATCACCAAACACACTGAAAGCACTCATATGGAGATTGCCTTTTGTTGACTGTCAAAGACATACAGCACAGAATGATTTAAGTCACATCTGAGAACATCTGAACTAATGGGAAACACTGTGTACAGAAGAGAGAAAGAAAGCAAGGAAAATGGGATAAAAACAATACACAAAGCTTATGCCTTCAAACAGAGAAATGGGAATCCCTATTTTGTTTCGAATTCCATGTCACAAGATGAATTTGTTAACAAAAAATTGACATTCATTTCAGTTGTGTTTGGACAGTATGAAATCAAAAAAGAGATTTTTCAAGAAAAGGACAATTATGTATTGTCTCAAGGCCAGCTAACTTTTTCATTTTCTTCTCTCACATTCATAAATTATATACATAAAATCAGAGATCTCAAAAATTTTCTGGTTTGAAGGATAGATGAAGAGAGCACATGTAACTCTTGACAGCATCAAATGCTGCAAGCAATCTCAATGTCTCTGAAAGTGATGAAAGAAAGAATAACATTCAGGGATTTTAAACTGAGCAGCAGATTTAAGAACGCCTAACAAAGTTAAAAAATCCCTATTGAAAATAGTAAACAAATTTTGGAAATGAATGAAAAAAGATGATGAATAATTGTTTACACAAGAGAACACAGATAATGATAGAGATGAGAAGAGGAAACTGAGAGAAACATTGATCAGGAAGGAAGACATCCATTATTACCTAAGGTTATGGAAGGAGCTTCAGTTTCAAATGTAACAGACTCAAAGACTGCATCATAAAAAAATAAACAGATTAAATATTAAAAGAAAGTATAAACTTGTAGGTGCTCACTGATCCTTAATTCAAGGGAAATAGACCTGGTTTATTCTGAATTAATATAAATTGCCTTCATGGTAGGCTTTTTTTTTTTTTATCAGAGGCTCTCTCTTAGTAAACTTGAATTTTTACTAATTGAAACCTTAGGAGAAAATTTCAATTGCAAAACAGTTGAATTTTCAGAATTGTTGTATAAATATCTTATTTGGTAGAAAATCACTTAGTAAATAGCTACTGTCTAAAATGCCAATAAGGTATTTTAGAGGATGCCAATATCTGATTATGTTCCTATAAAGAATACAGTGTTAGCCTCCTGAGTGCTGCCTAGTGGTGGCTGCTAAAATCACTTTCAAATAAGGTTCCAGATAGAGAAAAACCAGTCTTCTACTCATTACAAACCCGAATTCAGAAAACAAAGCCTAAAAATTCTTTAGGAAAATAAAATATGTCAGACTAATAGATGTAAAATTTACTAATTTCCCACACTGTGATTTGTTCTCTTAACAATTAAAACATCAGTGTGACTATTTTGAGAAGACAATGTACAAAATCATGGTACAGGTATCTATGCTTTATATAACAAATTGTCAACATTTTCAGCAACATTCCCAAAGAAAATGCTTCTTAAAGTAAGGGACTGGAAATTATGTTTACCAGATTTAGTTGGTGGCATATCTGGTTTTGCTGTGGTTTGGGGTTTATGAAGTGATTGCTTTGGTGGTTTTGAATCTGAAGGAAAAAAAAGTGCTATAATTAGTATCATAGTGTAGCTATGAATGTCAAGACTAATGTTACTTATACACCATTTCCTTATTATAAATCAAAGCACTGAAAGTAGTGATTACTAGGCTGGATTTGAAGTACATTTGGTCTATGTGTGGTTTTAGGTCTTTTGGATGGTTTTAATGCTAAAGAAAAAGGTATGGTATTAAAAATTAGCATAATGGTCATGGCTGTAACTGTCAGGATTAAGGACATGTATACTTGAGCAAAGATATATAAATTCAGTGAATATACAACACAATTAACTCCTAGAGTATGGAAAGAGTGGGAAATATGGCCGTTTTTACTTATTTTTCCAAAAAGAAAAATCTTCAGGAAATGTTCAAGATGAGCATTTTGAGCAAAAGTAATGTGAACGATAATAAAACGTTTTTCTACATAATTTCAAAAGTAACAAGTATAATAGCTCTATTTCTTAATTGATAGTTTTTTTTAAGTATAAAAATAGTAACATAGAAATTTGAAACTTGCTTAGTAGGAGACCTGGAAAATAATCCATAACATTTGAAATTATACACAATGTAACTATGTGTAATTATACACAATGGCTACTAATTTCAAGAGTTTTCTAAAGTAAAGGAGTGACAGATTTATTGTGAATGCTGAGAACTTATAATGAAATAATCATAATCAAACAGCATTAGTACAAAAACCAATAAAACTAGCTTGGGACTTTTAATATTCTGAAGTTACAAAGACCATAATACTTTTATATTGGACCCTAGACCAAGAACAGTATTTGTGCTTCTAGTTATTAAAACATATTCAAAAACATTCTTCAAAGAAACAGGAAAGCTGAAGAAATCTTACAAGTTGAATGAGTAAAGAAATGACATGATAATCATGTCACTGGAATAAAATTTTGCCATTTGTTAAGTCTAGGATGAGCACAGAATTTCCTGTCTGAGAAAGAGTAGATGGTTTTCTCAACACAAAGATACATGTGATGGAAAAGACAGAGGGTTTGTGGAGAATCAGAAAGTTGTGTCCAAGACCACAGACTTCCCTTAAATAAGCATACAAGATTCTTCCAGAAATTTCCTATTTGTAGGCTCTTCAGACCCAGATAGGAAACATGAGTGGAAGCATAGAACAAAATTGTGGTGACGTGGTACAACTATGTTCATGCCTGGGTGGAGAGTAGGAAAAGCAAAAGTGACAGTGTGAAAACAGCTGGAGGAGAGTAGAATTACCGACTGTGGGCACGAAGACCTCAGGCTGTACCGTTGCAGATTCCAGAACTATAGAAGCAAAATACCGAAAATACTCATTATATCAAGAAGCATCATCTTGAGAGAAGAAACATTACTCCTCATTCCTTACTTAAGCTGTGTCCTTTTTTTTAGGATGTGATCTTCCCTTTATTTTCCCCATTCACCCCTCTTCTCCCTATTGCTTTTCCACAACCCATCTGCCATAAATACACAGCCTATGTAAGATATTTTTAGGGTGCCCTACTTTAATAGACCACTTAGTGGGTAGGTTACTGCTGTGTGTACCTACAAATAAAAATATATATTCATATAACATAAATATGGAAAGTACAGATACTCAAATATAAAAATCAATTATATTGGCTCCAGGTAGTAGGTAGCTACTATATCAGAAGCTTTCATATTCTACTTTCTGTGCTAATTAGAACCCTGAACATTACATTTACCAGGTTTGGACTTGGGCACATCTGGACTAGGTGTGGTTTTAGGGCGGGGGCGACGACCTGGTCGTTTGGTCTTTGGTGGAGCTGAAGAAAGAAAATTAGCTAGTTAATACAGAGGTAGTAGCTTGACAAACTGACAAGATTGAAACTACATATATCTTAGAAGCACACTTATGCCTTTTGACTTATTGTGGATATGCATCCTTCTTTTTTGCAACTTTCTATCATTAATTACCCAGTTAAATAAGGTCTTAAATAATTTTTTTATGTCAAAGATTTATAAACAATCATGGTTCAAGAGAACTCTTATTCTTCCATTTTGAGATGGAAAAGCCAGAACTTTGCATAGTTTAGAGAAGAGAGTCTCAAAAAATTTCAAAGGTGCATGTTCAACAGGAACATGAGAAAAGTTACTTTTAAAAAGCCATACAGATTAAAATTTATTTGGTCTAAGGTTTGAAAACAAAAGTTTTTCACTTAGCATTAAACAAAATCTGCAATTCAATGAGATGTGTCAAAGGCTTTGAATTTAAATACAGAAATCATAGGAAGGCAACTTTTTAAAAATGAGATATAGTTTATAAAAGTATAGGATTTAAAATTTCTCTCTGGTAGAACAAAGGACACACACACACCATTGGACATTAATGAATTAATCCATTAATGTGAGCCTGTTAATAAAGATACCAGCAGTCAGGAAGAAGGGAAGCCAAGGTCACTCACTCGATAACTGTATTACCTAATGTTGTCGTTGAAGGTTTGGTTCCCAGTGTTCCATGTTCTAGGACTGCATAAAAAATCATTGAGAAAGAATCAAAATCAAAGGGAAAATGATGAAATTTATTTAAATAAAAAAACCACTTGATTTTGAATTATTAAGTTGAGAAAATATAAACGGTGAAACTTTTACCTACATAAGAAATTCTATATTTATTTAAATAGATTCTTGAGTTTTTAGACAAAAATGAACAAAAATGTAGCCAGTCAGTTCAATTTAGAAAGAGAAATGGAAGGAAAATGGTAACGAGTCTCATCTGGAAGATGTGAATGCAATAAAGTAAGCAACAGTTGATGTTATAAAGGAAAATATAGGTAATTGGCTAAGATGACACCAGCAGAACACATTTTTTTGCTTTCTTGCAGGAAAAACTCTATAAAGATTGGGGTAAGTTTTTCTATATCTTTTAATGAATTTCCTAGTGACATATCAGGATATTTAGATCTGGAAAGACCATAATGTTTTTTGAGAAAACCTACAAATGTTGGAGTTTGAAAGTAAGAAAAACACCTCCAAAAGTGAAAGTACAAATATGTCCTAGGGAAGCCTTGGTCCTCCACTGGAAATTACCAGGTTAAAGAAGTTTAGGACACATTCCTCAAATATAAGGAGGGACAATAAATAATGTCCAATCAAAATCAGTATGGCTTTCATGGCTGTCTTGGGACCTCTACTTAGTCAAGCAGAGGTCAAAATGGCTGAAAAAAAGATGTGATGGAAATTAATAAACTTTTAAAAAGCCAAAGTTAAGGACAAAGTTAAAAGTAGAAGATGTGAAAGAAAGATAATTCTTTTCACTCACTAAAGGAAACTCCATTATCTATTGACCATGGTGGTGGTAAGAGTCTGAGATTCTGGGGTTGCAATAAAAATCAGTATTATCAAAGACAATGCTGAAGGGCACCATCTAAGATGGAAATTAAATTGTCCTGTAGCATAAAAAGTGCTCTTTGATGAGCAATTGGGTTTATGACAGAAAAACTCAACACTCCACATCCTCTTCACAAGCCACAATAAAAGAATTGAGATTTCTAATTTTTGTTGTAGATTTTTAGGTATTTTCCATACTTCCGCATGAAAATTGCTCCTACTGCCTGAAGACACACTACTTTAAAGGGAGGTCAGGGTGGCCTCTCTGAAGTTGCTTGAAGTATCCTGTTCACCTGTCATTTTGTTTTCATGTGGAACAGCCAGGGTCACCCAAGGAAGTGGGAATAGGCTGCAGAGCCATCAGACCTGTAACTATGTCTAAGCTCTGTTGGTTTTGGATAAGTTTCAGCCTGGCTGGTTATAATATTCTTTTATGAAAAATAGGAATTGAACTCAGGGTCTAAAAAGGGCCACAAATGTTCATATGCTGTTCTCCATATTTACTGCATCTATTGCTGGTGAACAAATTGGTTTACATATGACATTTAGTCCATTTTGGTTAGTAAATCAGCAGAAGTCAAAAAGCAGTCTCAGATTTCATGAAATGCTGAATAAATAGAATAATAATATTATTTAACTATTTTGATGAATAACAAGCCCTCCAGTGTCATTTAAATGGGCGACGGGGGGTGGTGGTGGCAGCTGGTGGAAATAGGAGGAAGAGAAATAAATAGTATTAATACATTAAATATAACAAATATAAAAAAATCTACATCTGAAAATAGCAAACAAGAAAAATCTTTTGAAATTTTGAGGTATGACATGTTTTACTACAAAGTTGCCATTTAAAAGTGTGAAAAAGTATGTAAAACTTGCTACTCATGGCATCTTTTAGCTTTTAGAAAGATTAAAGAATGTTGTCTTTTAAATTTTATAAAGAAGTATGTACATTTTCAACTTCCTGACAGACTGAGACAACATAGGTATGGACTCCATTCAATTAAGCTTCCAATTCATCTGATTATAAAAATATTAAAGTCAGTGTTTATTAAAAGCAAATATATCTCCAACATGGCTTCCTCTGTGTGACAATTTTAAGAAGTTATCCTTAATCTTAAAGAAAAAGGTACAAAAATGTTCCATTAAAATGCTGAGTGGCATGTAAATATCCCACTCATTTCCACACAAAACAGCAAAAAATACAGCCCCCTCATGGATTTGTAGCTAGCAATAAGAACAATTTATAGTTCCTTCCACCATGTCAGAGAGCTATGTAAAACAAGCACCTGTAATTAATTGGA
Source organism: Macroglossus sobrinus (assembly GCA_004027375.1). Classification (NCBI taxonomy): domain Eukaryota; kingdom Metazoa; phylum Chordata; class Mammalia; order Chiroptera; family Pteropodidae; genus Macroglossus; species Macroglossus sobrinus. The sequence goes on along the minus strand of PVKZ01001518.1, from coordinate 250,950 downwards.
GGTCTCTCCCTTTTTCAGTCTGTTAAAAGCTTAAAAAGCCAAATGTTGTTACACTCTTAAAGATTATCTATGAAGAAAACAATTCTTATTAGATGAGGCAGACAAGTAGAGACGTGGTAGATGGCTGGGATTTTCAAGAAAGCACTGGATTCTGCTTATAAAACAAGCTAAAACCAATGTAGGTTTTTACTTATTAGTTTAACCACAAAAGAAAACCAGGAAATCAGCCTGCATGGAAACTGAAATGGGGGGAAAAAAAAAAAAGGAGAGTACGCGGAGAAGGCTGGGAAAGGCGATGAATCATTCAAATCAAAAAGCTTTTGGCGGTTTATTTGCTCTCTTGAACCTTGGCTAGAAACAGAAATCTTCAGCAGAGCTGTAATGGTGGACTACCCTAAAGTAAAAATAAATAAAATGTAAAAAGCTAAAACCCAAGCAATGGTTTGCAGACATCTTGTCATTACTTTGTGTTGCCTCAGACCACTCAATGTCAACTTGAGCCAGCATAAATTTAGATGCAAATTCTGAAGTGCTTGTACTTGCTCTTAGGGGGAAAATGTGGATATTCTTAGGTGATTAGATGGTAGAAATCAAAGAAATATAAATTCATTAAGCTTCCAAATGATTTTCCACACTTTAAAAGGAAATGTCAAATTAAGAAGTCTCTTTGCTCAAATAATAATATACCCTTCCACTCTTATTTGTATTAATGAATTTCTTCTTAGAAACCTTTTTAGAAACTGCTGAAATTAATAATGTAACTTATCTTATATAAATTATAATAATATTTGGAGACATTTTTTGATGTTTTAAATTTTGTCTTGTAATAACAGAAATAACTAGATCGGAGAAATATTTATTTAAATTCAGTGACCCAAACATATAGTAATATTTCTTAATCTGCTTAAGCCCTGTATTCAAAATACATTATAAATATAATAGTTATTACTTTATTCCAAAATCCTCTACACATGATTTTTAAATAAATAACCCGTATTGTCAGCGTTGATTTAAACTTGTAGGGCCCTTGAGTTTTATCAGCTATGCTTCTTTCTCCAGATAACCTCTTTGAGTAAGACTACTTCATTCCATTTCTCTGTCTTGGAGACCTAATGAATGGTCAATGTCAACTACACTCCTTTTGCTTAATTCCTAATTTCCTTCAGTGTGATACTTACACCTGGAAATATCACTTTCTCTTTAAAGTGAGTTATGAAAAATTTTTTTTTCTGAGCGGTTTTTCTTCATTACCCATTTAATTGCAAAAAATAAATTATGCCCACTTAAGCAGTACGTCTCTTGCTTTAATAATTCTACTTTGTAAACATGTGTTAATGAAAAATCCATTGTACATCATAGTGAGAAATACATTTTCCCCAAAACTAAGGGTTTAAAATTTAGATGGAAATGAAGAATAGTGACAATCTTGTAAGTCAACATTTAAATTATTGCTGTATAGATTCTGGATAGAAAACACAAAGATTTGATTATTCAATATGTTTCATAATCCTTATGAAGGGAATTTTCTGTTTTTAATTACACAAAGTAACTCTCTCTACAAAAGAGCCTTCTCTTCTTCAGCAAAACACCATCAATATTAATCCTGAGATGTAAACAAAAGTCAGTGTTCAGAAATTAGACCCAATTTAGAAAGAAATTATGGAGCACCAGGGAGATACAATCCTTTCTAGTCTTACAGCCTGAGGACTGAGAAGCTCCAAACAAGGCAGAGAGCTCTTAAGGGATGGAAACATTTCTCCCCTTTCCAGATGAAGGGTGATTGGTCAGTGTGATCAGAATTCCAGTCAACTTTGGTACTGGAAACTATTTTCTAGTCCTAGACAAGGGAGTCCTCAACCATTCACATTGTTCATTTTCTGTATTTTCTCTGTGATGGTCATGAACATAATGATCCTCTACACATACAGCTCAGAGCAATGTTGCAGAAATATCAGAAAGGCTGGTTATGAGACCATCTCAAAATATTTTGCGCTTTTCATGGAAAAATGTGTTAAATATTAAAATATAAATCAGAAATTCTTGCTCTGAAGAGTGGTATAAAACAATTTTTCAACCTTAGTCTTGGAATATTAAAAAAGAGTTCAGGATAGTTACCAGGTTTGATGTGTGTCACTTCTGGGCTGAGAGGGATTTTTGGTTTCAAAGAAATAAATTGTGTTTTACTGGGAGCTGAAAAAATAAAACAAAATAATCAAGAAATTAATATGTAGGCATTTCAGTGTCTAAAACCACAAAAGGAAAACATACTTAAAGTGGAATGAACACATCATCTTGGAAGATTTTGGAAAGAGTTCATTAAAAGAATATTTCACAGAGAAACATTTAATGGAAATACAGTGGTAAATTTTCATCTGGTTTATGAAAACATTTCTAGAGTATATTTCACTTAACAGAAGTAGCATTATCACTGTATAGCTATAAAAACTATACAGTGATTTTAATACATGCTTTAAAAATACCAGTGTAATCATTTACACACTTATTTCATATTTCTCAGCTACATCTAAGTTTTTAAGCACCAGAAAAAAAAAACCCTGTTTTAAAAATGATATTCACTGATAGGTACAATGCTAGGATCTGCAGCATAAAGAAATTCTGCTAACACCGTAATAAAAAGTTATTTTTGATATAATGTCCGAAGTTGAACTTGAGGGAGAGCTATGCAAAAAAACAAATGGAGAGCTATATATTAGACCCAACTTTGAATATAATGATTGGATAGAAAATGAGAAAGAAGCAATGGTTTAACATCTTTCCAAGGATGTTGTTCACAGGGTGATGTCCAATGCTGAGTTCAGATCCATTAACTAAAGGGCCATATATCCAAAACCATGAAAGCCACAGAGTTGATGTACTGAATAAGGTATTCAGTATTGTTGAATAAGCCAATTAGAATAATGACTTAGACATTACATAAAAGCTGAAGTACTGAATTTTCCATGATGAAATGAAGTAATACATCTATTAAAGACATGTCATTACCCAGTGTTGTCCATGTAGGTTCAGAACTTTTAAAAATTTTAGATGTAGTAGTTCCAGGACTTTTGGTTCTTTCTGGTGATGGAAAGGAAAAAAAAATATTATGATATCCTAGAGACAATGAAGAAATACTCTCCAAAGAAGAACTGAATAACCTTCATAAAATCTCGCCATATTTAGTAGTCAGTGTTTACAAAGTAGGTAATTAGTTAACAGTTTGAGGAAAGAATTTTCAAACTCAGTCATAATATTATAGATGAGAAAACACTTTTAAAAAATACTTCAACAGAATAAGCAAAACCCAGCTTGTTGAATATGATTCTGAGAATATTTGGCAATGAAGTTCATCACTTTCAGACTGATAGGCTACCACCCAAACCCTGTGCCTTAAAGTACATTGTTCTCCTCTCCTTTTTCCTCTGTCCAAATGCTACATCTATTTTGAAGTTTGCATCCTCAACTCTTACTTTTCTTTATGACCTTCTACATAATTATTATAGACTCACAAGTGGATTATATAATCTTATATTGCTCTCTCATTGTTTATGATGTACTATCTTTTTAAGATTATTAGCAATTGGAAAGCCAGAGTCATGTTCTCTCCATCTCAGCCATTGTCCTTGGGCAAAACTGAAAATATAGTAAGCATCAAAAAGCAAAAATTGTCAGCAAAATAAACATTTAAATATAGATAGTATACCAATAAAATAAATTATATTTCTCATTCTATCATGCTGTGATAGCATGACTTGTTTCTAGATTTATATCAAAATTCATGTGTAAGAACATCGCTTACATAACTTTCAATAAAATCTTATTAGAAATGATTGTTAGTTTGTATTATTAATTATTCATTTTTAGTTAATTTCAAATTTTATAAAGAAACTTCAACCTATGGAATCATATTACTTCTTTTTATAGTAAGGAGATAGATATTATCTATTTGGAATTAAGTATCCTGAATGTTTAAAGAGACATTTATTTACCAGGTTTGGTTCTTTGTGTTTTGGGCTTGAGGCGTCGTTTAGGTGTGGAAGCAATAGATGTAGTTTGTAGAGGAGCTGAAAGAAGATTTAAAATAGTTTTCATAAATATTACTCAGGGATCAATCAGGTTGTAAATGTAAACTTATAAACCTTGCAAGAACTTTTTTCTGTTTATCTGTATCCCTAGAATGCCTAGCACTGTGCTTTATTTACACAAGGTGCTCAATAAATAAGTGTTGATCAGACCAAAAAAATTAGATGTCTATATGAGAATTGAAAATACATTGTTCAATTAAATGCACTGCAAAGTGAGCACTATTGAAGAATTTAAAAACACGTGGAACAATTAAGAACTCAAAAGATGATTTCCCAAATAGCAGGGCAGAAGTACAAGTAAAATGTTTGGGATTTAGAGAATAAAAAGTTCAGAACTTCTTTAATCCTGGAGCATATTACTAACCTTACCATGAGTTAATAAACTTCATTACTCCAATAATTTTCTGTTTTAAATTTAATTTACGTTACCTTTCTTTTACCTATTTTTCTTCATTACATTTAGGACTGTAAAACCCAGTTGGTGCTCTTTATATTTAGACTACTTTGAGAAAAATACTCTCAGCATATGCTATCTAAATATGCTAGCTAAATAGAAGAAAATATATTTTAAAATAATTATCATCTATTATTTTGCTATTTTCTGGCTGGTAAATTTGAAAGGAATATAGCAAAAAATAATTATTCAAAATGTATATGGACATCAAAATTATGGGTATCCTTTGAAAATAATCACAAGGCTAAGCATAGTAGTTAACCCAGTTCTTTGAAAAATTTCATGGTAGAGAACAAAGGGAAATGTTTACTACTAAAAATATTCTAAAAAGGCCAACATGACAGATTCTTCATCCATTTAATTCTTCATCCATCTATTCTTTCAAAGCACACAGCCATGCAAATATCATTAGTTACCAGGTGTTGTAAGTTGCATTTCAGGACTGGTAATGATGTCCAGTTTTTGAGGCATAAATGGTGTTTCACTTGGAGCTGAGAACACAAACACCCCATCCCACCAAGTAATTCCAGTTAAAATGAGGTATTTTAAGAGTTTTAACATGCTTTTAGATAGTGATACAAAGCGCATGCTACAAATACGTGATTAAAGATGATGAATGCATGCAATCTGGAAAGCTGATGGATAAAATAATGATGTCAAATAAGAAAAAGGTGAAAATGATAATTGTTCAGTAGTTGACTCCAAGCAAACTCAAGGCATGAAAGAGGTGATACAGGCCACAAACACATGATATAGGATGATATGAATAATGAAAATGTTTACTCAGTTTCTAAAGTCTTTCATCCTTTTAAGGATGAAACAATATATCATCTATTACAGTTTAAAGAAAAAAAGAACCACAAATGAAACATAAGATGTGTGTGTGTGTGTGTGTGTACGTGTGTGTGTGTGTGTGTATACACACACACACACACATACATATATTCAGCAAGAGGAAAGAAAGAAATGATTAGATGTGATGGAATGAAATGGTCATTTGGAGGACAGGCATTCACATGAATTTTCTAATAAAACAAAGAATGATTTTTCTGTTAAAAACATTACCCAGTGTTGCCCTTGGCTGTTCAAGAGTTCTAGAAGTTTTAGGTGGGACAGAATCCAGAAATGGATCACTTGTTGCTGTTGGAATAAATGTCAACATTTATAAAAGCAGTAGAAGGTCCCAGGAATAAAATACAAATTCATGAGTAATAAATTATGCCTCATGTGGGGGGAAAATATCAAGAATACTTGAAAGATTGCTGAACATTTTTAAATGAGTGAGTCATTAGAAGTTGAAGATGTGTTCACTTAAAAAAAACATATATACTTTAAACATTAGAAACCATAATAAAACAGTGCTTCATAAATTCAACTGATTTTCAGTTGGTTTTTCTAGCTTCTCTGTTTCTTAACTACTAATAGAATCCACCCTTAGCAGTCTATTTTATTTTTTTCTTATTTTATGCTTTTAAAAATTATTTGCTTTTATTTATCCTGACACAAATAATACTTAGTATAAGGCTACACATATAAAAAACATCAGACATATATGTATGTCTGGAAGAGACCAGTCTTACTTTGAGTCTTCTACAGTATTGAGTTTAGTAGGTGTTTAATAAACAATTTCTAAAAGAACTATTAGATGGAATTAAACTCACTGTAGTTGGATTAGTAAGTGAATGCCAAAACTTAGACCTATCTGAATGTCTATAGACAAAATGAATGACATGATTGCTCTAGAGCAGGATTTTTCACTTTAGCACTATTGACATTTAGGGCTGGATAATTCTTTGCTGTGGGAGCCTATCCTGTGCTTTGTAGGGGATGAGGAACACCCTAGCCTCTACTCACTAGATGTCAGTAGCACCTCCCCCAGTATGACAACCGAAAATGTCTCAAAACATTGCTGAATGCCCCAAAGTAGAGCAGGGGAGAAGATTGCAAAATCAGTCCCACTTGAGAACCACTGCTCTAGAGAAAACTTTTAAGAATTCTAAAACCTTTCTAGAATGATTCTGAACAATAGAGTGATAGATAGCTCGTTACATTACTTTGCCTCAGTGACAACCACATCTATCTTTATCTTCCACATGTGGCTGAGCTTATTTACTAGTGGATGTAAAGAAATAATAATCACTCAATTGGAGGAGTGGGTAGAATTCTTCTCCCTGACAGATTGGTATTTCTTTCCTGCAGAGCTCCAGAGAGCACATTTTTTTTTCAATCAGCAAAAATTAAAGGGAGAATGAGGTGCAGTATTGTCAGAACACCTGGAATCTAAAGAAAGAATTGAGAGGCTGGGTATACCTGAGTGTGGCTCTGATATTTCAGGCTCATCTGATGTTGTAGGGCTTGAGAAAACATCATAAAGTGCTTTAAAAGAAAAAGTAAAACAAAAGAGAAGACGTTAATTTTGATTAAGAGATTTCATAACATATTTTAATGCTGGCTGAAGGAGGACAGTTTTATGTAGTTGCTTGTAAGTTTTGACTGTAGGCTCCTGGTCTTGACCCGATAGTGCAAGCAATCATTGAGACTTGCCTCTAGTCCCTTTTTCCCTGAACTACAGGCTTTTATACAAGCAAGCCCTGACACTGGCCTCAAGGGTGACGTGAGCATAGTGCTTTATATTTACAGTGAAGTGGTGCCAACTCTATATCAAAGAGCTTCAAAGTATATAAACATAAATGAAGTCAGATGGCAGTTTGGGGAGAGATTTCCAAAAAAAGTAAATGGCAGCCACACTGAGGCTCTTTGCTCAGTCTACTACAGTCTTTCTACTTAGTAAAAGTTATCATCATGCTATCTTATATTTGGACAGCATTTTACATTTTGCACAGCACTTTCTCATATATAAACTTATTTAATCCTCTTAATATCCTTGAGAAATAGGTGAGGTAGACTTTATTTCGACTTTATTGATAATGGAGTGTTTTCTCTACTTTCTAGATAATGCAGTTGAGATTTATAACGGTAATTTGCCAGTGGTCACATACTGGGATTGTCAAGTTCAGCCTATTTTTCCTTCTATTCACAGGGACAGGAATGACAGAGTTAAAACCAGTATTTGTCCTCTTGCACTATTCCCTTCTGCTACTTTACTAAGAGGCAGTTTTCTTTTTATGTTCCTCTATCAAGCCATGGGCCCTCTATAATCTAAGCAGATTTAAAGATAACATATTCTACATGAAATTAAAAGAAGCAGTTTAACCTTAAAAAAGGGAGGAGGTTGGTTTTTAAACAGGGATAACTTTCATAAAAGTTGTATCTGCAAGTAAAAAGAGCATTAAAATAAAAATGTTCTCTTTCTGCACAAAGAGCTATCACCATTGTAATAAGAGGTAGAGAGAAAGCATGAACTGTTGTGAGGTAGATGTTACCTTCTTTGCCCATTCAAAATGGCTGTATAGCAATAAACTAAAGTGGCAGGAGCTCATGAGAAAATTTACTTATTGGGATTACTTGTAATTCAGTGACACTATAATGATTTGAACCGGTGCTAGCTGAAGCTGTAAGAAAGATCATCTCAGACTCTGTGACACACTCTAATAAGCAGACAGGACAGTTTATATTAAATTACTTACTGAAGAGGCAGAAAAATGCATTTTAATGTGTGAAGGTGAATCGGCTTTGCAAAATCTTCAAAACTAAAAAAATATGATGAGTTCAAATATGCACAAATTCTGAGAGTAAACCATTACATTGTAATATAAAGTTTTCTTTAGCCTAGCTACAATTTTAAAGGTTTAGTGGAGAAGGACTAATCTTTTAAAGGATAAAAATGCTGGCAGTTGCTGAACTTAGTCTTCCTTTAAGCCAATTTCAAGTCACGAATCTTGCAAAGACGGCTCTATCTACTACTAAATAAATTAGAAAAATGACCAATTTTTATTCATCCTCTCATACTAGGAAAGAAATTATGAATAGCTTGAATTATTTATATGTTGTATTTTTAAAATGTCACAACTGTCTTTATGTTATCCTAAGTCTCATGTTTCTCTTTCATCTAGTGACACTGGACCACCTTTCTGCTTTTTGTACTTTTTGTCCAAGGGATGATATTTATTCACCCTCTTTCCACTTCTTTCCCATATTTGCAATTCCTCTCCTTCTGGCGTTTCCAAGCCAGGCTGCCATCTTCCTGTAGGCTATTCTCAGAATGCATACACTGTGGAAAGAAGCCCTCCTTCCCACGTTCTCTGGCAACTGTGGCTCATGTCTAGAAGTTCTAGTTGTCAGGGACCTCTTACTTCCAAACATTTTCCCAAATATGCTTAAGATTAAAATAACATTCTCTGGCAGATGTGGTCCTTGATATTTCTATTTCTGGAATTTCTGAGAGCTGAGTAGTAAAGAACAAGAGTGCTAAAAACACACAATCATCACTTGCTGAAAGTTTTCTGTTGTTTGGGCAGCTTTGAGAAGCAAGCACACCATCTCATTTCTTTCATGGGTTAAACAAAATTTTTTTTTTTTTTTGACGCTGAAGAAATTGATGTCAGAGGAGAGGACAGTGTAGAAATGGAGTTCTTTAGAAAACAACGGCTCATAATTTCTTTCCAAAATTCTTGTATATGTATTCCCTTACCAGACTGAAGTGCATGGAATGGTTAGGCAACTCTGGTTTTAAAAAGGCTATAAAATTGATAAAAGCTAAGAGTTAGGAGTGAACCCTTCTATTTTTTGGACACTCCCCATGGTATCATGTGTTATTGTTCAGAAGCAAATATCTGTTACCAGTATTTACTTGATGGATAAATCCTCCAGCTACTTGACAGCACTACCTCTCATCTTGCATTCACAGAACATAAATGAGACCAAAAGTTGGAGGAGAAACCTAATGTGAGTAAAATTAGTTCAAGTCAAAGGTTGTAAAAAGCAATACTAGATTCTTTAAAAAAAATAATGATTTATGATCATGATAACTAAATTTTACTTTTATATTTTTCATAGAAAAAATATTGTAATACGAAATAAACCACACTATCGTAGGCTCATTTGCTCAGTTCCTAAAACTACATAGTTATGTTTTGTTTGTTAAACATTTTACTTCTACTTTTTAAAAACTAATTAAATGCAAATCCCATAACAAAAAATGCTCTGATATTACACTGGAAACATAGGACTGCACATAGACATTTTCAATAATTAAGAATTTATCAATTTATTTTCTTCAAATTCCATAAATATTAATAACTATTGGAAAGATTTTCACTTTAAAACATAAGTTCTTAAATAAAAGACTTTATTAAGAAAAAAATTATGTCTGTCTTGCTCATTATGCACTCCAAGTTTTATTTAACCCAAAGCCTGGTACGTAGTAGAGACTAAATAGAATTAATCTGCAAGATGCTCATTACAATAGCAAATAACAATGGTTTGACAGTTGATAGTTTATGCTTTTAGTAAAGATAAATGAAAATAGATGAACATGTCCTTTAATTATTTTATGATACACATACATGTGCATACAAATCTCTTCCTCTACCATACAATTATCTATGTGCTTTCGTGGCCATAGAAATAGAGTCCTAAAAACATATGAAGAAGCAATGGGAAAGTACAACAAGACTGTCAAATAAGTGGCTGGATGAGAAAAGCTTTTATAAACACCACACACAGAGTTCTCAGTACTATTGAAATAAATAAAAACTGCTTTCTTCAGTTTATGGAAAAAATTAAATACCTTTTTGGTTAACCTTAAAATTTGTAAAAATACTGCCTGAAAAAAAAAAAAACGCATGAAGCAAAACCAAAGCCTGGGGCTATAAATCTCTAAGAGGCCACAGTAAATCTATAAACCATCTGCTGCACTTGAATTCTATTATCCTGCTCTCAAAGCATCATTACCACCACTTACTCCTACTTCTTCTCCTCTCTAGGGCTTAATCCAGTTGGGTGGGCCAGATCTATGCCATCAACACCTCATAGGTGGGCAAAAAGGACCAAATGTAGAGGTCACCCTCTTTTCAACCATTCTGAGCAAACCACCAAAACTTTCCAACCAATATAGGACATCTTGGGCACACTGATCAGTTTGGCTTTTAGGTATTTAAGTAATTGATATAGCTTAAGTGTGTATAGCAATTTACTGAATGAAATTCTACAAAGTACTGAGAGAACTAAGATCTGAAAATAATAATAAGATTCTAATTGAAAAGACTAAGACCTATAATCCTCCATCTGACTGTCAAGGGAGGTTTCTAAAGATAACTGTTTATCATTCAAGGGTAAATAATTATGCCAGAAGAAGTCATTATCTTAGTAATAAGTCAGTACAATTGGAGGGGAAAATCAGTTTGTCTGGAAACTTTGGGAAAAGAACAGGCAGGAGAACTTTCTAAAGATAAAAATAAACACATGTTCACAGAAAACACAGAAAGTTGGTCATGAGATCATTTTACTCCTTGAGTCTAGGCAGGGCCTGAGCCCAGTTTATAGAATGATATAGGCTACCAATCTAACTGAATAGCATGACCATATGATACAATTTCCCATCCCTGTCATGGGGTTAATATGATATCAGGCCATTCACATGGAGTTGCAGGGCCTCTTCAAATAACATGGCACATGTCCTTTCCATTCTCCTTAAAAATTTGTATGCAAGAGTAATGAAGACTCAAGAATCATTGATATGCATATATATATATATATATATACATATATATATATATATATAAGCTTAGAGTTGTTTTTCATGATCTCTTCCTTCTTTCTATTAATTAAGTAATACAGAAGTCCTTTTGAAAGCATGCATTCTGATGATTTGGTACAGAATATGAAGTAAATGTGGAAAACAAATCTAGTAAATACTGAAGCAAATGAATTTTACAAAAAATATTAATAAATCATGTGTAATGGTTGATATGGAAAAGCAGCCCCTGGCATCCAATGCTTATCTAGCACCCACAGCTCAGCTTGGGTTCTCCTGCTGAACAGCAACAATTTGAAAGGACACCAACATCAGACAAGACCACTCAGTGATCAAGATGGATTGAGACAAAACCAAGAGCACTCTGTAATCATGTGGAAAACAGACAAATGCATAAGCACAAAAATGACTGTTTCCACATTCTGGCTAATGTGACTAACTGCTGCTTCTTTACCAACCATAATTTTAGCTTTATTCTTCTTGCCTTCCTTGATTGAATTAAGCTATTCAATCACAGAATTACTCCCACTTTCATATAGCATTCAATCCAGAGCAAAGTTTCACTTCCTTGGACTCTCCCCAGAATCATCTAACACAACACCAAATTTTGCAATATGTCCTTTCCAATACCCTATTACTATGAGATCCCACATTTATTCATGGCATCCATTCTCCATTGCTGCAATGAGTAAATAAACCTCACTTTTTCAAATACAGTTATGTTCCTGGTGGTCTTCAACTAAGGGCATTGACATAGTAAATACAGATGTATTGTTTCATGACAGAGAAAACCAAATATGTTTATTTTACTATAATACTGTCATTAATACCAGCTACAATATATAATTTCTTCAAAGGATATAATGACTGAAAATGGGACCAATGGTTTTATGAACCAGCATTCAAGTACTAGCTCTACCTCTTTCTCTTCTTAATTCTCAAAGCAATTGCATTAGGAATCTATGTGAGTAACTGGAAAATAAAATAGTTATATGCATTGGTCCAAGGATTATACTAAATAGCAGAGGTATCAAAATTAAATGATGTAAAGACAGGCTAGGAAGTTTCTGAGGCTAATGTTCATGCCTGCAATCGGCACCTACAGGACTGGTATAGCCCATGACAAGCCCTAACACTTCATACAGAGAAGGCTGGCAGTAACAGTTGGAAGTTCTCTGGCAGTCTAAGGTTGCCCTGGCAGTAGTAACACAGCTGCACAAAACTGCTTCCTGCTGCTTTAGCCACTATGTAAACTTCAACAGGGAAAAACTAGAATATTCCTTTTCTACAATTAAAGGCAAAAGGAACCCTGCCTTTATTGGAATTTCTTATCTCATCTATCTTTGTGTCTTTGTAACTCAATAACTATTAATTCCCAACATATTCTCCCCACTCCCTAATGTTTGGTTGAATTCAGGCTTTATATATAATTTATGCCCTAGGCATTAAAATTCCATATAGTTTCCTTGAGGTTTTGGTTAGTTTGTTCTTGAATAATTATAGGCAAAAACAAACAAACAAATAAAACAAAAACAGAAACAAAAACTGGAGGCTGCTCAAGGGAAACCTAGGGGACTCTATGTCCCCTATGTTATAACCCAAAAGCTAAGAGATGAAAGGGCCTAAGAGTTCATCTAGTTCGGTGGGCCCCAAAAGTGTTTGGTTTGGGAGATGTGATGCTCATGAAGGATGTGGGAATCAGGCCAGGCCTGCCTTAGTGAAACAGATAAACTATCACAGATGGCCACAGACTAGTTGTTGTTCCATAGTTACAGTGCAGCTCTTCCTATATAATAACTAATGGAACTAGAGGCTTGGTACGAAACTCGACCTAGAATCTGGATATTTGACTCAGGAGACCTGGATTGCTAAGGGTATTTTTGCACCCATATTAAGTAATTGCACTAGAGTTTCAGGGTCAGTGACTAGGGGAACCAAGGCTTAGAAAGAGCCAATTTGAGGCTTCTGTGGATAGGCTGACAACCACAGCAAACTTTCACTGTCATTTGAGAAAACTAGGGGAGATTATAATAGATGTGCTTACATCATTTGATACCATCCTTCATCTTTTTTTTTTTGAGATCTGAGCCAATTACATGTACCAGAGAAAGAATAATTTGACTAAGATCTATGTATCAGAAGGCTCATTCTTCATTCTTCCTCAAATCAGTCCTCTGCTGGAATGCTTGCTGAAGAATTCCACAAAATGGTATATTTAACTTCATTATATAAACTAACTACATTATATACTATGTTATAGGTGCTCAAAAAATCACTAAAAGGTACTAAAAGGCACACAAAAAAATAAAAATACAAACAAATAAGACAAAAATCATGACAGTAATCACACAAAGTGGTTTCTGAGGTTTTCTTATACTTCTCCTAAGTTGAATATTTTCTTTAGTTGACTGCTATACATCAAAGAAAAGATGTATAAGAGAAAACATTTTTTGAGAAAAATCTATTTTTAAAAAAGGGAATCTATCTCCCTTAATCAGTTTTAGTGGTGGGGAACACAAGAATTCTCAGGAGAAAAAAAGCCAATCACTACAACTTACAAAAGAGCAAACTAAGATCCAGAAAAGTAGAAAAAAATAGCAAAAGTGTATGGTTAGTAGGAAAGCCAGCAATAGAGCTAAAGTCCATTATTATTGTCAAGACCTGTAGTCTTCCCTCTATACTGCAATGTGCTTACAGATTTTAGGACTTAGTAATAATATCTTAAATATAATAAGCTGTCAAATGTTCATATCTGAAAAAAGAAGCAAATATCTACTGGCAAGAAAAACATTAAATTCACTGTTAAGGCAGATTCCTAATGATTCTTATTTTTGCTACTGTTTTCATGTCACTAAAGAGATCTCTAGAAAAATCAATGAGCCAATTCGTAGTTTATCTTCCAGTCAAACTTCTACTTATATGTCCAGACACTAAAACATTAAATCTTTAAAACAAATTCAAAACCATTTTGTTTTTGTGATAATCAACTAAGGAACCTACAAAAATAAAAACGAAAAGTTATTTAATACTGTTGTTCCCATCCATTTTTTAAAAAAGAGTGTCATTACCAGTTTGAGGTAGAACTTTGGAATCTTCCGACACTTTAGCTGTAGGTAAAATCCATGGCTTTTCACTTGAAGCTACAGCAAAAGAAATGGAATTTGCTGAAGATTTTTTAAAGAGTACAAAAAGACAAATAGTTTGCTGGTATGGTTAAGTGACTACAAAAAACCTGTAACAAAAAGTGCATACTGATCCAATCAAAAGCCATCATATCTCAAGAAGAAATCAATATGTACCCATCCTAAGAACATTTGATTAGTAACTAGAGTTTGGCATCATACTCTCAACATATTTGAGGACAGAAAACAAACTTAATGGGCTATATGGAATTAACAGACTGATGATACTAAATTTTAAAAAATAATCAAAGCAGACTATACACACACACACACACACGTATATATACATATAATATATATATATTTATAAAGATATGTATTTATATATATATAAATATATATATATTATTTTTTTAACAATATCAACCACTTGTTTGGCCAAGTTAACAGAATTCATGAGTTCGATGAGATTTGCAGAGATAGGACCCATTAAATATGTCCTCTAGAATTAAGCAATCACTATCCATATCTTAACCGATTTCAGGTTCTGTTATTACCCAAGGTGTCCCCAGGTTTCTCAAAAGGGAAGGGTGTTTTTGCCTGAGGAAATTCTGGAAGTCTTTTTGAAGCTGTAATGAAACATAAGAAATATTATGACTTGAGGTACAAGTAACAGAGAAAAGATTTTTTAAATCACAAGCTTGCTAAAAAAAAAACCACACACACACACAAAAAGGCAAAATACTCATGTTAAGGAACTATTAGTAGTATTTCTTACTCCTATGTTTTAATACTTGATAATATAATAAAGCTTCTTGTTCTATTTTTTATAATCAAGCCACGATTTCTGAGAAATTTGGGTTCTTCTTTTCACCTTCATTAAATTAGTTTCCTAATTTCTTCATCTATTTGTATGTGTGCACATAGAAATATTTTATTTAAACTCAAACCAATGACCAAACACATCTGAACTAGAAAATGTCCATCGAATAGCTTTTAAAAATAGAATTTCAGTAACAACATGGCTTTATATTTAAGCTCCTGCTTCCTATCTAACAACTTTTTTGATATTATACTCATAAAGAAATTCTAAGAAGCAGTCTGCATAAATATTATAAATGTCTTTTATGTGAAAAGAAACAAAAAGATATTTAGAAAAAAATATAGAAAAGTATTCAGTGACAAAATAATTTTGAATTAAAAGAATCAAGTATAACATCAAAATATGACCACCAAAAAGGAAAACAACTAAGGATTTGTCATAGAGAAACTCTTTAGGATCCTAAATTATGAAATAAAGATTTTATAACATTTAAAAACTTGGTGTTGGGGAATTTATTGTTTTATAAGCCATTTGTCCCTTCTTTCCTGTGAGAAGATACATTTGAATAAATTAGCCTCAGGACTCCTTTCAAGCATGCATAAAATTTCCAAGGTAATAAAAAGCTGCAGTTTTTAAATAATTTTACCTAGAGTGCTCAGTGGCAATTAAAACCTAGGTATTAGAATAGTTTGCAATGTTTCTGGGATCCTTTCACTGAGAGCAACAACAAAGAAGAATTTAATAGTTAGCAACTGCATGAATCGCAATTTGATGTTGTGGCCTAACCATGACCAAATGACACATGCTCATAACAGAATGTGTACTGGGCAATGTGTAATGCCTTTCATGGAAATAGCTGGCTTTCCCTGGAAAAGTTTTACATAGTGGTTAAAAATTGAAGGTATACTTTCAAAGTGCCTTGGTGTGACATGGAATATCAGCATCACAAGTACAGAACAAGATACACGCTGCTCCATTTCTTCTGGAGAAGAGAACAAAGCAAGTTGTGTTCTCTTGGGCCAAGAAGCAGCTAACATGCATGACATGAAATTCTTATTAGAAAGCATGACATTTTTAGGAATTGTCCTCAAGTTTAGTACACACAAGACTTGGAAAAACCAATCAAAACAGAGAGCACAGACATAATCAAGACTTCCAGATTTCTCCCCACCCCCTTAGCTTTATGGGTTAAAAGGCTGGCATTCTGTTTTTCTGTACATCCTAAGAGACTGGTTAAAAGGATGTGTAGTTAGCATCTAGCATCCAGAGCTACCTAGAATATCCATCACCAGGATCAAGGCATGTTATTAACTCTTTAATGGAACTGGTTCAAGAAATTGGAAGATTAACTATTTCCATTAAGGAGGGGAGAGATGGGGGAGAAAGCTAAGGTATTGGGCTACTTTTTATTTCTATGAGTGTTGGGAGATTTTTTTGGTTTATTTTAGAAAAAAAATTCTTAGAATTACCCAGTTTTCTTTCTGAAATGTCTAACACACTAAACACAGTGGGTTTAGTGGTTCTTGGAACTGATTCAGGAGTCACTGGAAGGTAAAAAAGACCATTTTATTTTAATTAAGATAAACTGATGAAGCAACCAAAGATTATAAGATATTTGCTGCCATTTAGAATTAGTAACTGATACTTAGATAGCTCATCATGTTTCAAGTTATGTATGTTAAGGACTCCCTGGCTTGCCCCAGGTGCTTGAGCTGACATTCATTCAACCTTTCTTTTCTGGGTTTGGTCCATTTTCCATGTATTCCAAAAAGCACACTGAACTGACCTCTATGAAAGCACTTATCAGATTAATCATAATTTTTTATTTGCCTGCCCTTTTCTTTCTCTTTATCTTCAGAGCTTAACACAGTGTCTTGGGTATAGTAAAGCAAGCACATGATAAATGTTTATTAAATGAATTAATTAATGAGCAAATAAAAGAATCACCTAGGGCAAAAGGTTTATTTAGAACTATTACATTATATGATTTCTCTCTTTCAAACTACAGTCAACATGCAAAAGTTGGAACTGGGTTCAAGTTATGATAACAATTCAAATGCTTAGGCACAAGTCTGGTCAAAGAGCTAGATCAATGACAATAATCACCTCGAGTAAATAGTTTTGAAGAAATAAACCAGGATCACTGAGATCTGGAATGAGTTGTGAGCTAGACAATTTCAGAATTTTGCAGGGTAAAGATACATGATAACACAATAACACTGTTTGACTAAGTGTTTCTGAAGTGGAAAATTCTGAGGAAGAATTGGCAGAGAACTAAGAAATCTGTAGACTCTCCCATAAGATATTGTGCCAAGAGAAGAAAGTGGAATTAGGGAAAGTATAATTGGGTTGAATCTTTGGGCAGAAAAGAACTTGGAGCCATCCACTGGGCCATGCCTATGTTTTTTTTAGTATTGAATAATTATATTGAAATCATAAAACTACCTAGAAATTTCATTCAAATAGATTATTTCAGCATTTGGAATAGCTTCTACCTCTGCCCCAACTCCCAAGAAGGTGAAGAATAGAAGGTCTTCTTACTCTGTTAAAAATATCTCTACCTGAATAGGTTTCTTAAAATTAAATTGTTATATTTCCCCACCAGACTTTATCTTCTCTGAACGAGTTATCAGTCCAAGAGTTTAATGAATAGACAGTATCACTAATATTACAATTTATAGCAATCTTATGAATTAAAAAATTCACTTTAGGTTGCAGTTACTTTGCTAGATGTGGATTTGGGAGAGTTTTTGCCAGATGTTTATTTCATGGAGCTCTAGATGAGCTAGTACTACTCTGGCAAAGACTATAGTTCAGAGATAATATGTTCCCAGTGGGCTGAACTTGGGCAATTCATTCATAGAAGAAATGCTGAATGTTTGTTAGTAACAGCTGATAAACTGTGGGGAAAATGCATACCACATTTATTCTTTAAAGGATTTTTACCAAGCTATTACAGATTCTCTAGACTACTATTGTTGATTTTCCAGAGATATTGCTGCTAAACAATTCTGCCGTACTTTCATAGATCTCAAGCTATGGATCTGTGAAGGATAATGCCTTTTTATTAAACTGACGACTTGTAACGTGAAGAGAAAGCAGTCTGTCTTCATAGAAAAGGAAAGCACCAAAACCAGGTATTACATTTTAGTATAAAAATATTTCAGAACACTAAAGTAACAACTTTATTTAGAGTGAAAAATATAGCTTCCATATTACATATCAGATGTTATATGAGTCAATAGTTCATTTTGCATCTGTTGTTTTTCAAACATTAGATTAAGAACACAGACTCTCCTATTGTTTTGTGCTTCTGATCAAAATAAATTTCCTACTGGCTCTTCATGGAAACCAGCAGGCTTGTCAAATATTTACTTTTTGAAAACATATATTACTTATTCTCTCAAAGCCAACAACATAGGGATGTCATTACCTGTTACAGGCTGTGCTGGGATTTTTTCTACCTTTGGTGTTTTAGATTCAGCAGGTAATGCCAAGGTTTCATTCTTAACTAAAAAAGTCAGAGAACAAGTAATTTGCTTTATTTCCTTAGTCTCCAGTTTCCAAATACAAGTCATTCAAAACAGAATTAAGTAACAGACTATTTCCAGAAATTCTGCTTATCCCTTCCCACCAAGCAGTCAACAAATCTACTGTGCATTTCTACCAGAGATTAGCATGAGTACATGAAAGTTTTCAGAACTCCTTCTCATTAACCCCAGGTAATTCTTTAAGATCTAAGCTGGCATTGGAATGAAGAAAAAAAATCACAAGCCTGTACTTGGATGCCCCTCAAACTGTTCTGATTCATAGAGTTTTTGGAAGGCATTGGTTGTATTGCAAATACTTTATGGGATTTTATATTCAAGTACTCCTAATTTTAAAAAAATTAATGAATAGAAAATTTCCATTATTAGGCATGGTAAAATATGTAATAGGTTATGACACTGAAATTTTAGAAAAGCACAAATAACACACACAGGAAACTAAATTATTTGAAAACATTTGTGTCAAAAAAATACTACCAGTAATTTATTTGAGCCACATGTTAACACAGACCTTTTCTTTTGGTCACATGTGAAAATTCGATGTAAAGAAAAAATTAAATATTTTTCTTTTTTTTTTCCTTCTTCAGACAACTATTCAGGAAACTTCCTTTTAAAATTAGGTATTCTTTTTCAAAGAAAATATATTTCATACTAGAGTTTCCCAATGATTAAGGTATTCCTATTTAAAAAATGCATTTAAGAATAATTTGATTTGGCTAGCTAATAGAAGAATCAATGACCTACTTGTAATATTCTGAAACAATGTAGTGGCATAAAAATTTGTTTATCTTTGAGATACCCCAATCAGGTCATTTTGAACTGATTATATAATTCAGATAGGCATTTTTAGAGTCCTAAGATTGTATAGGGTTTCTTAGCTTTGGCATTACTGACATTTTGGGCTGGGTAATTTTTGTTGTGGGGGCCTTTCCTTAGCAGTAGGATGTTTAGTAGCACCTCTGGCCTTTACCCACTGGATTCCACTAGCACTTACATAGTTGTGGCAACCAAAAATGTCTCCAGACATTGCCAAATATCCTCTGAGGGACAAAATTGCCTTCTGTTGGGTCTATTGATCTAATCTGTTCTCTCAAAGTTCTCTGAGGATGCAAATTTTGTAACTTTCTGTAGTTCGCATCACTGTTCTAAAGGCCACTTTCTTCTTCTCAGTTAACATGGGCACAAAATATTTCTTTACTTCTGATGAACAAAGACAATTTTAAAGTCATCCTTTTCATAATGTTAATAAAAACCAATTGATTTTTAATCTGCATTATGGAAGCATACAATAGATTTCTATATGGAGCCAATTATTTTCAAGAGTGATTTAAAATGCTAGGAAAAGATGTCACAAGTGCTACATACTTGACATATTAAATAGTCAAGTGTGTGTCTTGGATTCAGGTTTATATAAAGTTGCACAGCGTGTCTGTACAACAGAAATGTTTAATATGATTGTTCAAATTAATTAAGCAGAGCATAAAGAGAGGAACTCTATTTGGAATAACAAAAAAAAACAGATCTAGTTAATTTTATAAAAAATTCTGATTTTGAAATTTCTAAATTTTATCAAGATTTTTTCTTGCCTTTTTTGAAATCAGTTTTTATTTAGAATAATTGTGATTGTTAGCAATGGAAAAAAACAATTCAGAGTACAAATTTTTATGATTGTAAGGTTTTTATTTTATACTGATTTCCTTTTCCGTGTCCTCTTACCCTTCAGGACACCTTTGCTAATCCTCTTCTTCCTATGAGTATCCGATTTTCTTGGTGGTTCCCTGGCTGACTAGGAGTATCTATTTATGTATTTATTTTAACCTCCAAAGCCTAGACTTTCATACAATGCTCTGAGTTGCTTTGCTTTAGCTCTTTATATTCTAAATATGCCCTTAGCTGGCAATCACATTACTCTAAAATTATCTGTTAATGAAGAAAAAAATGGTAAACTACCTTCCCAAGAGATATTTGTATTCTTTACAAATCACTAATTACTTAGAAAGTCATAATGTATTTTTTACTATGGCATTTCAGGAATCAGAGAAATTGGTAGATGGAGAAGAGATTTGAACGAAGAGCTCTTTATGTCTTCTATCAACCCATGAGCACTATGTACAACTACAGTCTTGGCAATGGCAGAGCAAAATACCATCGGAACAACCTAAAATCCCCCAAATTATTTTTCCTTTCTGATTTTTTTGTACCTTTTTTCAACACACTTGTTTCCTTGAATTTTTGGCAAGCTAAGTCTTGGGTTTGGCAAATCCTCTGTATGACCCTGGGGGATGTGGGTGTAATACTAACTTTTTTGTTTATTTCTCTCATTATTCACACCATGTGTTCTTAGAACAAAAGCTATTAATTTCTTGGTATCTCATGACTGGCTTTGTTGGAATGAGGGTATTATTTTTAGAATTTATCCCCTCAAAAAATAGGACTTTTCTAAATTACAGTGATAAATAACTTAAGGAAAGTGTATTTCTCCCACACTGGTATAAAGAACTGCTTATGTTCACACTATTTTCATAAAAAAACCCCAATAAATTGAAATGTAATTTTTGTTAGCATTCATTTTGAATAGTAAAAAATTGAAAGCAACATACACATTTATCAACAGAGGAATAAATTTAAAAATGGAAGTATAATCATACCACAGAATATTATACATCATTAAAATGAGTAAATTTTGCTTAATAATATGCATCAAATTGGGTAAACTTTTAAAAACAATATTGAGGAAAAAAACAATTTGCAGAATATATACAAATCATTAATAATGTGGAGTCACCTAGGTATTTTTAAAGAGAGGTAGATTAGGGTGCTTTCATTACACATTCCCCAGCAAACTCCAAATCCATAAAAGAAATTTTTGTTTCATTAAGTCTCTTCTTGGAGTTTCTCTCCTTGGTATTTTCCACACTTAGTGCTGATCTTTGTCAGTACCTTTTTCAGATGTGCCCTGGGGCTCATGCTTTACAGCAGCGGTCCCCAACCTTTTGGGCACCAGGACTCGTGCTCCTATGAGAAGCCAATGCCTGATGGTCTGAGGTGGAGCTGAGGTGGTAATGTTAGCACTGAGGAGCAGTTGCAAATACAGATGAAGCTTCTCTCTGCTAACCCGTTGCTCACCTCCTGCTGTGCCTTGTACCTAACAGGCCATAGACTAGCATTGGTGTGTGGCCCTGGGGGTTGGGGACCCCTGCTTTAGAGGACCACAACATCACAAATATACATAATAAAACTGAATGAATGAAAGAACACATGGGTACCTCTTACATATGCTAACACAAAGTAACCCATTGTGCAAGTATCCAACTTTATGCTAAATGTAATTTTTAAACAGTCTATTAAGATAGTACCTTTGATAGATTTTCTAGACATTTTCAAACTTACTGGCTATCAATGTCTTTAATCCATAAAAAATTTGCCATTTATTGAATTTAAGATAATTGTTTTCCCAGGAATACAAATTTAAAAAGTTATTTATTATTTGCATCAAATTTCTTTTTATTAAAATCACATTCAATTCTGAAACTTTAGTGAATCATATTGGGAAACAAAAGCAAGACAAAACAAAACAAAAATTTACTGTTTAATTCTCTAAATCAAAAAAAAAATAGAAAGGCTGAATTAGCATTAAGGTAGCTGACAGAACTTTGCAAAAACAAAAAAACAAAAACAAAAAAAATTAGGAAATATCACTCAAGACTAAGGATTGAGGAATAAAACACCTTCCAGTTCAAAACTGACAGCAGTGGTCTGGGGAAAAAACTGCTCATTTTCACTCTCCTTCACAAATCCAAACAAGTTTTCCAGGTGCAGGAAAAAACTGCTCATTTTCACTCTCTTTCACAAATCCAAACAAGTTTTCCAGGTGTAGTACATAAGTTCCGGGCAGAGAACAGGTAAATGCAAAAATCCTGAGCTCTGATTCCAAACACAGGTTCACTGAGGGAATTTAATTTGGATGTTTCCTGGCTGTTAGCATAGAATATAAATGATATAGAGCTGAGTCATAAGGTTTTATAGCTAAAAGGAGGATGGTCTAGTGTGACGTACAAATTAAGGAAATGAAGCCTAAGAGTCATTTATCTACATTTTTAAAGGTAACTTTAGAATTAACAGGTATGAATATTTTAGAGTAAAAATGTAATGAGTGCACAAAATCACAAAGATTTACTGGCATATATTTTCACATCTTAATAAAATGGTGATGTGAAGACTGGTGTTTTTTTTCCTAAAATTGTAGGTCTAATAGTTCACTATTAAGTGCTCGTCTACCTGCTTAAGGCTTTGTTCCTCCTTCTTATCCAGAAGTTATCAAAATTAACAGCTAAGGAGAATTTAAGAGTTCTTACCTTTTAAAACTGTTACAATCTGATTGCCTAGCATTAAACAAGCAAGCAGGTCAGGTCTCCAACAGGGGAAAAGAAATTAAATTTGAAGTCTCTGTATGGACAGGTCCTGGGGTCTGTGTAACCCACCATTACAGTCCACAGCAACTTGCAATTCTGGCACAGAATAATGCTAAGTAGTTGAATGAATGTTGCCAAACGGGGGGCTTAGGCCTCTATTTTTTCATTCTTTCAATGTGAAACTTCAGTCACGTAAGTGCTAAAGTTCTTAGCCAGTGCCTACTTCATGGAAAATACTCTGCATTTTTGTTTTACTCAGTTTCTACCACATCATGTCATCATCTTCCAATGGCCCAAGCCATTCTCTAGAGACTTTAGAGGAGTGGTTCTCAAAGCATTGTTCCTAGACCAGCAACATCAGTATACTATAAGAACTGCAAATTCTTAGGCCCCGTCCTAGACCTACTGAATCAGTTAACACTGGGGGTGAGCAGTCTATGTATTCAAAAGCTCTCTAAGATGTCTGATGCACCACCAAGTTAGAGATCCTCTGTTATAGAGAGAATGCAGACTGATCTGATGCTCAAATGTAGCAAATGACTTTTAGCCCAGTGACCAGCACAATTATTCCCTGGGCTCCTTTTAAAGGGTTTTGTTGCTTGGTTATTTTTTCCAAATTGTTGTTTTATGTTTCTTAAACACTAAAATCATATCAGGTTTTTTTCTAGAAGTAGGAAACAGTATCAAATATAAGCAAATAATAATTCTAATAGATCTGACATTTACATCAGTTCCCACTGAAAATACCTAGTGGTCCATTGATAGTACAGTATGTGTAATTATTTACAATAATTACTTTATTTAAAAATTATACTTATAAAAATGTGTGTATTTTGGATATTTGATAATTTTTCATTCACTCTTCTTTTATAAGTGTAAATATTTTATTTAAATATAAAAAATTATTTCTCTACAGAATATTATTTAATACTTTTAACACTCCAAACTCTCTGCCCTTTACTTTTTTTTCCAATTATTTTTATTGTGGTAAAATATTCATAACATAAAGTTTATAATCTTAACCATTTTAAATGTAAAATTCAGTAGTATTAAATACATTCATAACATTGTGCACCATCACCATCATCCACCTCCAGAACTCTTATCATCTTTTAAAACTGAAACTATGTCACTAAACACTAATTCCTCATTCCCTTCTTCTCTTCAGTCCCTGCCTATCACCATTCCACTTTCTCTCTCAATAAATTTGACTACTCTAGGTATCTCATATAAGTGGAATTGTACAGTACTCTTCTTTTTGTAACTGGCTTGTTTAACTTAGTATAATGTCCTTCAGGTTCATCAGTATCATAGCATGTCATAATATCCTTCTTTTTAAGGCTGAATAATATACCACATTATCCATTTATCTTTTGATGAACGCTTGGTTTACTTTCATGTTTTAGCTATTGTGAATAATGCTACTATCAAAATGGGTGTACACATACTTCTTTTAAAATTTTTTTTCATTTCTTTTGGTTATATACCTAGAAGTGGAATTGCTGGATCATATGGTAATTCTATTTTTAATTTTTTGAGAAATGGTCATACTGTTTCCATTTTACATTCCAATCAACATCATACATGCCTGTCCCTTACTTTTTAATTTAATCCCAAATAACTAATTCGCTAGATCCCCAGGATATTTTAAGACTATCAGTATTAGTTAGTACTCAGTCACTGCAAATTTCAAATGTAGAATTTTGCTGCTCACCTAATTGTCTCTTGATTGTATCTGAAATCTCAAACATTATGGATGTAGGAAGTTTTACAGTGGTTTCATTAAGACCTGGAATAACGAGGTGGACTGCAAGGAAACAGAAGTAAAGATAAGAGGAAGAAAATCATCATGACATAAAACAAAGCTCGGAGTATCATACTAGGAACTATGAACTTAATTTGCTTAGCCAGCTTTAATCCAAACTTCAAAATGTTGGAAAAATATGATGGTACCTTTTAAACAGAATCTTTTTCATATTATGAACTTACTTGAAATTCTATGGCTTTTAATCCATGAACTCAAAAATTGTAAAATGGCTGCTTAATGTGATAAACAAAGAATATAATAATTAATTTCTTAAAAAGCAGTCCAATATTACAAAGACTCCCTCAAGACTGCAACAGCCCTGTGGGGCAGGTAGGATGAATGCTACCATGTCCACTAAGCATGGGCTAGAGTTGCTTCTCTAACATGATAGAAGTAGCATATCTAAGTTCTTAACCAGGATGTTAAACACTGAAAGGAAATGAATCAACATCAATTCAACAGACCTGCTCACAGTGCAAAATTCTGTAAAGGATCCATTATCAAAAAATAGCCCAACTTTCTTAATCTAGGTACAGATTTTAAGATACTCACGTAGTATTGTTCCTCCAATGGGAGTCTTATCCGGGGATTTAGTTGAAGCCCTGTGAGTAACGTTCTGAATCACTGTTGAAATACAAAAATATAATTGTGTGATGGAAAAAAATAGGAAGCAGTAAGAAGCTAATAATGTGAAGACATCTGCACTGAGGAAACCTTGACCTAACTTTTCAATTCATAGAAAGAATCTCATTGGGCTGGCTACACAGCCAATGAAGGGACTAGGAAACACATTTTACCTTGATGCCTGTGCCTATAAGTAATGAAAGTATATTACTCTTTCATAAAGTATTCCATTCCAATGAGCTGAAAATTTTTTCCCTCATTTCCACTCCCTGCAGCCTACTCACGTTAACAAACAAAATGCGGCAATGACCTAATAAATGAAAAATTAGAAAATGTATATTGTCTAAGCAAAGCCATCTTTGGATGATTCCAATACTAATTGACCCTGTTTTGAGAGTATACTTGGAACATTGTATTTTCTTAAAATGAAGAACTGTCTTAAGTGCCCAATCCTCTCTACCAAGAAACTCTCTAGAAATAATAAAATGTGTCTGATAATTTGAAAAAACAGTCAAAACAAAAACAACTGGATGCTGAAATGAAATAAGACATTATAATTCCTGAAACCTGGATGTCTTTACTTTTCCTAAAGTGATCACTAAATCATAGCTTTCATTTCATTAATCAAAATATCCATTAATGACTTTCATCATGTATGCTAACTTAACCCTGAACAAAGCCACACATTTTTAACTGGCTTTTTACAATTAAGTATTTCTTATATTTGCTTTGTCCCTAGATGTCCAACCAATGCAACTTGCCAAGATTTGGCTTATTGGTACAAGAATCAAAATATCTATTAACTTCTAACTTACTATACCACACTGGTTTCTTTAAAATATTTCTGAAAAACAATAATCATAAAAATAGAGAAAATACATGCTCTGTTTATTTATTTCAGTTTAAAAGTTCTAAACACATATCCAGAGCAGGCTCGTACAAATTACCTTGCTTGATGATTGTTATTGGGATCACCTTCCTTGGGACGTATGCTGGCTGAAGAGAGAGGAAGAGAGTCAGCTTCAGAGGTAGTGTTAACTTTTTTAAAATAATAAATCAAAGAGCTGGAAGTAGTCCTTTTTGTCTCTAATGAAGTCACCATGACACTGATTTAACAGTTGCTGGAAAGATCTTTAGTATGTATACATCTGCTGCTATTTTACTGAACTTGCTTGGTTTTCCCCATAAATGTCCAAAGATCTGATGGAAACAGTTTCTTCAGAACTCCTTTTAGTTTATTTAGAAACTGCAATGGAGAGAAATAAATACTCTGGACTAAATACTATAGTTTATTTTCACTTCATTTGAGACATGACCCAGCCAAATTCTGTCTTTACATTCTTTCTCAAAAAGCAGTGATGCTTCATATTATCTTTTAAAACTAAACAACAGCAATTGTTTGAGTGTACCCAACTGCTTCTACTGCTGCTATATATAACACAACCACCATGAGCTCCTGACACCAAGCATTTCCTTACCCAAGAAGGCAGAACTGGAAATCAAATCCAGTTATTTCTACTTCCAAAGACCACACTAGTTAACTTAACCATTCTGGACATATTTATGCACAAAAGACCTCAGAATTAGAATGGTAGGTCCTAGAGGACTATGAATTCTCCCCCTTTCTCAAACAGCCTCAGATCAGATGTCCCACAGGAAGCTTTGATGTCATAGAACTACTTGAACTAAGGACAGGGTTAGTGTTAACTATAAAGTGGAGTCACTACTGGGTGAAGTTATGAGCCAAGGATAAGACAGCAAGGGAGAGACATGAGAACAGGAGAAGAGAAGGGTAGCAAATATATAGAGAAGAATTAGACTACAGTAAAGAGACAGGCCTGACATCGATTTCTGATGCTTAATTTAACTTGATACATAATATAGACGCTCCACATACCAGATCTGCTGATAAGTCAGGATGTGCTGAATGAGACACTTATAACATAGTCGTGAGCAAGAGACTTGCTAGTATGTTACTATTTTAATAAATGACATTCCTATAATAAAGAATGGCCACAATACCAAGGTTACTGTTGGCAACTTTCCTTCTTGTATTAAGGGTCTATGTTTAAAAACCACCAAAAACCACCATTATCAGATTATTTTTTTAAAAGGCATATCTATATCTGTTGACTCATTGCTATGGACTGAATGCTCTGTCCTCCCTGAAAATTCATATGTTAAAACTTAATCCCCAGTGTGATGGTATTAGGAGGTGGGGCATTTAGGAAGTGATTAGGTCATGCGAGTGGAACCCTCATAAATGGAATTAGTGCCCTTATAAAAGCGACCCCAGAGAGCTCCCTCCACCCTTCCACCATGTGAGAATACAGCAAAAAGATGGCTGGCTGTGAACCAGAAAGTGAACTCTCATCAAAAACACAATCTGCCAGCACCTGATCTTGCATTTCCCAAGCTCCAAAGCTGTAAGAAATAAATGTTTATTGTTTAAGCCACCCAGTCTATGGTATCTTTGTTATAGTAGCCCTATGGATTAAAACACCCAGAATTTCCTCCTTAGCAACCCAGACTAAGGAGTTAATCAAAGATACAATAATCTTTTATTTGTAAGGGTGTTTTTTACCACATGTGAAACAACCTCATCCAAAAGCAGAGGCTTTATTAAATAAATTATGGTTCAAATTTTTGATATCTATATAATAAAGTAGAAAAATATGCACAATATTAATACAAAGAATATAAATTTATATCCACAGTGTAACCTAATTTTATAACAAATATGTAAACACAAAAGACCAGATGGAATAGATGGGTTTTTATGGGGGTTTTTTTGAGAATTTTTATGAGTTCATTTGAGCCAAACTGGTGATAATACCAGGAGCAAAGTCTCAAATGCTCTCAGATCATAGTATTTTTAATAGTAGATTTCTTATAAGCTGATATAAATTTTATTTTGTATACTTTTCTATATCTTCCAAATTCCTTACAAGGGTGAATTACATTTACAATTAGGATAAGTTATTTTAAACAACAGTCTGTTCAGCTGCTACACATATTTTTATACTGTATCACTTGTACACTGTTGGTAAAAAGAAAATGATATAAATACAATTTATACATGATTTTTTCCCAGTCAAGGGGAGGGGAAGAGTAGAATTGAAGTATAAACTTCATGAGGAAAGAAAAAAAAATTATCAGCTTTGATGTTGCACTGTTAGCAGGATCTCCTTCTTATTATCATAAGAAAAATAAATATAAAAAAATTTGAGTATTAGCACTTACACACAGAATTCTTCCCCATAAAGGGACAGTCAGACCCATGGCACTATCTCATATGTTCACTTTACTTCCACCTGTTTAGCTCCAGTGAAAGGGTTGCTAGCACATGGCTTCCATCATTTCTGAGTATTTTAAATGCCTAATACAGCAACCTCCAGCCACAAGGGAGCCACTTGCTAGAGGAGTCACACCATCTTTACTGGTACTAATAACAGTTTTTATTAGAGCTGTGGCTACTGTTCTAAAAATTTTTTAATGCTTTGTCCTCTATTTGCCCTATGAGTCCTGCCATTTAGTGCCCTTTTTGCTGAATGTGAAGTTTTTCAGAGACATGTCACATAAAAGCAGAAACATCTATATGTTGTGTTGATTGCCTTTGAATTATATTATCTCAATTTTTATTTCCTTTGCTGTGATGATTGGTTTTAAATAAACAATTTTTATAAGGAAAAATGGAAAATATACCACCCTTCACATTGATGGAACAAACTTTCTCTTCAAATTTTTACTTGAGTATAGACCTATGTTCTATTAAGATGATGATATGTGCTGCCAAAAAAATAAATAAATAACTTAGCTGCAGAATTCAATTCTTTTTTAGACCTATAATTATTCTATTGCCCAATCAGCAACCCAAAGATGCACCAAGACTAGACTAATGAGTAATTAGCTGTCTCTCTGTAAGCAGGTCTTTAAAGGGCATCAGGAAAGTCCTTCTGCCCAAAGTGTCTATGTTAAAGGCTCTAAAATTTGCAAGAAGACATCCATGCTATGAATCTTTTCCCTGTGTCTTTTTATAAAATAAAAGTGTAGGGAAACATGTTATCTGGACTCATTGAGAAATAAAATACTGTGATAATTTCCAAGTTAACAGTGTTTAACCAGTTATAATACAATTTTAATTGAACTGTTTTATGTACAATGTTTTTTTTTTTTAAGTACCAGTAACCTGTCTCAGACTTGAGGTTATGAACATCAATCAATATGTATAGGAGTCTCATTGTAGCTGGTGTGGGACCTGGGATTGGGGAGCAAGGCTGTGGAAGTCCCACAAGCTGCTGCAGTTTCACTGGTGTGGCCTCAGCAGAATACAGTCCTCTAAAGATACCACTCTTGGACCAGTTTTTTCCCTTAGGCCATTTCCTTACTGACTCTTTTTTCTCTGCAGCTTGCTGACCCCTTATTCTGGCTACAAACCTCCCTCACCACTTCCTTTCACAGCTCTTATCCCTTCCTTCATTCAGCAACTATTTTTTAAACGTTTACTCTATGGCAGGAAGTAAGCATACTTCCCTCCTGCCCTATAGAAGATGCATTAAACTTTTCTGAGTTTAAAGATATTCTGTCACTTAAGAATCCAGGTTGTACTACATCTTAAGCAAGGTGACTGATTAAGGGAATTCACTTTTGAGGATGTGACTGAGTATCCAGTCAGGGGATTCAAGGGAGAGACCGATGCTGAAGTAACAAAAGGCAATGCCCCTGATAATCAATGCAGCTTAATTTTTTAGTCTTGATTTGGGAAGGCCTATGCTTATTGAGAAATAACCAGATCAGCAGTCATTACACGGGATGATAGATTTTGAATTCATTCTGCATTATATTACTTTTCTCCTGATATTATCTTGAAAATTAGCTTTAATAAAAGTAGTAATAACACCAGGATACTACTCTTTGCAAGTTATTCCATTTTTTTTACAAGTTTGTCCATTCGGTATTTTTGTGGTATCAGAATATTTATTGTAGATTTAACTTTATGTTCAGGCCTTGAGATAAGGAGAAGCTGTCCATTTGGGGAATGACTAAGGGCTGCTCAAAATCAAATTTCAATGGCTCAAGAGCCAAACCACATGAGAAGAACTTGGGCATGTTACATTCTGGTTCTAATTCATTTGGGAATGTTCTAATCAAAGTTATGAAACATACTGATTCAGTCCAACATCTGATTAAAAGTGAATCTAACATTCTACTTGTGAAAGTCTCCATATTTCTGGTAAGCTGGGGGAGGAATCAGATATATACCTTTGGTGATATCATTGGCCTAAATATAAATTTTTCAAGTTTCTGTTTAGGATAACAAATGCTAAGAATGTAAGGACATCTGATGTATTCATTATACACAACTCAATGTGTGAGTGGGGACCATATGGTATTTCTCTTCCTTATTTACTTCACTTGTCTGATAACTGTTACACTTTAAAAATTGGTACCATACCTCATTTTGCCAGTAATAGACATGGCTTTTTTAAAAAATGGGTAGATCTCTGATGGAAAAAAAAAAGGTAAAAATAGATATATTTTAGGGGAACACTGATCCTAAGGAGATTTTGATTAATTAATTTATATTTTAAAATCTGTTAATAAATGCTTTATACTACAAAAGTTGTTTAGGGAACTAGTTAGATAAGTTTTTTATTTTTTTTTTTAACATAGGGACAACATACTAAAGTTAGGAATTTTTAGCCATATTTAAAAAATTTTTATTTAATAAAACCTAACAATAAGCATTAGTTCTCACCTTTATAAAAAGAGTGTTCTAGATTCTCAACATGGACATAATAGCACAATTATAAAAATGTGTTTTTTCTTCCTCAATTACATGAATCTCAAGTGACATGACTTATACAGAAAGAATCATGCTTTTGTTTATGCATGTATCTTTTCTTTGACTTTTCTAGAGGTATAAACAGGAGTGATATTGAAACTATTTAACAATTAGTAGAGCAAAGTCACTAAGGAAACAAAAGAGACCCCTGCTACATGTCCCGGCACAAGTGTGCTGGGAGTTGCCAGCAGAACATGTGCTTAGAGACATAAATTACAATACATAATGTAACCATATGCTTAAGATGGTGGATGTAGTCAACATTTATTTTTTTATACTTAACTTTTACTGTAAGTGATTAAAACTGCATTATATCATTTCCCTAAGCCATACACATTAAGACCAAGATAATTTGCTACTTTGGAGAAGCAATAAAACACTGTAATAAAAGTGTATGCTTTAAAGCTGGAAAAAAACAACATTAAATTCTTTAACTTAAATATTATTTATCTTTTAAAAATGGATAAAGTTCAAATTGTTCCTCCCATTTCAAATATCTCTTTTTAGAAGGTGTTAAGGAGTTTTTCCTGCATATAAGTTTTAGGTATAAGTATGTATATCTGAATAAAAACACTTTTCAGTGTGTCTTTTCCTTACAATTCTGAAAGTAAAACATCTGGAATTAATTTAATATCTTTTGAAATACTGCCTTCTGAGATCAGTTTTGGAGAAGAGATGGTGAATATTTGGATTGATACCGACTTTATTTGGATTAAAATATACCTCTAAAATATTGAAGCAATTTTTAGAATCAATTCTGTGGCCACATAAGACAGCTAAGGTATCCCAAGTAATTCCTTTTAAACTTTCCTATATTCCAAAGCTACCCAAGAGCACAGATGACAGTTTAAGAAACATTTTTTCTGCTGGCCTGAAGGTAACAATGGTGAAAGCCTCACAATGAAGCCTTAAAATATCAGTTAATTTGGGTTTTCCTTTGGAAATAACCAAGACTTTCAAACCGTAGCTCTTCAGAGCTGCTGGGGTACTCTGCCTCACAGCTTGAAGTAATAAAATATCTAGCTCTGTGTCAAAGATTCAGGAAGTTTCTTCCTGGCTTTTTTTGTTATAGCTATTGTAACATGAAAAATAAATTAAGTTCCTTGTGAGCAAAATGTCAATCACCTTTCCTAATCTTGCTGAGTAACTCACCAAATAAAATAGTTTGCCAAAAGTAATACAAATTATTGAGATATAATTGCTGAAAAGAAAGAATGAAAGAAATGACATCATTGAATCACATGTAAGATAAAGCATGACAGCCAAGAGTATGGGAGATAAAAAATGTTTCCTAGGAAACCATTCATAACAATACTGAAGATTGTTACAGAAGAGAATGAAGAGCAACTCTATTCCCTGTGATTGGATTTAAGAGAGACAAAACCAAAGGGATTTAGGGAGTGGTACAGATCAATACTTGGTACTGAACCAATTGGTCAATAGTTTGGGAAAAATATATAATCCAATCAATGTAGAACCTTACTACACATACAGACCAAAAGAAAACCCACATAGCTACAAAATCAAGCCACTTGTCAAATTTAAAAAGGAAAATATTTATGTGCTCTCTAGATAGAAAAGGGCTTCCTAAAATGTGCAATTGAAGATATAACAAAAAAGAAAAATAATTTAATTAAGCAAATATCAAGACTTGCCTATTTAAAAAATTCTTATAAACAAAGTTGATAACAAATGTTATATCATGTTTCTCAATGATAGTAAAGCTGAAAGTAAAGTTCATTAAATGGAAAATACAAATAGCTATTAAACAAGTGAATAAAATATTGTTTTATAAGCAATTAGAGAAATAAAAATTAAAAAACCATTTTACACTATTACATTAGTTGGAAATTTAGTGATGGAAATACATAATGTTGATAATCAGGGTAGTATAGCAAGATAACTCCGATACTTTGCTGGCGAGATTCTAAATTTGTTACAAACTTTCTGAAAAGAAATTTGACCATATATATTAGGAAGTTTAAAAAATGCTCAAAATCTCTATTGTTAATTCCCATTCTAAGTATCTATTATAAGGAAACAATCAGAAATGTGAACAAAGACTTATGATCACAAATGTTCATCATATCATTTATAATTTAAAAAGCATTAGAAATAAAAGCCTACAAAATGAAAACTGATTGGATAGGTGAACGTGTATTTAGACACATAATACACAGCAATTAAAGTTATGCATATGAAGATCATTTAATGACATAAAATATGCTATACCATATTTTGGCTAAGCGAAAAGAGTGAGATAAAATTACATATATAGCATGATTTTATTTTTATAGTGAAAACATGGTTAAAAATAAATGTTCTTAAGTCTTAATAATAGATAATAAATGATTTTATACTGGCCATTATTTGACAGTGTTACAGGTAATTTTGTTAATTTTTTTGCATTTTTATACATTCTAAATCTTTAAGTATTAGATAATCAGAAAAAAGCAAAACAGAAAGAAAGAAAGAGAGAGAGAGAGAGAGAAAGAAAGAGAGAGAGAGAGAGAAAGAAAGAAAGAAAGAAAGAAAGAAAGAAAGAAAGAAAGAAAGAAAGAAAGAAAGAAAGAAAGTAAAAGGAAGGAAGGAAGGAAAGAGAAAGAAAGAAGAAAGAAGAAAGAAAGAAAGAAAGAAAGAAAGAAAGAAAGAAAGAAAGAAAGAAAGAAAGAAAGAAAGAAAGAAAGAAAGAAAGAAAGGAAAAAAATAAGATAAAGAATAAGATAAAATTTTGAGAAAGAAAAAAAGGAAGGTGGGGGCTGGGGGAAAGGAAAGAAAAAAAAGGAAAAGAAAGAAAATGAATGAATGCATCCAGGCCTGAGAATTTATCTGCAATCTCCTTTCTTATGTTATGATTTGAAATACATCAAAATACTTTCCTGGACAATTATAATAATCTAATAATCTTGATTTGATAACAATTTCCCAATCTACATACTTTTTTTGCCTATTAAAACCATAGAAACCTTAACCTTAGCAAGATTAATTCTCAGTCTGTTCTATTTCATCCAAACCCATTTTCTGTCACTGAAAATAATTCTGTATTTTCTTTATTCCAGTGAGGTATGTACTTTTTTTCCCACAGGGCTATATAATCAATGGTGTATTCTGTGGACTACTTAGTTAGACATAAAAAGATATTCATACATATACATCATGTACAAATTAAATAGTGCAAATTTGCAACCATGAAGAGTCTTTTCATGTTCATTTGACTATAGAATATTTCTCTGAGTGAATACTTCCAGTACCTAGGCACTAAAGTCAGAACCAAATTCCCCTCTTCTCACCAAAATCCTTCCTCTACCTACTCAGTAACATAACGTCCTTCACTTTATAGCTGGGCATGTGATTTTAAATGCAAACATCTGTGTGATAGTTATAGCAATGGCTTCCATTTATAACAGGCAGCACATAACTGTTAGGATGCTTCCTGAGAACAGATTTCGAAAGGTAGAGGGAAAGAGAACAAGGGACTGAGTTTCTGAAGTGAGAGGGAAAAGGGTGTCTAGATGGGGGAAAACACCTGGCACTTAAAATATAAAAACATTTACTGCACTGAATAGAGGCTGAGCTCATTAAAAAACCAAACCAGCTGCTTCATCATTTTAAAAAGGGTTGGCTCCTTTAAGTAGAAAGTGATAGAAGATAGGGGAGAGATCTGAACAGTAGCACTATAAGTGGAGCATGTACCAATTTGCACTTCAAACATGTTAAAGTAAAAAATAGTCCATAGGACAAAAGCTAATAAGTCTAATCTCAAAATATCTGGAATACTGAGGTACTAGAGTAACTAGATTGAATAGCAGACTTTTAGGGCTTTAAACAAATTAGAGATGATCTTGTCTCATACTTCCACCTCTATTTTCTGAAACAGAAGCTAATTCCTAAAATGTTAAGTGCTTTACTCGACATCCCATAGCTAGTCAGTTAATCCAGTCTCAGTGCCTTATAATAGGACTATTTCCTTATTTAAATAGAAGTACAGTGCAGACATGATTAAAAGAAAAAAAAACATTCTTGAAAATAACCTGGTACATACCACTGTGTGGACTTGGTCAGAAGTACTTTGAATTTTCCCATTTACTTTGTTTATGACTGACAAAAACAAGAGAAAGTAACATTATTTTTATTCTTCTTGTTCTTAAATCATTTTTTACTACTCACTCTGAAAACAACTACAAATCCTGCTCTAACTCGGGCATATTATTTTATTTACTATCATTTCAAACACTGATTCCAATGAAGTCTGAATAAAGAGATAGCAGGAAGAAAGCCCAGGAACCCCTAAAATCTCTTTATGTTTACTCTAGTGGCCCAGCTTTCTATCTGAACATTTTTACACACTATTGGTTTTTGGCTCAATTGGTGTTCATAGGTCAGGGATTAATATAAAATACTACAATTGCCAATGAATTGTTATCAATGGAGGCATCAAATATTTTTTTCACTTTAATAAATATACTCATAAAAAATTCTGAAATATCAATACTCAATAAATTCTGTTCACTTTTTGTTTTCTCAAATACTACAGGATTGGAATTAACTTATGTCATATTAGACAATAATAAAAAATTTCTTAATTAGAGAAAATATAAAAAAAGTACAGAAAGCTTACTAAAACAATTCCAGGTACTTACTTCCAATAGTCTTGTGATTAAAAATGTTACTCCAAATTCCACCTTCTACATTATCTTTCACTCCAAATTCATAAACTGTGTTGGGCTTTAGATTTTCTACAATTGTTTCAGTGGCTGGGCAGAGTTGAAAAATCCACTTCTTTTCCTTATCTTTTTCTCTATAGCGAATTGTATAAAATCTGTTGAATAATAGAAATATGACACTTTAAAATGACAGGGAGATTTAGAATTTTTTTTGAATTTCTTAATACTTCATATATTCTCATCTACTCCAAAGGCTATAATTGATATTAGCTTCTATTCAATTATTTTAAAAATTTAAGAGAACATTAAAAATATCTTAACATGTGCTTAAGTTTGAATTTCTTATTGCAATGTAGGGGACTATGCACTAGCACAGTTATGATCTGACAGAATTCAGACCTCTCAGGTCTATTATTGTTACTTTGCAAAATGAAAGTTGGAAAACTCTGGGTATTCTTCCCCCCGCCCCCCCGTTATGTACACAGAGGAACATAGATGTAATTTTGTAAATACTTAATATTGTAGTTTTATAACTGTGAATTTAAGTCCTTCATCCCATGGAAGTTGCATTAGAGATAATATCATTCCATTTTGTAAAAGAGAAACCTGAAATTCTAAGATGCAAACCAGGACTGCATTTCAAGGGTGAAAATTTTTTTATTATTAAAAAAATAAAAATTCAACATCACTGTTACGTATTTACTTAGGGCTTCACAATGTTCAGACATATACATAGCAAAATAATGATAATCCCCACCACTATTTTTTTGTACTTTTATCACATGCTAGGTTTTACTTATATTTTTGTTACAACATCTTAAGTGGTAAAAGTTATTAATCCCACTTTACAAATGTGCAAATGGAGTTTTGGAAAGATCATTTAACTTACTCAATGTCACCCAGCTAATGACTTTTACTAGTGGCAATGGCAGAATCAGGAGAAAAAGACTCCTCTGGCTCTGCTCTAAACAGCCTCACTAAGTGAGACAGCAAATCAGGAAAAGGGATTTTATCACAACCATGTACACTAATGAGAATGAATAAACTAGGGCTACATGTATCAATATGGATAAACTTTACAAACAAAATACTGAATGAAAATAGCAAATTACAAAATGATGCATGTAGTTTCATGTCATTTATATAAAATCAAAACACTTACACAAAATATGTTACTACATATTGTTCCTGGTGTTATAAAAGGACAACAAATACTGGAAGGGTACAACACTTGTGATAGTGCTTTGGCTCCCAATAAGCAGGTAGGGAGATAAATGGGATTAAAGGTAAAGATAACATATACACTTTATCTGCTTTTTATTTTTAAGTAGACATTTAAAATAAATAGGACAAAATAACATGTATGATGATGGAAACATAGGGGTTTGTCATGCTATTTTAGATTCTTTTTATGTGTTAAATTTTCTCTCAAAAATTTAGTACCTCTCTTCTACTCTTTACCCTAGCAAAATTAAATGGACTAAGATTCAGGTCAATTGCTTGTATGGAAAGCTTTAAAAAAATTACTTATTTACTTATGCTAAAAATGTTTATTGTGCACCCTCTAAGTACCAGGCACAGTTCTTGATGATACAGAAAGAATTTCCTAGAATCTCTGGAAACAAGGGCCAAGAATGGATATAAAATTGATGGACTCATTGCAAAATAAAAACTAGAGGCCCCTTATTCAAAATGATTAAGAATTTGAAGACAGTGAGAGTAGAGCATTAAATCAAGCATGGACCATTTTAAATGGGGGACCCTGTGCAAATGCACTGGTTGCATGCCCATGAAGTCAGTAGAGAGTGTTTATACTTTAATAAGTACAGAGAGGGAGGGAATGTTTTTGTATATTCAATTTACATTTTTACTAGTCACAAACTACTGTAATGCTTGAAATCATTCATTAGCTTGCTTCTTCAGTAAAAGCTGCTCTCCAGGCCCCAGTCCCCACTTTCCAAAGTAGCAAAAGACAGAATGAGGGAATGAGGCTGCTCCAACCAAAATACTAACTGCTACTGGAAAGAAATGTTATAGGATACTAATCCTTTGTCCTGTGAATCAAAACATCAACACCCATTTACAAACACATTTCTTGACAAGTATAATACATAGGATTTTTGTTGTCATTGTTTTTTCCCTGTCCTGGCTATGATAAAACTTTACTGACATGTGGAGAAGATGAAATCAGTCCAGAAGGGCTATCACAGTTATATCTCTAGTTTGGATACATTACTGAAGTCTGGAATTGCTTACATGATCCAGGGGACCCATTGCTAACAAAACTACCAAAGGCCAGATTCCAAGATTCCCAATAAGCTTGACTTAATGTCATCTTTCTAGGAATAAAGTGATACAGAAATATTCGGTCCTAAGAACTTACCCATATGTTAAAAAAAAAAAAAAATCCAGCCTGTACATTTTTTCGGTTTTGATTACAAAGCCTTTTTAAATACCCTCTCTCATGCCAAGTTTCTCAGGAAAAATAAATGTATAGGCAGCCAGCCCTTTTCCTTTGCTTCAGTCAGCTTACCCTTATCAACACTGGCTTACTAGATGATTATATAATATATGTAAATTCTAAATTATGAAAGAGATAGTAAACGAGAGAGACTACTTAACTATGAAGTTTCCTTGTTAAAGCAAAATATAGGCTGTATGATAATAAAGTGCTATACAACCTAGCACAGAGCAGGTACTCCATAAATATTTCTGGAATGAATAGAATGGATATTTAAGTGCTAAGAGAGTCATTCTAAAATTAGAATACAATTGTTCTAAATGGCCAATTATTCAACCACCATAATATACTGATGTAAGCCATTAGGTCTACAATTATATTTTGCAATGTGTCAGTGCATAGGGTTTTACTTACCAAAACTCACTGTTCCTATAGAATCAGTGCAAACTGAAGGAAATATAATAAATGTTTACATTGTACATTTGCAGAGGGCATAAGATTTTTAAAATTTATTTCAGTTTATCCATATATTAAACTCTGAAACAAACAGAGCAAGAATTACTATGAAAGAAAAAGAGAGGCTGGGAAATGTCTAAAGTCTGATAATCAGTGACAGACCCAGGCAAATGGATAATATCTTTTGTGTTGCACTGGACTGTCTTTCTACTGTGGTGTTTAGCAAAAGGAGATGAAAAAAAAAAACTGGTAAAATGACCCAGAATGCAAGAAGTTTACCTTTGTATTAGCATTATTTAAGGCTTTTTATTTTTGTTTTATTGTGTATTCACCATAACATATAATCAGACTTCTCATTATTGTCTGAGAAAATCCAGGCTCAAACACTGATTGCATCTTTTTCTGTGGATGATTAAATTTAGGCACAAGTGCATGGAGAGGCAATAAGTCTATTTAAAAAACAGGTAGCAGCTTGTGAATGTCATCAGACCAGACCTCTGGAAAGCCTGATTCTAGCAATTTGGATTTTAAGAAAAAGAACCTCTCATATTCTAATTAAGTGGTAAGAAACTTTGGAGGGTAATATTTGGTTCAATTGGCATTATTCTGTGCTTTGATTTTCCTGAAAGTCTCAATATTACCAATAATTGTTTTTATATCTTAAAGAAATCCATAGCTCCTCAAAATGTTGTAGATAGGTAGTGGTTTGACTTGGATATTTGTCAGCTGCAAATTAGCAGCAGGACCTTGGAGGAGTCTTTTTGAGCATTTATTCATCATTTTTCTCAATTGCAAAAGGGGGATTGGACTACATAAACTTTGCAATTATTTCTGTTTCTAGAAATATATTCTAGCTACATATCAGACATTCTATTCTAATAAAATACACAGGCAGAACACAGGATAGAAACCCCATAAACAAAATTTGTGATGTAATTGCCAGTGAATTATACTAAGCAAAAAATTTAAAGAATGTCAAAATAAATTTAGTCCTTTCACAAATTAGCCTGGCTTAGTGTATGTGGTTGGCCATTTTATGGGGTTGCCATACTTTTTTCAGCAATGCTTTTATTTCTATGCAATTAGCTACTATTATATTTCCTAAAACATCTATTTCACACATTCTTTGCACTCTTCACATTAAAGGACACTTCCTGACTCCCTTTTGTCAATGTTCTTACTTCTTACCTTACCGAGACTATAACTGCTGACATAAATTCTGCCCTCTCTCCCTTTCTCTCTCTTCTTGTCCCTATTTGATTCCAGAGTTCTTCCTTCTTTTGAAAAATAACAGTCTTGGTAACTTTATTCCTTTTCCTTATTTCATCCTTTCTCCAGCCTCTCTTGATTCTTTAAGGACCTTTCTTTGAATCTAAAAGATGTTTGAATATTTTTCATTTTATCAAAACAAAAAAAAACCAATGCTTGCTTTTTACTCCTGCCACTATCTTTTAACATAAAATTTCTTAAAGGTAATCCTCCATGAATTTCATAACTACCTTGAAATCTACTCATCTTCTTTCCCAAACCTGTTCCAATTCTCGTTGAGTTCAAATTTCTTCTGTTTTTAAGTTTAGTTTATGTTTCCTTGCATGATCCCTCTTATCCTTGTCATTTCTCTATTCCTAAGTAGCACTGAAGGGCCCTTATTATCTTTGGACTCTTGCAGTAATTTTCAAGCTGGTCAACCATGTCCAAAATCTCTTACTCACCTACTGCTGGATGGCTTAAACTCAACAAAGAAAGAAGTTTCTAGTGATTTTAGTGCTATATTAAATGGAATAGCTTGTCTGAAATGGCCATTCTAACATAAGGTAAATAATATCAAAAACAAGACTAACAGCAAACACATAAGTATCATTTACTGAGCGTTCACTGCATGTCAGACACTATGTTAACATAGCCACATTTTACAGCATTATCTCATTTATTTCTGACAACCTTATTATATATTACTATTACTACCTTTATTAAAAACCAAGGTTGAAAGCATATAAGAAACCTTCCCAAGGCCACTTAGTTAATCATAGAATATAATTTAGGTTAATC
The DNA here is from genome assembly GCA_004027375.1 of Macroglossus sobrinus. Taxonomy (NCBI): domain Eukaryota; kingdom Metazoa; phylum Chordata; class Mammalia; order Chiroptera; family Pteropodidae; genus Macroglossus; species Macroglossus sobrinus. The sequence goes on along the minus strand of PVKZ01001518.1, from coordinate 209,948 downwards.
TGACCAGAATTGTACCTTCAACATTCATGCTATGTTACTATCCCTGGAGATATTTACTGTGACCTCTGGATGGTAGATGTTATGGAGGAGGTTCAAGGGCTAAATGGACTGGCTAGATAATTTTTAAGTCTTGTTCTTGACATTTCTTTTGCTTATTGTATACATTTGTTGAGATAGACTATTTTAAAACATGATGACAGGTTCTTAAAGAGATGGAAGATGAGTGGGACACCATGCACAACTTCAAAATGAACTCACACTATAGTGAGAAAAGTAGATGTATATATGAATATAACTTAAAAAGGCAGGATGAAAGCAGAGAGTGCTGAGGGTGGCTGGGCATGGCATCTTGCAGCCTGAACTTGTAAACTGGCCAGGATGCATTTTAAATCCGATCTCAGTATTGTGGTTTAAAGCAGGACACCCTATGCAGGTCCCGGAACAGCACAGTAGTCGAGACTCAAACCTCATGTCAGGAACATGACTCATATATTCCTTAAGATAGATTCTTGGATAGAGTCTATGATTTCTTTTACCAGGCAGTGGGAAGCTGGTGGAGGTTCTTCAACAGGTGAATAAAGTTGAGTAGTGATGAAGAAAGCTAGATTTATCAGCAGTGGAAGAATTAGAGAGAAACTAGAGAGAGGAATCTTAATATGCTGTAGTTCAGATATGAAATAAAGGAATAAATCAATCATGAAAGGGATCAGAAAGAAGAGAAAAAGAGGAACAGATCAAAGATATATTTCAATGAAAGAATTGATGTACTAAACTCCATATGAGATATAGGTGCCAAGGAAAGTGTAAATAAAAATCAAAACTGAATTTTCAAACTTGAGAAGAGGGAAGTTAAAATAATGAAAAAGGAATTATTTTATTAATGTAGAAAATATAAATTTAGTATGAGTTGGAGGTTCTGACCACTATTATCTCGTCAATCTAATGAAGATATTCTATAGGCAACTCAAATATAGTTTAGAACTTTGGAAGTGGGTCAAAGTCAGAGGTTCAGTATTGGAAGTCATGTATACTTTTGCCATTCCTACTGTTCTCTGTAGAATAGCAATATCGGCAATTCCTGGGAACTTTTAGAAATGCTATGGAATCAGAATCTGCATTTTAACAAGGTCTCCCACATACTTTACATGCACATTAAAGTTGTACAAGCACTGTTCTACACTGAAGTAACAGTTAAAGACAGTACATAGGTGAAGTAAGGAGGACACACAGATGAGAGACTGAAGGATAGAACTCTATTCTATATTAAGAGGCAGTATAATAAGTAAGCAGAAAAGAGGAAAAGAGGGTAAGAGGAAAATCTAAATAAAAATGTAAAATAAAGAGTCCAAAAATGGGAGTACAGCCAACAATTCCACAGAGAGGTCTAAAAGGATAAGAACTGAGAAAACTCTACTGGATTTAGCAATTTATTAATCACAGATAATCACAAAGAGAAGTTGCAATAGAATGATAGAAAGGATGGAAGCCATGCAAGGGAATAAAGACAATATGGGTGGTATAGAAATCAGAAATGTGACAGCAGATCACTCCAAAAAGTTTCGGAACTAAGAAAAGATATTAAAAAGTAGCTTGAAAGATATAACAGGATCAACAGAAGATTCTGTTTCCAGGTAGGGAATGCTTGGTTGCAAGCAAAAGGCAGGACGCCAATTGCAGGTTAATAAAGGATTATAGGATGTGGAAGGGATGTGATGATGAGCACTGCCTGAAGTCAGAAATCTGTCCCTTGGAAAGAAGAGAAGGAGAGGTAAAAATAAATCTGGGAAGAAGCAAGAGTAAGCTGATGGTGGATATTTTAAATTTCTTCAGTATTGTGGAAGCTAGGATGGACTGGAATGGGAAAAGAGCCATGAATAGTAGCCAGGATGCAATTCCTGGGATCTAGGTAAGGTGAGTGTCTGGGTTGGAATCACTGATGTGGAAATGGAGAAGCAGAAGATAAAGAGACTGATATAGCTACTTCTCAAAGGCAAAACCCATATAACTTGGGGGCTCATTAGTTATAGGAGATGAATGATTTCAAAAAATGGTTAATGTTTCAAATTATGTTTCAAATTATGGGAGAATTATGGTACTTCAGACAAGTGAGGTAATATTTCAAGAGAAAAAGTATGAGTTCAATGTTGTCATGTTAAGTTTCCAGTAATGGTAAGATATAAAAGTAAAAATGCTGACATTTCACTGTTCATTCATTCAACATATATTTACTGAAGGCCTATATGTGCCCCACGCTAGCTGATAGACTGGCGAGATAATGATGGTTAAGATACATGTAGTCACCGTCCTCATAAAACTTAAAATTTTACTTGTCAAGACAAAAAGGGAACAGGGTGTTGAGCTCAATCAAGTGAGGATATTTGCTTCTTAAAAACTTGAAGAGAAACAAAAAGTCAACAGCTTTCTCTGGACCAGTGAAAAAGGAGGGTCTTTATTTTATATTGAGAGTAAATAAGTATAATATGTAAGTGTTAGAAAACATAAAAATGATATCTAAATGTATCACAAAACTTTAAGGAGCACAAACTAAAGCAACATTAAGTGATTTAACAAGTTGGAAATATGGGAAGGAAAAAACTAAGCCATTAATGGTGTAATAAATTTTGGTTAAAAACATGTTTTATTCTTTATCTGAGCCAATTTGGAAAGTTTTCTTCTGACCTTTGATATATCATGAACAAATGGAGGACATTCCTCCATTTAAAGTTCATTAAGAATAAAAACTGTAAATTAAGCGTACTCACTCTCCATTGTGAACTCAGAAAAGGATAGAAAAACATGGGACACCCATATGGATCCTATGCAAATAGAAACATGTACCACAAGGGTAAAGCAACATTTCATCAATATTTCCAAGTTTAAAACAAACAAACAAAAAACACAGGGGTTTTCTCACCGGAAACTTACTACACAGACCTTTGATATAGGAAGTCCAAAGTCGAATTATAAAGAAAAAGTTTTTCCAATAATCTATATTTGCATAGGACAAATGAGGCTATACAACAAACCAATGCAGAGTGATTTCTTTAAATCAGAGACTTTCCACAGGTTGCCAAATATTAAGAGTTCAATGGATTAAAATGACACAGTCAGTATTTCTGTAGTAGGCCAAAGGCATTCAGATTTCAGTGGTTTTATAAGAAGACACTCCTGAAGGAAAACTTCAACTATATTAACCTTCCAATTTTTGAGAAGTAATCCTTCACCATAACTATTATTGCTTATTCTAACCTACTAGTCTAAATTCTAAAAAAAAAAAAAAAAAATCTGCATGATCATATGAGTAAATTTCTGCAAGTCTGCTTCTACTTACACTAAATTTAGAGTTGTTCTGGTGGATTTATTTGGCTATTTATATGGAATACAATATTTCCAGAGCTTTAAATAGGGACTACTATTTTGTCTCAAACACCACAAAAACTTTAAAATGTTTACTCTTTATTAAATATACTAACTAGGGAGAAATGAGGCATGGGAGATTGAAATCCACAAGTACCTCAAGTGCTTCTTTTAGTCATTACTATTTAATTCTTCTCTTTTAGTCATATCCTAATAATTCCCTATTTCTGTCAAGTATACCTTGATTCTCTCACTCAAGTGTGAAAGTTTGTTAGCATCTTCACATGCTATTACTGAGGTTTTCCGTTTTAAAAAAAAAAACAATAACAAAAACAAAAACTTTTATTCTAAGTGGAATTATTGATTTTAAATATTGTGATTTGACAGCCATGACTCCATCTAGTTGATGAGAATAGCAGAGGCAGGGTGTATGCGCCAGTGGGCAAGGGTGACGTACGTGGCCCAAAGAGCTTGGGCCTCTGAGTCAACTGCCTTGATTAAAGGTCAACTGCCTTGTCCCCACATTCATTATCTCTTGTGCTGTCAATCCATAACAATATTTATCAATTAGAATCAGTCTTAGATAAATTTTTTCAAGGAAGTGTCACTAGGACTAAGTGAAATTGAAGGAAAGGCTTGAGGACAGGGGAGGAAATCAAATCCATATACAGCATATACAGTATGCTGTATAAATTCACAGGTTACTGAGACTTAGTTTTGCTACAAGTGTACCAGATTTCCTTCTCTCCCTTGCCTCATTTCCCTACCCTTCCTCTTTTTGTCTTTATTTTTTAGTAAGAGACTAAAAAATCTTTTTTTTTCAAAGAAAGCCATCTATAAATATTTATTTTCTCAGAATTGGCACCCTGAACCAATCCACCAGAAACTGGAATTATCACAAGAAAGTATGTTTTTTCGAGTCCATTAAAAAACAAAACAAAACAAAACAAGAACAAAACTGTGAGTTTAGTGGTAGGTGAAATTTCAGATTCTTTGAAACATCTCAAAATTATTTTTCAAAAAATTTGGTTTTGGTGATATCCTCTACATGGCTTTTCCCCATGTGAAGAGAAATATTTTCTTTTCTTAGTCTACATTTCTTAAAGTCATATGAACGGTATTTTTGAGGACTTATGAACATTTTTAGAGGTCTTTTTAGTTTAATTTAGACAAATAAAAATAAATACTACAAAAAAATAGATATATAGCCAAAAAGTACATGAATAGAAATGGTAATGAGATATGACTACGCAAGAATAACTAAAATGAAAAAGGTCGACAACATCAAATGCTAGTGAGAATGTGAAGCAACCAGAACTCTCACACATTGCTTGTGGGAATATAAATGGAAAAGTTACACAAAAACAAAACAAAACAAAAAAATGTTAAATATACATCTTTCCTATGAACCAGCACTTATAATTCTAGGTATTTACCTAAGATAAATTAAAAGCTATTTCTACAAAGGTGTTATACAAAAATGTTTATAAAATCTATATTCACAATAACCAAAAACAAGTCATAATTTGGGTGTCTGCCAGCAAGAGAACAGATAAATTCTGGAATATTTACATAATGAAATAAGACTCAGGTTTAAAAAAGAAATTGATTATTGATACCTGCAGTGTCATGAATAAATCTCAAAAACATGCTGTATGATAGACAATAGACACAAAAAGTGAACGTACTATGTGTTTTCATTTTTGTGGAATTCTAGAATAAGCAAACTAATCTATGGTGATAGAAATCAAATCAGTGGTTGCTTCTTGAAAAAGTTACTTTCTGGGATGAAGAAAATGTTCATTTTCTAGATGGGATGTAAGATACATGATTATATGCAATTTTTTGTAACTAATCAAGCTGTATACCTAAGATCTTTGCATTTTACTGGATTTATTATACTTAAGTGACTTTTTTTATTTTAAAAAAGGGAAGGAAACAACTTCTAAAAGTAAAAAAACACTGAGTGTATTTAAAATAAAAAAAAATTTTAAGTAAAATGCCTTGGCTAAAGCTTGAAATTTTTGAATGCTTATTGGATTCTAAGTTTTGAATTGTGAAGCTAATGTAGTAAATATTCATGATAAATATTTTATAACCTATTTAGAATATGGTTCAGCATTTAGCATAGTGCCTTGCACATCATAGACTGTTCCAAATGCATGTGTTGGGTGGATAAATGGCAGTAATTGAAAAACATACTTAGATTTTTCTTATTTTGCTCGGCTAAAGAAAATGACAGCATCATTTCCAGCTGTGCTTTTCCTCTGCCTACATCTTTCCCTGTGTGACTCATTCCAGTTTTCTAAGCCACTGAATCTTAAACTTAAGTGGGCATCAGAATCACCTGAAGGGTTTGTTGAATGACAGATGACTGGGCCCCAGTCAGAGTTTTTGATTCAGTAGGTCTGGAGTGGAACCCCAGAATTTCCCAGGTGATGTTGAGGTAAATGCTGCTTGGTTTAGGAATCACACCTTGAGAACCACTGCTTCTGGTGTTGGGAGCCATTTCTGCTGCTTGTCTTGCAGACAGGATTAAAGTTGCCTGCAAACTAGAAGTTTGCAGAGCAGGTGGGCTCTATGCAGAAGGAGGAAGTTTGGCTTAATGTAAAGAGTTGAAGGTTCTTTGCCCCAGGGAATGGGAGACAGAGAACAGGATGAAAGAGGCTGTGAGAGAACTTATGTAAATGTCAGCAATTGTTAGAATATCTGTGGATTTTGCTTCCCATGCATTTCCAAGAGTATAAATATGCTGTGCTTAATAAACTCGGCGCAGTATTTACTGTTAACTCTCCTGACTCTATCTTTTGTCTCTCTATTTCTCTCTTTTTCTTTCTTTTCTCAGTCCTCACTCCCCCTCTCAGGAACTGTTCGATCTTAGCCAGCGGGCTCCGGCATTCTGGCTCTTCTTCAATCGTCAGATCAGAGATTTATCCTTTTCCATTTCAAGATCAACCTTTCCAACTTTTACCATCTTTCTAATTGCCTTCTGCCTCATTCTCTGAGCGTTTATTACACTTCTCACTGATACACCACACTTGCTATTTGGCTTATTCTTTTTTGTAATTTATTCTTTGGAAAGAAAAAATATCTGCATGTGTTTTTTATTCAGTTAGGTAATAATTCCCTTAAAGTTAGGGCCTCTGACTTAGGTCTTTTCAATTCCCTCACACTTAGACTAGGCTGGACAGCTAAAAGGTGATTGTAAATGTTGCCGTTCCTAATATCTATGCATTCTTCTAAAGCATGTACAAATACTGTTAAAAGCAAGCACTAATTTTCAGATGAAAAATAAAGTCTTCCATTATGGTGAATTACCTGTCATTGGGACAGTGAGTTGGCAACGTCCAGTCGTGGTGTGGGTTAATGAGGAAACCCCAGGACAGGAAGACTGAGCTTGGTGTCAGAGTGCCAACCACCAGCTGAAGAGGTTTGCGAGGGCGTGTTTTACCTATGGAGGTAACATACAGGTTAATTCTGGTAACATTTAGTATATTTTCATGATTGGGCAAAATGCATAAAGATGACTTGGTAATATAATGAAGAGTGTGAAAGTAGCAAGTTTCTTTTCTTTTTATATAGCATACAAATATTACTAATTCTTTGAAAATAAATTTATTCATGAACCAAATGAAATATCCTTTTATGATATTTGTGTGTATGTGTGTATATACATGTGCATATATGTGCATATGCATATATGTATAATGTATGCATATACACTATATCCAGTTATACCTAGTTTTTTATTTTCTTGTGGGTCAGGGATGAATATGCTGGTCTTGACTATTACCAGTGAAGTAAACACACACACACACACACACACACACACACACACACACACACATTTCCATACACATATATATATATGTGTGTATGTGTGTATATATATTCACATGTACATATATGTGTGTGTATGTATGCACACACACTCATTCATTTCATTTCTCTTACAGACAAAATAAAAGCACACCTATATTTTTTTCTGGGACCATGAATTGGTGTGAAATGACATCTAAGAAACTTACCATCTAGGTTGTAGATTATATTCTTTTTTTTTTTTTTAAAAAAAACCTATTCAGAAGTGTAAATCACCATCATACCATTGCGATAAGAATATTATTTACAGTGAGTATCTAAATGGAAAATGTGCACACATTTTTAATTATGCTGGAATAGCAGAAATAATATAGGAAGCAGTTGTGCCAATGGGACTCACTGGACTTGGGCAATGCCTAGAATGAGGCTGATAAACCATTGTAGATTCTTTCCAAGTATATAGGGGGGTAGACATATTCACTTTAAAAAATACTTGAAACTGCAGGAATGGGAGCAGTGAAAAAGAGCTATAAAGATCCATAATCATAGAAACCAATACTAGCTTATAAAAAATTCAGAGTAAATAAAATAAAAATCCAATAGCAGACCTATTTAAACTACATAGAGCTAGCATAAAACACATATGCTTTGTATTCCCATTGGATTCCTTCTTTCATTTTATGAGACTATGTGTGTTATATTTGCTATAGGAAGAATTTGTGTTATCTTAATCTGACACAGTGGGAACCAGTGGGTAGGAAGGTACTTGTTGTATGAGCTTAGTGGAGGTTATCTGAACCAAATGCCCTTGAAAATTGTGCCATACTGTGGCTTCTACCAGCTTTAAGTTCTGTAAATGGTTAGTCCAGTAAAAAACCTTCTAAGCCCAGAATATACATAATCTAGTGGTGATAAATTGCCTCACTGTAACAGAGCTAAATTTTTAAAGACATTTGAAATAATTTTCTAGTGTAGTTATTGCTTATTTGGTTGTAAACATGCAATTATACTTTTCGTTAAATTTTTCCAAATTCACTTATAATAATACCTTGTATGATTGTAATATAAAGGGCCCCCAAAGTGGGGGCAGATCAGAATCTGAAATGAGGGTAAGGGGCACACACAATTTGAAAAACTACATGATGAGATACTGGTATGACATTTTTCATACTTATTGATCTTCACTAATGTGATACAACTATCTCATTTTACAGATGAAAAATAAGGCCCATAGAAATTTCAAGGGTGTCCAAGGTCACACCAAAATCAAAGTGAAGATTCAAGTCTAGGTCTCCTGAATTAGTTTTTTGTTGTTGTTGTTATTATTACATTATGGTTTAGATCACAAAATATGAAGATAATACCACTTAGAGACTAAAGATACATTATCTTTTTCCAAGGGAACCTAAGGCTTACATGACCATCAAGTAATTATTTCACTAAGTTTGGATCTTAATATAAAAATGAGTAAATTAAAATTTATGTGGTAGATGCAAATACAAAATGAATGAAAACTAATCCATTAATCATCATGTCATTCTCAAATGTAGATTAGAAAAACAAAAGTTATATCTGTTGCCTAAAAGAAAAGGTGTGGTATTATATCCTAAGCAAGATGAAACAATTTCCTGAGCTAGTCATTACAAAGTAAAAAATAATTTCTAAGGCCAATGTCATAGAAGCCCCAAATGAAATGATGTTCTAAAGTGCTACTAAGATATAATCACTCTCTTGACTTATATATTTGTATCACAATCATATTTACATTAAACAAAAGTTCAGTGATTATAAAGCCAGAACCCCATAGAATTGGACTTACACTTCTTGATTTTGTTGTTATATATTTTAAAATAGAGTCCTGAAATATTGAGAGGACATTTATTTTAAAGTGCATGGAAAGCTGCCTGGACAACTATTATTAACAAGTTGTAAGGAGTGATTGAAATTTGCACTTTGGGATAATATAAAAGGTTAGAAAAAAGAATTTGTATTTTTCAAAATGTTTGACCATTTACTGCTTCTCTTAAAAGAAGTGGAAAACAACACAAGTTTGGTAGGGTTGGGGATTGTGGCAACTCATTTCTGGTAACCAAGCTTGGCTGATAATTCTAGAAGACAGAACATACTGCTGCCAAGGGCCCATTTAGTATGTATATTTGAAGATTTGTATGCTCTCCACTGATTTTGGTCCTTTAGAAAGATATAACAACAACAAAAAGATCTTTTGTGTGACATCCAGTATACTAAAACATAAGTAAGATTTGCAACTAATTATTTTGAGAACAGTTCATACTAAAAAAATGAAAAAGCAAAACAAGATCAACTCTATCTACAGAGTTAGAAAGATATGATACCAGATGGTAAAAGCATATTCACAGCTTCTACTGGTTATTTCTTATAGCAATGGTCTCCTTATTTGATCTGAGAAGAAATTTTAGTAGAGAAATTGGGACAGTTTTAAGAAGGATTTTAATTTCCCTTTAGTCATGTAAAATGTTTCTACTTTTTTATTCACATACATTCCTGTTTCAAGACTTCCTAACCCTGGAAAGATGAGTGTTGGGTAGCTGTTTTATGAAAGGTGTCCTTCCTCAATTTTGATTGTAGAAGTGCTGTGGAAGGGAGACATCAAGAGTAAATAAAACCTAAGTCCCAATTCATTGAACACACATGTAAATGAGTTATGCTTTTGAAATGAAAAGAGTCTCCTTCAGCAAAGATTAGACACCAGACTTTGTCCTTAAAATCTGAAAGGCATGCAGCCATACATTGCAAAATAAAGACAGATTAACAGGAGCAACTCTCAGCGAATACTTGCCACGGGCCAGGCCCTGTCCTAGCTGTAACATATCCATGAACTCATTTAATCCTCACAAGGACACTATTATGCAGCAGAAAGGAGGCAGATAATTTTCCCAGTCTTGCAGTTTGTATGTGATGGTGCTGGGATAGGATCTCAAGTTTTTACCACCAGCCTAAGCTAATCTTTTGAACTGGGGCCTGCTGTGCAAATCACATATTCTAATCTACATTCCTAAAGCTTCTGAGGCACTGGGTCCCCATGGGTAGAAAAGAGATGAAAATGGTTTAAAAGAAAAAACAAATGAAAAATACCTGAGCATGACTTCTTTTTACTTGGAGGAGCAGGTCTCACAACAATCAGATATTTAGGCTCCGCATCTGGAAAGAATGACAAATTATTTATCAGAAAAAATATTTTGAGAACGAGCAGTACTCGCGACAGCACACCCATGTCCTGACTCAGTGTTCCCTGGCTTTAGTCATTGTAACCACAGTGGATGAGAGGACCCAGGAATTCAGAAAAGTTAATACTTCCTGAATATTGTTCAGATTCATTCCATTTTAAAAATAAGAATTAAATCCAGACTTTTATAATGGAATGGACAGGGGTAGGGGAAAGGTCTTAAAAGAAAATTAAATCCAGATTTTTAGAACAAAGTGGACAGGGGTAGGGGAGAGGACTTAAAAGAGTATTTTTAGACACAGATTTTATGCCACATTTCATCAATCTTTTTCTCTGCAAAGAGATTTTTTTTTTGAAAATCAGATCACATCTATTCTGTTATCCTATCAGGGTCAGCCTGATGCTAAAATCAGAAAAGGAAAATCTTACTTGCATAAGGCACGTGGGGCATATTACCTGTCGTATGATCTGAAATTGTTCACTTTTGTGGAAATATGAATATTTATAAAGCCCTACCTATTTTTTTGATTCTGTTTGTGTAACTTCTCAGACTGTTATCTAACCAGTCATTTTCATGAACAAGTTTTAAACAAAGTCACAATTTTAGGTTGCTATAATTTTCACCTAAATTCTGCCAATGGAAAATAATAATGATTCCTTTTAAAAATATTTAGGTTTTAAATAAAATGATGTTTAAACAATTAGTATGTGCTAAACTCAATCATAAGCTAACAATTTATCAAATTATTATTTTTAAATTGAATTTCCAAGATGAATGGTTGATTTAAATATGTCTATTAAATATATAAAAATACATATGTATATTTAAACCAATTATTTATATACATATAAATAAGCCAAATACACTTTGGCCATATTAAATAGCATTTTATAAGAAGCTCTCGTGGATTAACTAATTAATGGGTATTACTTACAATATTTCTTCAGTAACTTTGGATCCTAAAACTCATTCTACTCCAAGTTTCATTTGGATACTATAATCAATAAGAGTTCACCCTAAAAGTTCACTTGCTCAGGCAAATCTCACATCTTTGGTTTTTCTTCATCCTAGGTTCAAATACCTTCCCTCCATGAGTTTGGAACAGCAGACTTCTCTGCCCAAGGCTTCACAGAGCTGACGATATTCTCTGCCAGAGGCAATCTAGCAATTCAACTGCCTTTCCTGAGTGCAGCCTTTGTCTTTTTCTGGACACCATACACAGCCCTATTTGCCATAACCTGCTGCACTAATTACTACTGCATAAAGTAAACCAGGTAAACTCTTGAACAGACTTTGGAGTTTTGCCTGTTTATTATATAGTTGCCTTGTGACCACAACAGAGATAAAGGAGCATTCATTGTGTTTGAAAGCATATCTTGCTTAGTGAAACTTTTATAAAGGATGCATAAACTGAGTCAAGTTTCCTAGTAGGAATACAATAATTATTTCCTGATTTTATTTGGGATATAAAACTATACAGGTATTAAGAAATTGCCATGTATTGAGTACTTTCTATGTGCTTGATACCTGTTCAGCACTTTGCATTCACAACTTAATTACTCCTCATGGCAACGCTACCTAACACATATTATCACCACAATTTGTAGATGAGGTCACTGACAGAGTGAGCTTCATGGATGTGCAACAGTTATATACATGCCCATGGGGATCCCATGCTCAAAAGGGTCCTAAGTTTGCGTTAGTAACCTGCTGTCACCATCTTGAAATTTTTAATATTTTATCTTTGAATTTGTGTTTTGCAAGGGAAGTTCGATTGCAAGGGAACAATGGAGCAGTTGTGTGAGCAGAGGAGATAATAAAAGTATGCATAACTGCAGTTCCTCCCCTTCACTTACAGCATTCCAGGAGCACCATTAGCCTAGCATTACAAAGGACTCATAATGCCTGGGAGCTCAGCGAGACTCAAGGCAGACCAACGTAAGCCTAATACATCTATAACTGAGTAACAGGGTGTGGAGGAGAACACAGACAACTCAGTCAGGCCACACTTTCCATTTGAACCAGAACTTGGTTCGATGAAGAAAGAAGCAATGGTATTTTAAGAAACACACATGACTAAGGAATCCTATCATATCCTCTCTTATTCATGTTACTTTTGTGTTCACTAACCACTTATATTGAAAATGATGATGTAGAAGGAAAGGGAAAGTTAAAGCAACCTCTAGTTTCTTTTCTTTTCAGTCCTTGATCACTCATAAGCAAGTTGAAGGCAGAGTATTGATAGAAAGTGCACATATTAAGAAGTGAAATAAGAAGTTTAGTTAATTTTGCACATTTTCACTATTCTGCTAAGAATGAAATACGTATGCATGTATGAACTACAAAACACAAAATATGATTTTAGTGATTCTGCTTTGGAGTTAAAGGCTCTTATATATGCATTTAAAACTAGTACTGTAGAATATATAGATAAATGGCAAAATTTATGCTAATAATTTAAAATTTTAATTTTCTTTACCTAAATGACATTAAAGAGCAAATAAAATAACACCAAGACAAGTTGAGAAAAAACAGTGGAAGAAAGAAAAAAATCTTTATATTTTAGTACCTTGAAGGCAATTTTTTCCTGTGTTTGAACTAGGAGCCCTCCATTTTTATTTTGCTTTCAGCCCTGCAAATTATGCAGCTATCTTAATCTAGTCCCCAAAATATCCTTTTACTAAATCTCTGTAATTCATTTCTAGAAACAGAATTAAATCCCTATTTTTCTTAAATTTTTCTCACTGTGGCAAAGTCTCTTTAAGCTAACCTTTTATTTCCTTCCTTGACACACTTTGCTTCAATTGTGCCTCAATGGTTTTTAAGAAAAAAGACCTGAAATACTAGAAAAATAACATACATGATCTATAGTTATATAAACAATTTAAAAGTAATTTTTATTATGATCACAGTCATTTTACATAAAGCAAAGGCTGTTACACCAATTACAAACTGGAACAGATGTTGGGATCTGGATGCATATGGTGGCTCTCACTGCTCATTAAAAACTTTCGACATTCGTGTATTTCAGCGGCATTTGCTCTTAACTGAGAACACAGACATGGAAATATAAACCAACCAAAAAACAAGATTCCTGTTTCTGTACCCCACTATGAAATTCTTTGTGGATTACTAGCAACCTGGAAATATATACAACTGTAGCCTGATTAGAAATTCTGGCAACACATGCCAAAATACACTACTTCATTTAAAGAATATGCATGATTAAAATGTCAAGAAAATTCATGTAGAATGAAGTTACCTTAACAGACTTTCCATTGCTAATAGTTAAGCCTATAGAATATTTCAGACTAAATCAAATTGGCTTAATATTTTAAATGCCCTATGGTGGAGAATAGGGACAGCTTACTGTTTAAGGAAATCTACTATTGAAATCCTTTATAAGGTACTAGATTTTTTTTGTAACACAAATAATCCACAATTTCTCTTTCACAAATCCCAATTCTCTTTTTTATTAGAGGACGTCTGCATTGCAAGCCACACTGCTTTAGAATGCTGTCATAGTGAGGTTTAGTTCTGCCATGCAAGTTTCCACAAAAAAAAAGAATAAGCCAAGATGATCCTAAAGGAAACCAGGTGAAAGATCTGAAAAAAAAAAAAAAAAGATTTATTTACTCCTGCTATCTTTTTCACAATTTGATTTCAAACTAAATTTCTGGGCATGAGCATGAACTCTGGAGTCTGGAATCAAATTCTGCTTAGTTACTAATACAATATAAAGCACTTAATATCTATGTTTCTCAGTTTTCTTATCTGATAAATGGGGAAAATCACAGTACTTAGCCACATGAGATTTTTAGTTATGAGTAACCTGCATTGCCCAACAGATAGAAAGTGTTACCATGATGTTTGGAACCCTCTGTACTTCCTGTACTTGTATGTCTATTTCCTTCACCAGGTTAAGACCATTATTATTTCTTCAAATCAGCTCTCGATTCCTTGCTCTCTCCCTTTTCCTTCTATTACTGCTATGTGATTATTGTTATGCTTGATGTTGTCCCAGAGGTCCCTTAAACTACCCTAATTTTTTTTTGTTTTCTTTTTCCTTTTTGCTGTTCACATTGGGTGTTTCCTGCTACCTTATTTTCTAAATCACTGATTTGATTCTCTGCTTCATCTAATCTGCTCTTGATTCTTTTTAGTGTATTCTTTATTTCAGTTATTGTATTCTTCATTTCTGACTGGTTCTTTTTATGATTTCTATGTTTTCTCTTGTTCTTTCATTTGGGATATGTTTATCTCATTTTGGCTGCCACTCTTTGTTTCTATGTATGAGGTAGATCTGCTATGTCTCTCCGGATACCTGATCACCTACCTTATTTGGGTGCTGCAGGAGCACTCCTTGTACAAGTTGTATGTGTCCACCTGTTATAGTTGAGTCTTGATTGCTGTTGGCACATTAGTGAGTAGGATTGACCCTAAGGCTTCCTCAATGTAAGGATTGGCCACAACCTCAGCATACAAGCTGCTATTTGGGGACTGATCTCATGGAGTGGGATTTGCCTGAGCAGGCTCTGGTGCCTGCTAAGACCACCTTTTGGGTATGCCCTTATGGAGCTAATCAGGTGGTGCTCTGTTGTGGTCTGAAGCTGGCCAATGGCTGTGTTCATTCTGGGGCCTCTTAGGAAGAGTTATGGTACAATCTAAGTTCAGTCCTTGCCTGTGACCAGGCCGGGGCTACCTGGTAGGAGGTATAAAGCAATCTGCAGTTATCTGCTTGTGCTGGGCCTGGAGATGTAAGCAAGAGGCCTTGCTGCAAACTGAGGCTGGCTGTCACTAGTGCTGGGCCTGGGATCACTCAGCAAAGGGCACTCTGAGGCCTGTAACCTCCTGCTGGCTATCTGTAATGCTCAATCACTGAAAGAGCCTTGGGAGGTATGTGAGTTGGGTAGGGCATGCTTCTAGAAAGTCACCAGGGAGGAGCGAGCTGATTTCACTAGGCCAATGCAGATTCAGATTTGGTTGTGTAGTGGGAGGGTTCAATGCAGATGGTATCCATCTGGCAGCTGTGTGGGAGGAGGGCTCAATACACAGACAATGGTGGCTGTCACTCCAGGCCTCACCATAATGCCACATAACTCAGTTTCTCCTTGTATGTCTCTGGTACCTTCTGAGTTGCTGTCCTTTCACTGGAGCCCAGGGTGAGCACTTGCAAGAGACTGAGGCTGTGTGCAGACTCTTTAAGAGAACATTTGGGATTCTAGAAGCCTTCCATCTCACTGGGACAGATAAAGTCCCAACTGATTTTCACAGCCAGATTTTGTAGGGGGTCCTTTTCCTGGCACTGGTGCTCTGGGATGAAGATTCTGATGTGGGGATGAGACCCCTCACTTCTCAGAGGCTCCCTCTGCAGCTAAGATATCCCTCTTGATTCTCAACCACCACACATAGGTGTGGACAAGCCTGTTTCGCATCTCTGGCCCTCCTAACAGTCTCTTTGTGGCTTCTTCTTTAATTCCTTAGTTATAAGACTTCTGTTCAGCTAGTCTTCAGATGGTCCTCCAGGTTGACTGTTCTATAATTTAGTTGTAATTTTGATGTGGTCATGAGAGATGAGCACAGCATTTATGTACTTTGCCATCTTGACCAGAACTTTTAAAAAAATTTTATTTCTTGAAAGAAGTTGTGTCTTAAGAGGTCCTGAGGACATGCTAAGAGTTAAAAAATAAAAAGTTCTAAACCTTCTGGTTTTTTTAAAGCAAGCATCAGATTACAAAATGTAAAATTTCATAAAAAAGAAAAATATAGACCATACTGCTAAAGATTCTCTCCTTCACCCCTAATCACTTCTTCTGAGCTCTTTTTCAACTAGGCTCTGACTTTTGGGTTTCTGTGTTCATGTCTGCATTGCTCAATTTTAGGAAGAATCCTGCTTAGTTGTTTTAGCCAAATTCCTCATCCTCCATACCTCATCACCCTTGACAACTAAACAAATTTTTTATTCTTCATTACCCTCCAGGAGGTATCTGATCACTCTGGTCTGCCTTCAGTAAGAATCCTGTTAGGTCAGCTTAGCCAGAATCCCCTCTTACCCTTGATCTTTCCTCTTAGTAATTTTTGTCCACTAACACTCACCTTACTCCTTGGCTATAAATTTCCACGTTGTCTTGTTCTATTCAGAATTGAGCTCCATCTTTCTTTCTAACTGCAAGACCCCATTGTAGTGGTCCCTACACTTATTCAAGGTAGTTTCTCCTTGAATAAAGTCTATTGTGCCGCCTTTAATAAGTGCCACCGAATAATTTTTTCTTTAGCAATACTCAATCATAAACTATAAATGTCAATGCAAAAAATCCTAGAAAATATATTGACAAGTAGAATTTGGCAGTACATAATACAATAATGCATTATGACCAATTGTAGTTTATTCAAGGAATGTAAAATAAGGAAGAAAAAATAGGCCTATTTCCACTGGTGCTGAAAAGGCATTTGACAAAATTCAATATCAATTCTTAATAAAGAATTCAGTAGAATACTTTCTTAATATGATAAAATATACCTTAAAACAGATGAACCACTTTTATTAAATGTGTAGGCCCCAACACATATTTTCTTGAATAACACTCTTTGGCTTTATCAGAAAATTCAACCCTCATTTTTCTTTTCTTTTTATTATTATATATTTTTAAAGGTTACACTATGATTCTATTTTTGTAAACTGCCCCAGTTTTTCTATCAAGTAGCTGGGACATGGAATAGGAAAACAAATAAAGAATGTTGTAACCATCTACATTATGTGTTCTTTTATACCAGTGAGGTGGGAATCACTAACGAAGCAGTGGTTTGGAAGCTTTACTACAACATTTACACATAGACCAGCCTTACCAGGGTTGTTAGGACAAATTTGCTTGCAAAGTTCCCAGATTTAAGTTTTTATGTTCATTTCTCTCTTTGAGGTACCTCCTCGCTTTACCAAATATGCTTGTCCTCCTCAATCTTATTTTCATTTGTTCTCAGAGAGGATCACAAAAACAACCATTTACAACTTAGTGTGAATGGATTTATGTTAATACAGTACCCCTACTTATGATCTGTTCTATTTTAATTACAAAAGAAAAGCATGTCCTCTACTAAATACCCACAGGACATTGAATAACATGTGGAGGATCTTTTGTCCTAGTGCCTTTCCTAATTCTCCTAATTCCTTTCTTTTGTCTCTAAAATACTAAGGTGTAGAGAACCACCTTTTTCATAAGAAAAAGACGGCTGGCTTGCAAATGTCTTGTTAGATACTAGATCAGTGGAGGGTGTGTGTTTAGGCTTTTCTCTGGCAGGTGTGAGGCTAGGTACCACTCTTCTTATGCTATTGTGCTCCAAAGGTCTAGGTCCTTTTGGACCCAGTCAGAAAAATTTCAAGATCAAAATAAATTTCCAGGTGACTTTAAGCCTGTTAAAGATATCCAAGAAACACCTTTTGTGCATAATCAGGTTTATTTTTAATATTAAAAAAAAAAGAAGTGGGATTAGCCCGACTATAATTTGCAGGTTTAAAAAGAACATTGAGGTTTAATCCTCAATTTATCCCCAGGAAGAGTGAGAGACTCCTCATTCTAGGTCCTCAGTGGAAGAGACTAGAATCTACTTGTGGTCTCCTGAGGTAGCTGGACCCTTAGAAATGCTTCTGAGATGGAGAGTGAGCACCTTGAGCTTCCACCCTAGAAATTTAGCAAGGAGAAAAATTGGGCACTGAGCCAGAGGCCTATTCACAGAAGAGGTCTCTTCTGAGCATCTATGCCATTCTGTGCTGAGATTTTGTCCAGCAGTGACCAGATACAATGTAGAGAACTAGCACACAAGCAGGTTCAGTGCAGGGGAAGTGGCTATAAATGGAATAAAGTGGGGTTCTTCCACTACATGTGAAAGCTTAATGAACCTCCACTGGGACTGTACTAATTACTCAGAGTTTTGAAAACTGAGACAGTGGCATAAATATAGTCCTAATGAAAATATATTTGATTTTATACTAATCTAGCAGGTGTGAGTTTACTGGTTTTAACTTGATCTGGAGATATAAAAGCAACATAGTTATGGTTGAACTCCCAGTGGCAATTTAACGATTTTGAATATAAAGCTGTTTTATAAGAAATAGCATATTAAAAATTCAGAACATCATATTTTATTAGTTCTAAGGCTTATAACCCCCCTGACCCCAGTTTTTAAAATCTCAAAGTCATTTTACAATTAACAGCATTTTACATTGGCTAGGGACAGTTGTGACCTTGTTGTCATTACCTAATGCCTTCCAGTAAAGTCAAGAAAGTGACAGCTTCAAAACTTGCAGAAGAAGGCCAGTGATTTGGAAGAAAACTCAATGGAGCAGATAAAGCAGAGTCAAACTCCAAAGTAAAGAATATTTAATAGTAATTTAACTTACCTTTTTTTTTTTTTTTTGAAGTAATAGATGTCTTCCTTCCCTAAAGCCCAAACTCCAGGCTAATCTAAGCATGTGAAAAACATTAGACAAAACTAAATCGAAGGACGTTCTACAAAATACCTGACCAGGACTCCTCCAAACTGTTAAGATCATCAAAAACAAGGAAAGTCTGGGAGACTGACAGTCTGAGGAGCCTATGGAAACATGACTAAATATAATATGGTGTCCTGAAAGAGATCCTTTTTCTAAAGGACCCTAGGTAAAAAATAAAAAAAATTAAAGTATAAACTTAAGTTAATAATGTATCAATATTAGTTTATTAGTTGTAACAAATGTACTGTATTAATGTAAGATATTGAGAATAGAAAAAATTGGATGTAAAGTATGCAGGAATTCTCTGTTCTGCACTTGCAACTCTTCTCTAAAGCTACTCTAACAGAAAGAGTTTATTAAAAAATAAAATCATCTTTTTACAAAAAATAGATAATATAAAATTTGTGTATCAATGGATCAAAGGCAGCTCTTTCAATAAGTATAAAATAAAAGCCTTCAGGAATGCAAAAGCAGAGTCATTAATCAGCAATTTTATTCTTAGTTTTGGATAAAGTAGTGGTGTGATTTATAGTTAAAAGTGCTTTAGAATTTGATAAAATAAGGTACCTATTTTTATTAGAAGCCAAAGTGGCATATCATAAGACTCCTAATAAATTAAGAATAAAATCACCCACAAAACCTGAAAAAAAAATCTGTGGCCATGGAAATCTCCATAGAGAAATATCAATGTTTCTTTGCATCTGCAAGTGTCCACATGCCACACTTAGCTGTAACCTGACTGGAGTGGGTACAGTCAAAATTTATGTATTCCCTTTAGCTTTAACATTTGGCAGATAGTATTGATGAAGTAAGGCAAAGGGTGCTAACACCAAATAACGTCTGTTTGAAAATACCCTTGAAACCTTCCTTGTGTTTTAACATCATGTAGAGATTTCCACTCATCCAATAGTCAGTTCTGAAAAAAAAAATAATTTCTAAGTGTGGCCATGGAGGGGACAAGCCAACAGAGCTCCAGTGGGCCCTTGGTTCTTCAGGTCTGGCTCAGCTGCCTTTGCTCATGCTGCACACCATTATTCCCTGCTGGTCCAAGAGATGTGTGCAGTCTCATGGAGGGTGGAATGTAAAAAGACAATAAAATGTTACTTGTCTACTCATTTCTTAGAAGGCCTCATCAAGAAACTAAATTTCAGTAGAATAACCAACCTTGCTCCTCATCTTCCCCACTCATTCTCACATTCCAGTGGCAAAGTAATAATAACAAATTAGCACCACAACAGCAAATTGATTTCAACAATGGAATTCAGATGGTTCATATTTCAACTTCAGTCCACATCCACTCTGAAGCCCAGTTACTAGAAAACAAGAGTCTCAAATAATGTTGGTGCAACAGATGCATCCCTCCAGAGGGTAATATCAGCAACAACAAAATCACCACAAAATATAATAATTGCGACCCTAAAGCAATTATGTAATAAAAAGCTAGAATAGCAGCCATTATTTGCCCTGATCAACCCAGGAACATCACTGATGTCCTTTCAGGAAGTTTAGTGTCCCTTTTGGAAAAACATTGATAGGATATTTTTCTAGAAAACTGGGGAAATTCCACTGTCTGCTTAGGCATGTGCTAAGTCATAGCTTTGCAAAGTTTCATGGTGGCTGGAAGTCCAAAGAGAAAACACAGGAGTTATAATTAATGTCAGTATTGAACTAAATTTACCATATTTACTATGTTTATAAATATAATATTTTAGCAATTTTAAATAAATCACAGATTACTAGTACACTGTACCTTATTTGTACATAAAAATGAATGTCTATAGAATTATAAATCATCACAAACTAATATAAGACCTCTGCCTTTTAGAGTATTTCTAAGTCCCTGTAGAAATATGTGGTAGGCTGAGAATCACGCTAAATATGACCCAAACTTAATTCACATTTTGTTGATTTCTCTACAATTAAACCTGGAAACACAGTAATTGGAAAATAAATGTTTTCTGAAAGAATGAATCTATTCCTCTATTCCTTTTTTTGCCTGGGGCTAGAGTAAAAATGAAGTATGAGGGTTTGAAGAAAGAGTAAAAAATAATTATGGATTTGGGAAATAGTCAACAAAAGCAAATGCTCTTTTTTGAAAAGCTAATAAACTTTAACCAACCACTGAATTTGATAAGCCTATCTCTAGAACTTTTTCCTTTGAATCTTTTCCTTTCCCCAGGGCTCCAAGAGAGTCCTGGCTTCTCTCGGCTTTTGAGGGGCAGCCCTCAGGCACTGTGTCTCAAGGAAGCTCAGATGGTGATGGAGGTTAAACAATCTGCAGAGGCACAGCCACCCCACACCAGAGAGCAACTGCTAATGCAAAAATGACTAGGAACATTGCTATTGGTGGAATTCCAGAATGTTCAGTCATGGATATGTTCTGAAGGGAGCTTACAGCTTATGTTGGCATGTATGTTACAAGTTGTTCAGAACTGTTCGGAATCAATGACAGCAGTGAGAAGTAGCCCCTAATTGCTGTGCAGCACAGTGAGTGGAGTCTCTAAATGCGAAATAAGAACTCATCTTTGACAGGAAGAAAGGATGTGGAGGAAGGTGAGAGTGGAAAAAAGAGGTGGGTAGGGGAAAGAGGGCCTGTTCTAAACTCAATAATGTGTACCCTGAAAGGCTCTGCTACACACCTTCACTCTTCACAGCTTATTAAAATGGTCTAGAAAAACGATGCATCCTTTTACCAGAGGGACATTTCAAAGGCACATTCCAGTGAGGAAGACATTGCTAGAAACTTTTTCTGAGTATTCTGCTTTAATTTTGGTGAGAGTTGGGGAAGTGATGATATTGAAAACACACACTTCACCCAGCTCTGACTACATTTTTCGCAGGTGTCATCAATGCAAAATCAAAAGGTGGGACCCTCATTTTTATAAGCAGGGGGAAAAAGTGACATTAAGACACTAAGATATAAAATATTTACTTTCTTTCATAGTCTTCCTAAACTTGCCATGATGTTTATTAGCTATTTAATGTTGAGCTCTGCAGATGGGTGAAGATCCATACCCTACTGCACACTTCTCACCCTTCTCACTTCAAGGGATCCTCTTCCATCAGCAGCAGCCTTGGGATCAAAGCACCTTTACTTTCCCCCTACCCCACCCCTCAGGGCAAAAAAGCCAATCTCCCTTTCCCACAGGCCTGTCATTCCAACCTACAGACCCCAAGAGACTGCAACCTCTGCAGTGGGATAGACAGTATACTTTAATAGGCATGGCAAAATCACCCACTGAATGCACTGTGGCACTGCCAGCCCATGTAAGTAAGGACTGCTGCTCACTGTGTCCTGCCAGATGTCCTGACCCTCACTGCATCCACACCCAAGTTCCTGCTGAAGGCAGAGGGTGGCAGCAGCTGTTGATTGGGGGTGGGGAGAGGAGGGCTGAGCAGAAGGAGTGCCAGGGGACCAGGTACTGAGAACCAAATTTGGGGCTGGTGTAAGAGGCCAAGAAACAAGGGCCAAGGAGCAAAGCCCATCTGACCTCACTGACAAGATCAAACTGAGAGGTAAAATTATTAAGAATTTCAAGACAGTAACAGCAAAGCATGAAACTTCAGTGCAGTCTCCTTTTGAGTGCACTGGTCACATGCCCTTGAAGCCAGCCCTGATCTGACCTTTCTACTTCCAGTCCCTCACACTCAGCACAACTGTGATGTACCAGGTAGTCTTTATTTGGAGACAAATTCTCTCCCTGACATTGCAGACAAATACTACTTAATAATCTATTTCTTTTCCACTTCCCCCCATAGCCAGTATATATCTTTTCCTAATTTGCAGACTTGTTAAACATTAAAACTTGACTTTATTGCCTGTAGTTTCTTTCCTTGCCTGTGTTTTATATGTTCATCCCTCTGAAATTTAATGTTAGGGTGTTATCTGTGAACTGGTTTAAGGTTTGGCAAGGGCTTGCTTTTGATGGACAGCCTGAACACCACATTTTCCAGTGAGTTCATCATTTCTTTCATATTATCTCTACAGAAAATAATATTGAAAAATCAGAACTATGTTTGGATATTTTTCTTTCAAGCAATAAAGCTCAAGCACATTAGCTATCAGATGGTAAGACAAAACCTTCAAGTCAGCAAGGCTTTTTCATTTTTAAATATTCTTGTTGTGTTATCACATAGGGATGAGAAGGCATAAATAATTCCTACATGATCAGTTTTTAACATAGTGTTCAAAGGTAAGAGGGTATTTACATGCTGTGGGGAATGCACTGGGGCATGGTGGTCAAGTGCACAGGTCTGAAGCCAGCCTGCCACTGGCATATTTCTTAATTTATTGGGGACTTAATGTCTTCATTTGGAAGGATACTAACAATATCTGCTTCAAAGGTTTGCTGTGAGGATTTAGTGACCCATTTCTGTAAAGTCCTTGGCCCAGCACATTGTAGGTGCTCAGCAGCTAACAGGGTGCCGAGAACTTCCACTCCAGCATTTGTTGAGCACCTACTGTGCACCCAACTTGGTTAATAAAACACATCAGAAGTGAACGTGTGGCGACCCCTTCTTGATTTTGCTCCTTCTTTCTTGTTGAGTGACCTTGGTGGCAGGAGAAATGTCTGGGTCATTGGCTTGGAATCCAATAGTGAAAGATCTGGGCACATGCTAAGAATTCAAGGCTCTCTCTCATATGTAGATTAAGCATGTAATTTTCCCATTCAATTGGGATGCTTTGAGAGAAAGGGCATGACTATATGCCAGCACAAGTATTAACCATAACCATGCCTGAGAATATTTTTTTTGCCTGAAGATTTCCACTCCAGACAAATAGATATTTTTTTTTCTTTTGTGGACTGGGAGGCTTTCCCAGCAAACCTCCCAACATACTCTGGGTAGTCAGCTCCCACATCCATAAATCTATTGACCCTTATTGTGGAGGACAGGAGGGAAGGTGAGACTCAGCTCTGGCAGTGAAGAGATGACAATTTTACTGGTGAGATGTGACACAAATAATAAACAACAAAACAAAACAACTAGAGACAATGAGAGAACAATCCAAAACAGAAAAATACAAATGCTGGCCTTCATACCATAAAAATGAGGATTTGATTGAATTTCTTGGTTTCTAGAAGTATTTTAAAAAGCTCATAATAGAGATGGTGGTGGAAGAGAAGAACATGTTTGGGGACACAGTAGTGCTTTATACATTTTATCTAATTTAAACTTAAAAATAAAGAAAATTGTAAAGTCTAAATATTCAATCTGGGGTAAGGTATACTTTTGGCGCATGACAAAAGAGCCATAAGCTAACTTGAGAGACCCTTTTAAATACAAGTAAGAAATTTTAAAAGTTAGATTTTGGTTTTAGTTCATTGTGTAATTCATTTGAAAAAATTCTTATGCTTTATATTGAAATATTATAAATTAGTTTTATTGTATTTCCAAGAAAAGATAGACTTGGAGACAGTTTATTTATTGTTTTGTGAGATCAAGAAGTCCATAAAAACATAATATTGAATCCAATAGAAAACACAGAACTTTGAAAAGATGTTATCTTTATCAAAATCTGTTAAAATGATCATCTGTTATCAAACAAGTTCTTTCTGGTATAAACTCATGATGAAATGTTTAAGTGATGGCATAAAATTTATTAAGAAATTGATACCTGCTATGCCAATTTCTTTAAAAATCTTTTTTGAAGCTTACTTAAGTTCTGCCAAATTTTTCACCTTGGAGAAAAATCAAGTGATTCTGAGATTCCTATTTTTAAATGAAAAACTTGGATTAATCTTGAAGATCCAATGCCAAATACTTCCCAAGTGGTAAAACCATTTCCAGAGAACAAACTAAGAATTAGATGACATTTGAAATAGTTTTAAACAAAAGCAAAAAATACATCTTAAATGTGACCCACAGTTGTTTTAGACTTCCTGGGTCTCTCCCATGCATTCATTCATTGTGCTTCTAAATTTATGACAACATTGGAGGTAAAAAAGAAATCTAAGTCCTTATTTCCTGAGAGTTTTCTATTTAGATAGAATGTGGAGCATGCAAGATACACAAAATAAAAAAAAAATGTCAATTTATTAAGAATGATGGTAAAGGGAAATGCTCAGACTCTAAGATATCCACAGAGAGGGTCATAAATGTTGCCTGCCTTGGCCAGAGATAGCCTTGCAGACAGTAGAGGAGGTAGAGCTTGATGAACAGGAAGTTCATAATAAAGATGGTGGTAGAGATGGAAGAAGACAAATTTTGGAGGCACAGTAAGTGCTTTACATATTTTAACTCAATCCTTAACGAGTTAGGGAACCAATGGTTCCTTCTATAGTACATCGACTTCCTTTTTCTGTTTATTGTTTAAAGGCCATTATAGAAGCAATAAATCAGTGGCTTGTGTATACTTCTATTCAGAAAAACAGATAAAATTCCCCAAGTTTTGAGAGACAGTAGGGAAGAGTATTATAGCATTCAGGTTCTAGAGCCAGATGTATTGGGTTCAAGTTCTGGACCTGTGATTTAGTAGCTTAGTAACTTTAGGAATTTCCTTAAACTCTCAGAGCTTTAGTTTCCCTATGTGTAAAAGTGCACTAATAACACTACCTACTCCTGCATAACTACCATCCCTCATCTGCATTTTGGAACTGCCTTTTATTCACTGTTGGTTGCCATCTTGCCTTCTCCTCTCCTAGCCTCTTGCTAATTCTCTAAGGCTTCTGCCAGTTTCCTCCTGTTAGTTTACCCTGCTTTTTTTTTTACTAGTTCTTTTTTAGCTTAATTAATTTCTTCTATAGTTCCTCTAGTTTTTTATTTCCAATCTCTTTTTCTCTCTGTTTTTCTTCAGTGAATCTGCCACCATCTTCCTTGTGGCATTTACTACAATATTCACTTCTTTTTTATCATTATGTGATATTTATCCTTTGGTGTAACAAATACTAGCAATCTCCATTATTTTATATTTCATCCACTTCTATAAAAATGGGAAGCACATGCTTAATAATTTTAATTTTTAAAAGAGATAGAAGAGAACATTAGAAGTTCTAAGAGTTGCAATAATAAAAAAATTGTGCATTTACTTTTATCTTCTATACAAATGTAAAAATTAAGAGTAAAATTTGTAGGGGATATTAATAATCTATATAAATAAAAATTACATAAAATTATGAACATATAATTTATTTATTCATATCTAGATCAATATTGTAAACTACATTAAAAAATTTTTAAAAATTAATTTAAAAAGTGAGAGGCTTCAGAATAAGAAACTAATGATTACATTTTGGCCCGAAGTTTCTCATATAAAATTATCATCAGTTGAGTAAATAAAACAGTGATGTGCTCTTATTTCGATCTATATTTAATAAGACAGGTCAATATTTTTGCTATGTTATTGCTGAAAATTGCTTTATTAGAAAAAGACAGAAATTGAAAAAGTGAAATCTAGAGATAAGTCCTTACAATTGTATTTTTTTCCCAGCTATATCTTTTGAGAATTCACCTTTTTCTCCTTTAGAGGCCACTGCTGTGGATTTCTAATAGGCACCTGATGACTCTATTCAAGGGCACCAAACAGGAATGCCCCCTTAATGATTAAAAGAGATTCATGGCTATGGGAAAGAGGTGTGTGCACACTAAGGGTTGCTGTGTCAGTCTTAGATTTTGCCTCTTCTTTTTAAAATCTGTTTTGAGAATTGTCCCTTCCAAGAAAACACTTCTTAAGTGTGACAGAAAGAAGAATATATCTTTTCAGTAACTGACAACTCAGCTAAAAAAATATACTTCTACAGTTTTACTAACACCTCACTGTCTAAAAAACAAAACAGAAAAAATCCACAGGACTACCACTTAGACCAAGGTTTTTCAACGTAGGCATGAAAATCTTAGAACTGAGCAGAACTTTTGAGGTGATTTAACCCATTCATTATTAGCTATTGAGAAAAACAAAGCTCAGAAAATTTAGTAAATTACCCAAGACCACTCAGCTCATTATAATAGCAACTGATGAAATTTATAAGACACTTATTCAGTGCTAGGGTTTATATTAGATGCCTTATATAATGTATTCAGTCTTCACAACATTCCTGAAAGATTTATAAATGAGAAAAATGAAGCAGAGAAGTTATGACTTACCCAGAACTACCCCACAGTTAAGTCATGTTAAATTTGAATCCAGGTCTGTCTGACTCAAAAGACGTGTACATTCTTTCTTCACATCATTCTGCCTCTCTGGGTAGAGGTGCATCTTTTCTAGAATGCAGGTGTTAGCACTCTAGTCCAGTGAGTCAGCCAGGCTATTAGTATTGTGTCCCTGGCACTAGTGCAGAAATCACTCACTGGGGCAGTAGGCAAGATGGCAACTAGGGAGAGTGGCTGAAAAGCCCATGACGGAGGGTGAGAAACTTGCTTTATTAGGGCAGTGAGTGTAAAGGTTAGCAGCTGTGAGAACATGAGAGTTAAGAAATATGTCCTCTTAAATCATTTTGTAATCCTAACATCTGATTGAAAGACAAATTCTTTGGTCAGAATTTATAGTATTGATGAATATATATTAATTTTTTTTAATTTAGGCTTTTCTTATAGTACAGATACTAAGATAACTCTTTAACTTGCACTACATAATTGATGAAATGGAATGCTTTCCTTCCCAGGTGACATTGATTAAAGTATTTTCCAATGTCAAGAGAACATCATGACGTATAACTATAAAGATTCAATGTCAAAAAAATTCTCATTTTTTTTACTTTATTGGACATTTGCAAAATTACCAACAGCTGCACATAAAGGCAAAAACTGGATGCATAAACTAGAAATGAGAATATTCATAATGTGGGTAAGAAAAGGATACAGGAACCTAGAAGATCTATGAACCATGTTTTGTCACATCATTGCAAGATTCTCACAGCCATTTATATTTATTAATAGTCAGCTGAGAAAATACTGCTTTTCTACTGTTCCAATTAATCTACTAAAATTTTAGTAAAAGGTTTTACATTAGTAATTTTTTACAGATGTTTAATAGGAACCATATTTTCCAAAATAGTCAAAGGAAATATTTTGTGTCTTAGTTTTATATGTAAGACTAGTATGTGACTTTTGGAAATGTCTCTGTCAATACTAGTTAGACACTTATAAATGATTATTTAGTAGGTGTATCAGTCCACAGATCACTAAATGTTAACTTGAATATTTCTGAATGATCAGCAGTGTCTCATTTTAATGTGGAATCTCCTAAATGTATCAAAAAAGCGAAATGTGTCAGATGATGTGGCATTTCATATTTGTTTTAAAAATGACAGTAATTTACTATATTTGAGTATAATTTAGTGCAACTGAACAAATAATACTATCCTATTACAAAAGAAAGTAAAAGGAAAAAGTATAAGTGATTTTGTTTTTCATAAAGAAACAAATTTTTTTGCTCTTGTACAGCACATTGTACTTAGAGATTTCAACTCATCACTTATGACAGTGAATTCACTATTGTGTCCATAGCACATCTGTGAAAAATAAGCTTTATTACCATTTTATAGATGAACAGAATTGAGGATGATCATACAGTAAATTGGTGGTAGAAGAATACAATAAATACACTAATTTCAGACATACCATTTACAGCAGGCAAAGTAAGGGCCCATCAAATATTTCCCATATCCTAATTCCCAGACCCCATACTCAGGTCACATGAAAGTTGCAGATGGAATTAATGTTGTTTATCAGCCATCTAAAATAGGGAGAGCATCCTGGGTTGTCCAGGTGGGCTCAATATAATCACAAAGATTCTTTAAAAGTGAAAGAGGAGTGAAGAAGAGATCAAAGTGATGCAGTAGAAGTGCTTGGCCTACTGTTGGCTTTGAAAATAGAAGAGAAATGCTGGGGAAAAAAAAAAAACAGACAGATTCTCTCCTCAGAGCCTCTAGAGAAAATGCAGCCCTGCCCACACCTTGATTTTAGCCAGTGAGACCCATGTTGGACCTCTAATTTAGAAAAAGTGTAAGATAATAAGTTTGTGATGTTTTAAGCCACCAAGTTTGGTAATTTATTACAGCAACAAAAGAAAATGAATAGACAGCTGCTAATCAGAAGCAGTTAACACAAACATTCATTAAGAAAGACTATAATTAATCAATTTGAGTAACCAAAGAACAACATTTAACCTAGAAATGCAAGTCTATTTTGATTCCTTGGCATAAAAAAAGCGGGGAAAGGAAATACATAACAGGAATGTTTTCTCTCTTCTACTAGAATACTACTGGAAGAGAAAGGAGATTAATAAGAAGAACATATTGATTTAAAAGATGAGGTAAGAGTTTTAGAAAGGATATTTGAAAATGCCTTCCAGGAGAAGTTTAGGAATCTTTGTCCCTAGAGATCTTTAAGATACACAGTCACCTATTCATTTTATCTACCTTGGATGGCCTAATTTTACTCTTGCCTGATGACAAGGGTCTAGATTAGAAAGTCTCTCATGGCCTTCTGCAGCCTAAATATTCTATACAGATGTGAGTCTATTCAATTCAGTGCCACAAATATGTAGTTATTTCCTATCTACTTAATATAAACCTTTATCCTGCCTTTCCTAAAATATTATGTAAGGAAAATAAAGTAAATGAGAGAAAATTTTTCTTTATTGCAGAATCTCAGCTACAAAATGCAGGTGATAAAATTAGATTCTATTTAGAATACATCTAAAATGTAAAATTGCCATTTTATAACCCCAGTGTAAAATAATGAATCTGGGCAATGACCACCAATAGATGCTAAACCATTAAATGAAAATTTGATGGTGAATTTTATAATGAAGAGATCAGACTGAGAGCACCTAAACATACCAGTTTTAACCTCACCTAATCATGTACCTCTTTTGTGAATTATTAGAAAATATACGGTACCACCTACAAAATATTATTTCTCTGCTAAAGCAGAATTCAAATCTAATGCACTTCTAAATCTAAATATCTTTTCATAGGAAATATAGGAATAGAGGATTCAGTTCAAAAATACAGAATAAAAAAATTACAGAATGGAAGCAAACAGTTAAATACAGAATGTGGACCCAGATTTATAACCCAATTTCTCCAGCAAATCAATGACATTTAAAAAAGGAAAGGAAAGAGAATTGCTATAGAATAAAAAATATTTAAGAGATATAAACATATGCTACATGTAGACCTTGTCTGGATGCTGACTCAAAAAAAAAAAACAACTCTAAAGAGGCATTTTAAGGTCACCAGAAATGTAAAGATGGACTAGGTATAAAAAGAATTGTTGTTATGTGATGAAGGCATGGCTTTATTAAAAATATTTCTCATCTGTTAGAGATGCATAATGAAATGTTCACACTTAAAAATATGATATCCAATTATGCTTTAAAATGTTCAAGTAAAAAAAATGTGTGTATGAAGAATACATGAAACAAGATTAGCAAAACAGTGATATGTATTCAAGTTGCTTGGTGAGAAATGAGGATAATTATAATATTCTCTCTCTTTATTTGTTTTGACTTTTTCATTATCAAAATTTTTAAAGGATAAAATAATAGTAAATAAATAAAAGGGTACCTAGTTCATTTGATTATCACTCACTATTGAAAAAGTGAAAGGTGGTATATTTGTGCTAGAAATTAGCTTTCTGTTTGTATTTTCATTAGCAATCTTATTTCTGTCACTTTCACCTCATATGAAAAGGAAGTTTACAATTGACCAGATTCTCAATCTATATAACCCAAGGGAAAAATGATCAAAAATAAAATAATACTTCTAATGCTCAATAAATAAAGGAGCAGTAGATTGGTTTCTCTGTGTGTGGGGTTAAGTATGCTGCATCCAGTCACTTTAATAATAAAGAGTGAATGTGGCAGGAGAATATTTGCAAAATTTTATATTTCTTATGGTTTACATGGTCAAAGTTAGTGTTGTTATATCTGTCAAAAGCGTCTAATTCCCAAAATTTTTAGTAACTGTAATTTGTTTGCTTTAAAGTAATTATCTTATGTAAAATCTAGTCTAAACATTTAATTAATGATGTTACCCTGTTGCCTGAGTTTAATGTACAACAGAGACTTCTCTATGAGGAATAAGGGGCTTCAGAACAAAACAGATTCATCTTTAGCATTGTCTGCATGCATGCATAAATGCCAGATCCGATCTACAGTAGTTCAAGTTACAGGGTTAAATACCTGGAGTTCATGGAAAGACTCTAGCAATAATCCTAGTAGTGAGTCAAAATATAAATCTTGGACTGTTTAGAAAGCCTTTGAAAGCATTCATAATAGATGATCTCTTTTTTAAAATGTTATATTTTAAAAAGGTCTTATTGGTAAATAATTTTTCTGAACAAGACTTGAAGGTGACCGCATTACATTTTAATGTGATTAAAACCTTTTCAAAAAAATGTAAAACTTTATAATATATATGAAACCTTTAATCTTTTTGTCTGAAATACTCTACATTTTTTAAAAGGTAATACATATTCTTTTCTTTTTAAAGGTAGCTTCTTAAGAAGAGACACCCAGAAAGCCATAGTTGTTATTTTCCACCAGAACAAAGTAAAAACACCAAGGAAGAAACTTTATCTACATAAACAAGCCATATTACAGACATTTTAGCTTATTTTTTTCCTCTATACAATTTTAGTCATGGGGCCAGGGATTGTAGGTACAATGACAATAACGTTGATTATTCCTGTAGTATAAGCAGAATATGCATTACATAGTTTTTGATGTAAAAAAATTATGCTATTGGTTACAACCATTATAAAGACTATTTGTAATTCTGGCATTCTACTTGGCTGAGGATGTAGAAGAAATGATACTTGCCTTCAACATTTATGTATCACGGAACACCCATTACATTTTACCTCCCTTCTTCCCATGCCTGAAAGCCAAATGTCTTACCGACTACAGCTTCAGTGTATTTCCCTTCTGTCGGAAGAGGAAAGTATTGGTTTGGTGATAAATTGCTGCCATATCCCAGGAGAAAACCTTCCAGTTTTATGTTAGGACTTGGACGTAGGAACTTCAAGAGAATGGAATCACTTGTGGTATTGATGTGGACTTTCAGGCTTGGCCTTTTACCTAGAGATGGGAATGAAAATATAGGCGCTGTTACTTTACCTCATTAACATCTCAGGATGATTTTGGAGCAAAGGTTATCTGTATTGGAAATCAGGTCATCTACTTAGTTACTCAATATCACAATGCACTCATCTAAATAGCTACAATATAGGTAACTTTTAGAATTAAAATTATAAAAGTCTCAGAAAACAGACTTTATAACATACGAAGTAGTCTAGAATACAAAGTAGAATTGTAGAATTTAATATTTGGTAATTTGTCATTGAAAAGTAGATGGGATTTAAGGATGTTCTGGCTGTCCAGGATTGCTCAGAACTTTCATTTTATACATACTGTCTGGGAATGGTGAAAAGATCTATAATAGATAAATTAAATTACTGCACTTTGAAAATCCCCAGCTTCCCCTATGATGCTCTCTGGTTATACCTCCACAAGATTTAGTGATTTATAGAGTTGGAAAGAGATGAAAGTGAGAGGGTTTCAGCTTAAGGGTAATTGAGATGACAGAATAGAGAAGTCTGAAAGAGGAGAAGAGTTACGGAAAAAGGTAATTTGTTCTATTTGAAGCTCACTGGGTCAGTGAGACAATTACATGGAGATACCCAACAGAAGTTGAATGCTCAGAATGCTCAGGAATGGGATACAGATCCACCTGGATGTCTTTAGTTTCTAAATGATCATTGGACAATTTTTTTTTTCAGAGAGAAAAAATTATTTTTTGGTGAGAAAAAAAATTAAATTTCTAAGGCCTATTTTTCTTTTTAAACTGTGCTGGCAACAGGGGCAAATAAGCACAATAACCAGAGGCCTTGAACAAGTAGTGAGGAAACAACACTGTTCTTTATCTCTGAGGCCAGAGGAACTAAGTTCAAACGCCAGTTCTGTCTGTCACATGCTTAGGAGTATGGCCTCTGGCTATTCACTGAACAGGCTTGAGATTTCATTTTTTGATTTGTAAATTATGGATAATGGACAACAATGTCTACTTTGACAGGATGTTCACAAAGAGTAGTGCAAACAGCATTACCTCAAAGCTGGCATATAGTAATTACTCAATAATTGGTTTCTTGATTAGGTCCATTCATAACCCTTTAGCCATAAATTAGAAGTCCAAAATGGTTTTTAAAGTTTTTGTAAGTTTATGTAAAACAAATTTGGTAAGAAAACAGGATCTTAATCATCAAGAGGCCACTTAGTTTTCTATAAGCTCACTGAATACTCAGTGTGACTATTTACATGTTTAACTGTAGAAATTTTGATGTGTTTAAGAAGTGCTGGTCAAGCCACCACTGAAGAGGTTACTTAATATATATATGGTCTAGATAGGTACCCTAGTACACTTCTAAAATCCAAAGATTTCTTGATTTCTAAAACATGTCTGGCTCCAAGTGTTTTAGATAAGAGATTATGAATTTCAATTATTTTCTTTCTTTATTCTACATGGATTTCACATTTTTAAAAAGTATTTTACCTATTGAAAAGGTTGCATTTACAAATTTAATAATTCACATACTATTTCTCATTAATCAAAGTCATATTGTATATATACCAGTCAGTACCTCTGAACACCATGGGCCTTCCAGTCATATACTAAATTCATACTATTCCAGCCACAATAAGCCTGGACCACCTCAGTATAGCCACATAACAGGATTCCATTAAGCCTTTGAAAAAATAAAAATAACCCTTTTTTGAATACCAGCTTGTGGGAACCACTGTTACCTCAGCATCCAGTAGTACTGTTTCTAGATATATGCATAGCACTTTGTATTTCCCAAGAATTTGGTGTAATTTCTGTGAACTTCTTGATTCTCAGATAGCTGTTCTTATACCTGTGGCAAAACTGAAACTCAAAGATATTAGGTGGCTTATCCAAAGTCTGAGAAAGACTTACCTAGTTCAGCTAATCTAGTCTAATTCTCTCATAGCACAAACAGCTAAACTGAGGGGAGCCACACCTCTGTCACTCTGAAAGGTAAGTACAGGGTCAAAACTGGATATCAGGTTTTCACTAGGTTGGACTTTTTCAGTTGTTTTTATTGAGAGCTTCATCATTAGCCAACAGAGTAAAGAGAGGCCAATCCCCAGACATAACATTCAAGTTGATGTTAACTGCTGATGTTTTGTTCTAACGTCATTAGATTTTGATGAGGTGGTTTGTACTTCAGATATAATAGATTTTGTCCAAGCCAATTTTTTCCCTTCCTAGTTATGTTAACCCTAGAGTTACTTCACCCTGTTCAACAGAATGGAACAAATATGTCAAGAATATAAATAGTCTGCTACCTTAGAAGGTTATCAGATCTCACAATAAATCAAAACATAGCTGGCCTGTTTTCAACACCTTATTGGGAAGAAGAAATTAAGAAATCAGTGTACTTAGGCTGCATGCATGTTTGACTGTGAGCTGAAAGTCACAGAATCATCACATTAGACTTTGCTCATAGATTTTGTTCTGGTACACCACATTATCCATCCCCTTGGAAAGTGGAAATGATGTCTACACCAAGTGAGAAAAACGCAGGCTGTAAATAGAAGCACTGACCAATAAGTAGAAGTGTTCTCACTTCCTCTGCATAGGAATTTTTATGACTCTAGTCTTTCTCCCTTTTGCTAATAACCTATGTCAACAAATACATCAACATCATGTGACTTTTCAAAAGAATTGGCAGTTAACTGCCCTCTTTAATCCAAAATTCCAATTCATGCTACTTTCTAGAGTTAAATTTTAAAAAGCCCTGAAACACACACACACACACACACACACACACACACACACACACACACACACACAGACAAGTATTACCTCAAAATAGAATAAATTTAATACTTTGAGACTATCATTCCAGTTCCTTATTTGGAGGCAGACACTCAAATCCCTTCATTCTCTTGCCACATATTACTTATTCTCATATTGCTTCTCAACACGTTATTTGTTTTTGACCAGTATAATCTTTTCACATTCTGCGGTACATACTAGTCCCTGGCCCTACACCTGTTCTCACATTGTTACCCAGTATGGTTTTCTCCACCTCTGGTTTGCTTCTCTCCATCCTTTTGTTCTCTCAGTTATTACTCCATTAATCCTTTCAGTGCTCAGCAAAAAGCTTAAGCAATTTTTGCTTTTTCAGTCTGAATAAGTTTGTAAAGTGTTCCTTCAAATGAGTATTTAAACTTTATCCTGTTAGACAATTTCCCCAATATTTTAGGGTTAATCTGTGAATTCTATAATAATTTTTAATCTTTGATAAATTTACATTCACTCCAAGTAATTCTGCATTAATGGTTTGGAACACTAATCATGCAATGACCATTATCTTTCAACAGTTATAATGAAGGCCTCTGACGAATGACCTAGAAATTATAGGGAAATATAACATGATACAAGCTAACTAGGAAAATAGTTATAAGTAAAATGGCATATATGTCACCCAGAAAACCCCAGAAGTAGAGACATAAGAGTACTGAAGAACGTTTATTATATCCTTACCTGAGAAACAAAGCATATACCAATCAAGAGTGAGAGAAAACAAAGAATGTAAACATCTCAGAGAAACAACACTGAGGAAAAACAATGCATATTTGCAAAGTGGAACCTTGGCTCTATGACAAGATTTTCTAGTCCTCTGTTTGCAAGACTCTAGGGTATCTTTAAATATTCCAAAGGATGCTGTGAAATTCTGTAATAAAAAAAAAATGTCTTTCAAAACAAAATTAGAATCCCCTTTTAATTTTCAAAAGTAAATACATGTCCTGTGGCACTAAAAACAATGAATAAAGTAGTGAGGTTAAAAAATCAGACAAAAGGTAGGCACTATAAGTTCATTGGATACTCTGGGTCAATCTGAGGAGACAGGTTGCTGTTGCTGTATGTACAGGTGTTGAGCAGACATTTAATAATCACCCCAGAATTCTGAGTTCCTGTGGTCAGTTTCAATAAAGTTCAGCAAAGACATGTAGCACAAACACATGGCACTTAGTTAAACCAGCTAATATACCATGAACATCCAGTCTTGGATCTATGAGAAAGGAGTTACTGTTATAACCCATTCAGTAGGAAGAATACTTTTATGTCTAATTTCTCCAAAAATTATACTTTTCAAAATATTTTAAAATTTAATCTACATTGTTGATATGAAGTTGGTCAAGTTGATAAAAATCACTTCAAGAGAAAACCTCCAAAATACTAAAGCTGTCTTCTAAAAGTGAAAATTTACTGTTAATTATTACTGTAGCAGCAATAATTATCTTATGCGCTTTCCATTTTGTGAAACATGAGTGAAGAAATTAGAAATATTTTAAATAGCAGGTTTTGAAATAAACCATATCAAAATTGATTTCCATAAGATATTAAGTAAAAGAAAAGCTAATCATATTGATGTCAATAAAATAATAACTCAATCATTTCAGAATTAAAAGAATAAATTCGATTCTTACCCACATATGTTTATCCTTTTTTGCACATATTTTATTTATACTGCCAACCTCTATATTTATTCAGTCACTTATTTAGTTATACAAAATAATATTTTCTAAAATATCAAAATTATTAAAGCAATTTCCACTAGTTCAGATATGACATATAAAGCATACATTTTAAAAACTGATAAATTGATCAAATTTTAAAAGTTTTGAACTTTAAAAAAAATAGCTTGAAAAATAAAAGCCAATCTATGGATTGAGAGAAAATATGCTTAATACATATCAGTTAAAGAAATGGTATCCAGAATATTTAAAAGAATTCTTTCTATCCAATAAGAAGACAAAACATTTTTAAAAGAGGGGCTAAGAATTCAAATAAATTCATCACGATAAGAGATGTAATAGCCAACAAGCACATGAAGAGATGCTTAAACATCAGGGTTGTCATGTTTTCTGTAAGGGGTCAAATAGAAAATAAGTTAGGCTTTGTAGGCCAAATGTTCTCTACCACAGTTACTCAACTCTGCCATTATAGCATAAAAGGAGCTATAGACATTGTGTAAACAAATGAATGAGTCTGTGTTACCATAACATTATATTTATAAAAATAGGGACTCGGTGATAGTTTACCTGATCAAACAACATTAATCTTAGGGAAATACAAATTAAAATTATAATGAGATACCATACACATAAGAATGGATAAAATTAAAACGACTGTCAAGTGTTAGGTAGGATTTGAACAACTGGAGTTCTCATACATTTTGAGTGTGAATGTTAAATGATATAACTTGTGGAAACTGTTGGGCGGTCACCAAATAACCATTGATTTTATGTCAAGGTGTGTTTGCCCAGGAGAAATGAAAACATAAGTCTGTGTAAAAACTTGTATGCAGCTATTCAAAGAAGCACCAAACTCTAAACAACACAAATGTCCTTCAACAGTTGAATGAATAAATAAATGGAATATGACTCAGCAATAAAACAGAACAAATTATGGTTGAATCTCTGTCTGGCTTGCTGTCATGGCCAATGACCATCTGATGTAAGGTTATGTAAGCATCTTGGCATTATATCACTGGTGAAAGTAGTTTTAATAGTGCCTAACATTATTATTCATCATTCAACAAATGGTACATATATAAAATCAGCAAGCCTTTTCAGGCATTATTATGAACCAAGAACTTACAATTCTGAGTTTCAAATGTATTCCATGTTCTTAGACAGTGGGTTATAAGCAGGAAACATTCCCATGCCTTTATGGTCACAACAACTTATTAAAAAGCTATCAAGACGTCACAGCTCATGTTTATGTATTAAGTAGTGGTTACTATTTGACAACATATTCAAAGGCTTCCAAAAAATCAGTTGATAGCATTACAGTTCAATTAAATAAAATCTATGCTGTTATACAAGCCATATTTTAACATTGGCCTTGGCGATAATTTAACATTCACTTTACGCTTAGAAAATCAAAATAGGATCATGTAACAGGCTTGGTGCTCAATGACTCTCCCTGCCCTGGTACCATGATCCAAGGAAAGGTGGTAGAAGAAAAAAGAAAACCATATGAAGTTTCAGTAATTTTCTTGTGACAGCCACAGGGTGAAGGAAGTGGCCAAAGGCAACTAGATAAGTATCTTCAGTTGTTCCTGATCCTTAAATAGAAATTCTTAGTCCGTACTCTACAGCATCACATTCTCATACCAATAACAACTTGAAAGCCAGTGAGTGATACAAGGGGAAGTTTCCATTGCAGAAAAAGCATGCAACATCAGTTAAATATTTTAAAGAGAACAGAAGTTAAATATTGCTATTAATTATATAATATTAGGCATTAAAAATGACTTCCACTGGTGCTGTAATGCCAAGATGCTTGAAGAAATCTTTCACTGGAAAAAGTCTGTGCAAAGTGGTTATGAAGATGAGGAAAGTCATAACCTATTCTGCAGCTGACATAATGGCATGCCAGAAATAATAGGCAGAAGTAATTAAATTGCTCTGGTGGTCATGGTTTGTATATGCAGAATTATAATTTAAAACATTCAGAATAATTATTATACATATTTTTTTAAAATTTCAGATTCTTATATTCCATCTATCAACCCCATACAGCTCATGGCATCCTGGCTCTCTGGATCTTCAGGCTGGAATTATTTCTGGAAATCCCATAGATTCACTATCACTCTCTTCTTAACTATTAGGGAATGGAGTTTAACCAAAAGCCTGATACAGAATTTCTGAGAACTTGCAAAGAACTAGTGTGCAGTAAACATGGAGCAGCTCTACAACACAATGTCCAGAAACAGGGATGCCACTCACAGTTGTTTAAGTTGTACAGTGCAAAACTCTAAATGGCACCATTCAAGTCATCTTTAACTTATGGCTCTATACAGCAGCTGCAATCATAACCACCATGCAAAAATAATTGCTACTAACAAAAGTAGGTGATTTGATAAGAGTAGCCAACCTGAACCTCTAACCTCTTCCCATAGTCCTCAAGATGATTCTGCCTACTCTGCCCTTCTTACTACATGACTTTGGTTTGTCATCCCTGCCTTCTGATTCTGCTGTCACTGGTAATGATGGATATGGGTGGTGGGAGGCCTGGTATACGGAAGATAGAAATTTGCTACAAAACTTGGACATTTTGCTCCCTAATTTACAAATGCAATTATTTCACCAAATATATGCAACCGAGATGATGAATCAAGGATCTAATTAAGAATAGAGGAAAAGATTATAGGTATTCAGGAAATGGTGAATTAAGAGCACAAAGCTTTAGAGGTGAACAGAAGACATCCCTACTTGTTTTTAAAACGCACACCAGAAAACATAAGAAATCCTGATTAAAATCATTTAGACATATACGAAGCAAGATTTTTATAAATCTAAAGAAATACGATTTTTTTAAAGTACAGAAAAAAAATTTGTGGAAAAGTCCCATGAGCCACATGAACAGTTTCCAGGAACAGGGAATGGGGACTTATAAATAAACTCAGAACATGATTTTACATGTAAATGATCAGTGTTAGCAAGGAGTTCGAACTACAGTGTACCATGATCTCTGTTCCAGCATGAGCAGAACAGCATGTTCCCTCTTCAGTGCCCTGCGGTGAGTCTCCAGCTGGAGGACATGTTCCACATGCAACATGTACTTAAGAGTTTAAGAAATAAACTGAAAAGTCCCGGCTCTCTTAGAGAGCTCCCCTCATAAAGCCACATCTGAACAATTCCCATAGGGCCATAACCCCCAGGAATCAACATGTTAACTTCATTACGACCTTAGAGTCACCAAATACCCAGAGGATGTTTGCCATTGAATTTAAAAAGAAATGCTCTTTTGCCAAAAATCTGAGTGGTTAATGTGTGCTTCCTAATGGCATTTTATATCTGTTTGCCCAACTGTTTGAATAAGTGAGTTCCAGTTTAACTAAAACCACCACAGCGTCCACCTTGGTCAGAATTCCCAGTGTCCTGATTCCTCAGGCCAATACTTGATCATCTGGTGACTTTGGCTGACTGAATGAAACAGATTAAACCTGCCAATGTTGACATTTCAGTTCCACTTGGCAGGGGCAATAACTTTGTTACCTACTTTGTGACCCGATCAACAGCCAAGCAGAAAAATTACTTTTCAGAGACTACCTTGTATGTCAACAGCCTCTCTTTCTTAAGAAGAAATCTCATCCTGAGACATACACAACTGTCATTTGCATTAAAAAAAATCATTTTTTTTAAAGGCTGGAGTATTCTGGGCTTTTTTGGGGGTCAGGGAGGGGAATGCAGGGTAGAGGCAACCACATGACTATGCAGGAAGGGGGACACTGACATGGTTAACTTCAAACAACAACAAAATCTAAATAAAATCTATTCTTGTTTTGGGAGAATTTGAGGAATATGTATTTTTATTCATCAGCTGTTCATTTTATTTGTTTATTCGCTACTAGGTAATAGACATTACTGATACCAATACAAATATGACCTGCCTGATCACAAAGGTTGTGCATTCTAGCAGTAAATTAGGTAGATGAGCAAGTCAACTATTTCAGTGCTGCAAGATTAGTGCAATTAGTACAATGTGGCTACAGCAGAGGGGCTAAATCTGATGGAAAAGATGGAAAGAAAGGATATGCAAAGGAAGTGTCCCTTTAGTCTTGTTAAACTAGCCACAAAAATAGTTTTTATTCTATAAAGATATGCCATATGCAGGTATGGAAGGAAATCTCAAAGTTTATTTTGTAAATACTCTTTCTATATGGTTTTAGACAACTGTTAAATTCTTAGTAATTACTATTTTTTAATAGATGCAAAAGAAAAAGAAATTGAACAGGACAAGAGATTTAACAAAACTCATCTCTCTTCTTTTTGTTCTCTGCTTGATTTTCTTGAAAATCCTGGAATTGATTTGCTTACATTCTCTTGCTATTTAAAGGAAGGAGTGATGGTAATTGGTGCTCCTAAAGGGAGATGGGATTGGGTCCACGCCAGAGTTCTTAAAGAGTGATCCTCAGCATCACCTGGAAACTTGTTGTACATACAAA
Organism: Macroglossus sobrinus; assembly: GCA_004027375.1. Taxonomy (NCBI): domain Eukaryota; kingdom Metazoa; phylum Chordata; class Mammalia; order Chiroptera; family Pteropodidae; genus Macroglossus; species Macroglossus sobrinus. The sequence goes on along the minus strand of PVKZ01001518.1, from coordinate 169,088 downwards.
TTCACAGATCCCACTCCAGACCTCATGAGTCAGATATTCTGAGAAAGGGGCAGCGATCTGTATTTTAACAAGCTGTCTGTGTAATTCTGATGCATACTCAAGTTTGAGAACCATTATTCTCAAACTTGAGAGTACATCAAAAATAGAATGAATGGGCTCAATGTCTTTCAAAAGAGATTTACAGAGGAGAGAAAGTGATTAAGGAGATCGTTTTATAAACTATATATATATGTTTAACCAATTTACTATATACTTGAAACTAATAAAGAGATTTATAGATATGTAATACAATACTTGGTAAAAAAGACCTCACTTACAATTCTGTTAGATTTCCTATCATAAAAACTTTATATGTAAACTCTGTGAATTAGGTTTTCTAGACTTATAATTTCTAAAGAAACATAAGGTAAAATATTTTTAAATATTTGGAAAATTTCTCTGACTTCTAGCACCAGTTATATGTCTTTAAATCTAGCCAATCTTTTTAGAGATTTGTAAGATGAGTTAAATTTTATTATAAAAAAATTCTAACATACAGAAGAACTGAAAGAATTGTGCAGTGCACATCAACAGATACCACTAAGTCAATGATTAATATCTTCTTATACTTGTTCTATCACATATTTATCTCTTTATCTTTCTATCCATCCACCAATTCATCTTATATTTTAATGAAGTTAAAAGTTGCATTTGAGTATCATTCACTCCTAAACATTTCAGCATGCATACAATTAACTACAGTTAAATGTTTTTCTTTTGAGATAAAATTTACATATAATACATAAATCTTAACTATACATTGCTGTTTTTTCCAAATTCTATATATCTATGTAACTCAAACCCCTATCAAGACTTAAAATTATCATCAACCTAGAAAGTTTCCTATGACCCTTCTCAGTCCATTCCCACCCCACCCTCTCAGATACAACTACTGTTCTAATTCTTACTACCATAAATTAGTAGTAGTAATTGAAATTCTAGATTTCAATTAAATAGAATCCTGCAATATGTATTCTTTTATGTAAGGCTTATTGCACTAATACGATGTTTTATTTATTTGTCACTTTTGTTGCATGAATCAATTTTTGTTATTTTCATTCAGTATTCAGATAATCATTAAATCCAACATTTTTACATCTTCCAGTGTCTTTACAAAGTATCAACCACTCCTAATTCACTAATTTTTTGAAATGCTGATTATATTGTATAAAATTTTCTCTGACAAGGGAGAATTTTATATCTGTACATATGTCAGATATTTATTTACATTATGCTATTTACCAGGCAAACAATTAAATTATAAAGATTCCTATTTACAATATATAATTAATACTTAATTATAAGACTTAAATGTTTAATAGTAAATTCAGACAAAACTACATAATGGTTTTATCTTCACTGGAAGGCTAAGTAATGGTCACCGATACTCAAGTTCTCTGATATTGTTCCACTCACTCCTAACTAACGGAACACAAGGCACAAGTAAGCCTCTTTTGACAAAAAAGTGTGACAGTGACTTTCTTATTTAAGACTGATGTTCACTAAGAAGAAAGTAGATAAGTTTAAAGACATGTTGTACGGAAAAAAAAATGTTTATCCTGACAGTCTCGAAATGATCAGGTATCAAAAACCAGAAAAGATGTCATTATGATCAATATTACTTTCTTTGGTCAATTTTCCAATACTTTATTTTAATTTTCTTATCTTAATAACTCTAATTTAAATACACAGTAAATTCCATTGACCAAGTAATAGTTGAATTTAATCAATGTTCCTCTTTATCAGACAAGCAGAAAATGCACACAATTTAACAGCACCATAAGAAACCCTACAGATACACAATTAAATATTTCAATTGTGAAAACATTGCTCCAGGGAGCAAACTGGAAATATTCTTGATAAAAATGAAAATTTTGCCATCTTATAAAACACTGTCAAACAGTAACAAAACTTTCTTAATTAAGTCTGGCTTTTATTTATTTTGCAAAGTCTCACAAATAAAAATATAAAATGGAGCTGAAACAAATGGTTTCATCTGCCATCACTGTTTAGACATCTGGAAACTTCATGCATTATTTGTAATTTGTTCAGTTAATAAATACCCAGTGCTGAAAAATAGCTAACCCCCCAGGTGGCCTCAGGTACAAAGACAAACTGGTCAATGACTCCCTAGGAGGCTCTAGGAAGGGCCATTTGCTAACAACCCTATAGTGGGGCATCTCATTTTAGTATGTTGTGGAAGAAACAGAAGGAGTTCTGGTATCAACTTTGCCTTTCACTGTGTTTGACCTACCTAGGTCACCTGTCCTCTCGAAGCCTCATTTTTCTCTTCTAGAATGAATTAGAGAATCCCAAATACATTCTCAATCTTAAATTTAAGAATATCTCTAACACCTTATCTAAACAAGATACTATCTTCCTATTAAAATGCAGGAAAATAAATCAGGAAATGAATTTGTTTCTAAAAACAATATTCTAATAACTTCTAGGTAATCTATTTTTCACAGGACTCCCAAATTGCACCTCAAATGTGAAAAAGAGAAATTGTTTTCATAGGCATTGGAAAGAACGTGTGTAACTATTATATAATCTTTTAAAACTTTTGTGAGGTATAATCCTACAGCATAAAATTCACCCATTATGTAAGTATACAGATCAATAATTTTTAGCAAAGTTCTAGACTTTACTGTATCTACCACAATTCAGTTGAAGAACATTTTCATCACTCTAAAATATTCCCCATACTCATTTCTAGTAAATCCCTGCTCCTATCCTTAGCTCCAGGCAATAACTAGTGCTTTCTGCTTTTCTGATAACTTAATATAAATGAACCTATACAACATGTGTCTGGCTTCTTTCCCTTAGTATAATGTTTGTAAAATTCATTCATTCATGTTGTATCACTAGTTTATTCTTTTGATTGTTGAATAGCATTTCATTTTATGAATATTTTGTTTAACCACTTTCTCAGCTGATGGATATTTGCATTGTTCCCAGTTTTGGGTTATTATGAAAAATGCTGCTATTATGAGTAATACTACAAGTCTTTATATAGACATATATTTTTATTTCTCTTGGGTAAATACCTAGGTATAAAGTAGCTGGGTAATATGGTAACTTTGTGTTTATCTTTCTAAGAAACTGCAAAACTTTTCCATATTTATACTAATATTTAAGATTATGAATATTACTTTTGCTTGAAGATAGCACCAAATGAGCTAAAATTGTTTAATCACTACAACTAAATATAAGTTATATAATAAAATTAATACTTTTAAAATCTAGGATCTCTATCTTTAGTCATTAATGAGACAAGACTACTTTTCTTGTTACAATATTTTAAAGTAAATAACTTCAATTTATCAAGAATGCAAGACATAAGCTTTTTGTCAAACAGTGCAGTGGTCACTGACATTCTTAGCAATGACTATGATACAGAATAAATCACTAAGTTGTCTTCTCAGTCTCTAGTAATTTTAGTTTTTAAAATATTTTACCTATACTAATTGTTAAAATTTGTTCACCAGAGAATTAGCCAATTCTGGAGAGATTAACTTTATTATTATTTATACATAATATTAAAGTGACATTTGATGTAAACTTTGTTTTTGTAAACCAAATGCCTTAGCTGGGTTTTTCTATGTAAATAAATATCTATAGTGACTTGGGATTTGTTGCTATTTTGATAATATTTGTCATTGTTTCTTTTTCAATGAATTAAAATTTAAACAGAATTCAAACATTTTGAATGCCTAAGATGTTTTTCAGTATTAATAAAATATTAAAATTTCTGATTATGCTCATTTCTCATATGTATATATTTCATTCTTAAATTCTCTGATGGTTGTGATTAATGTAGCATTTAAATTTTTCTAGAAAAAGGAAGCCAAAACATGTTGGTATTACTGCCTACTGGTCTGACATTAAAATTTCTCAGCCTATATGGTGGATATGATTCAGAACTAAGACTAGGTACTTAAAATGAGATTTTATAACATTTACAAAAAATGAGCAAAATCTAACTGAATGAGTTAGGGGGAAAATATCTTCCTAAAATTGCAGAAATAAGAAGGAAGTCTTCCTTATAACTCTTTTTTATGTGACAAAGTTTTTTTTTTTTCCCTCGGATTTAGAATTTAGGAGCTGTGACAAATTGCCCATATGTCACTCCAAATTCTAAGCTAGGAAATAAAGGAACAAGATTATGCTTTGAGTATTCTAAGTACTCTTCACAGGAGACTGTCCCTTAGATACTGAAACTGTGAATAATTCAATTCCCACTGGTCAAACTATTTACCAATGTGAGAGGAATCAATTTCAGTTGTAAGAGAAACAGGGGAAGAGAGGCCAGGAGATGTAATAAAGAACTAAAGTAAGTTGAAATTGAGATAGTAAATTGTTAGGTAACAGAAGCTATTATAAATTCGAGAAAAAAGATAAAGAATATATGACAAGGCAGTTTATTGCTAGCAGGAAATAGACACAAGGGAACACTATAGTAAAAATCCAAGATTCCACTAAATGGTATCCAGACTTTCCCAGCACTAAAACTGTTATGACCTGAGGAGGAGACAAATATTAATGATGGGTAGAAATTAGTCAAAGTGTTAGTATGCATATGGAGTAGGAACAAAGGGCAGGAATAAAATTCTCAGGCAGCTGGAATAGAATAAGCAGGGGCACTGAAAGAAGAAATTGCTATACTTAGAGACCCTAAAGAAGGTCAATGAAGATAGGATATAATGGGGCAAGGGGTGCACAGTGAATCTTCAGAGGATAGAAGGGACCCCATGTAGACTACGTTATAGAGCTATCATTGTGTTAAAAACAAATCTAAATTATTTCACCACTAAGCTGTATACATACACACTGACACAAACTTCTGAAAAATGAATATAAAATTTAAATCTTAGACAGTTATAAAATTTATCCACATGGTAGAAATTTTGCCTTATATGCCCTCAACAACACACAACTCAAATAAAATTCTCAGAGCAAAATTTGATTTGTAAGAAAAAAATGCTGTGTTTTAATAAACACACATGAAAATATTTTACAAATAGATTAATTTCAATGGAATTCAATCAATACAGGTCCCTCCTGCAAACATTATGTGCTATTAAAATAAATTGTTATTGCTTTATTTGTAAGCAATAAAGGAAATGCTTACTTCTCTTTTTAAAAAATCAATTATTAATTTCATTCTTTAGCCAAAAGTTAAGTGAAAATAAACAATTGGCTCTAATTGACTCAATTGGCAAGAGCAGCCTGAGAATTATGCTGCTTACAACTTACTGTAATTGTCTTTCCTAAATTATGCCTTTATTGCACTGTTTAACTCAGGCTGGTAGCACATTTCCTAGTTCTTTCCCTATTACACTCATTTTCCTTTTCATCCCAATAAAATCTAGTGGTTACCAAAGGCCTATAGACTAGTGGTTACTAGTGGGGTGGGGGATGAGGGGAACGTAGATGGGATAAAGGGGCTCAAATACAGAGGGCTAGAAGGAGGGTGAAGTGAATAAAAGGGATCAAATATATGGTAGCTGAAGGAAACTGGACTTTGGGTGGTAAACACACAATAGAATATACAGATATCAAATGATAATGTACACCTGAAAATTATATAATTGTATTAACCAATGTTACCCCAATAAACTTAATTTAAAAATAAATAAAATTATGCAAATACAGATTTATTTTAATAACAAAATTTAAGTGTTGCAAAAGAGATGGAATATGTTTTAAAAATTACCCATTACCTAATATGCAGAGAGGCTTCTGTAAAGATTTTTTATATGTCCTTCCAAATATTTTTCCTAGGTATGATATATGACAGCTTACAAAAATAGGGTTATATTCTAAATGCTATTTTAAAACCTGCACTTTCTTTAGCATAAATATACCTCTAGATCCTCATTTTTAATGACTGTTCTATCTTTTCAAAGAGGTCTTCTAATTCAAAGAGGTCTTTCTTTAATAGTAAACTGACCCCATATTACCTCAGTGAGTTAGCAGAGTTTAACAATCATCCCAATAATTTCACAATTGAATTTATTTTGGTGAAGTTTATGTTTATTTTAGAGATGATGACTCGATCTTACAATGTTTGTATTATTGGTTTGAGCCTAGGTTTTCATTACAAGATCTGTTATATTGAATCCATATGGCAATTAGATAAACTCATTGTATTGTTTGTAAGATTACTGCCAATATTTTTGGCTATGGGTGTGCTAATATTTCCATGTCTGGAGATTCTTTGCCTGGTCTTATAAAAAGTGATGCTTTGGGGAGGGAGAACAACATAGTGGGAAGACAAAATCTGTGTTCAAGTCCCAAGTTACAAGATAATTAACTCAATGTCTAGATGTCACATTCTGCCCTATAAAACAAGATTATCATACATAGCTATTTTCTTAGCATTGCTGGAAGGATTGAAATATGTGAAAAGCAGTTTCTAAACTGTACAACCTAGTGATAGTTGTTCTTGATGTGACCTTATTCATGGGTTCTGTTCAATCTGGATGTACTTTGAATTTGTTAAATTTTTTGAATTTCAAGAAAATATTTATTCTATAAATACAGATATAACTTCTATGTGACCGTAAGTTACATGAGGACACTGTCCCTAGCACAATGAGGATATCCAATAAATATTTTCCCAATGAATGAATACATTTAATATTTTTCTTAAATGGAAAATATTGTGCCTGATAGGAATTAATGCTAAGATAAGCAAATGAGTTGCCTCAAAGAAAAATGTATTATATTGGAAGATCTAGACTTGTGAGAGTTATTAATATAGTCAATAAATTCTACACAGAGGAGTAAGCCACAGCTGAGGTATTTCAGAGGAATCCTAGCTAATTAGAATGGTGTCACAGAAGTGGCATCTGAGCTGGATCTTGACTGTCAAGAGGGACTTGTCCAGAGAATAGCATGAAGGGATTTCAGACTGAAGTAAAGTAAAAATGAGTGTTTGGGTGTTGCTGTCTGTGATAATCTATTCTATAAGATATTGTGTAAGGTGTGTACTATAAAAATCTCTTATTGTTCAAAAGTCTTTCCATCCACTCTGTAATTTAAAGTTAATATAAGATCATAAACATCTGATGCCATTTCATATCATTCCCACATGAAAATCTTTCTTCTTCTAAATGAAGAGTTACAGTTAAGGAATCCAAACATCAAATAATACATGTACTTAATTTTTATGGTGTCCACCTATTCCAGGCATCTCACACTAGTCATTCATGGTAATGTGATGTCCAGTTTCACGGAGCTGGGACAGACAGGAGCCATGGCCATAACTCTAAGCTCAGCATACTAAATTCCATCCACTCAGGTTGAAGAGATATACTTCAGCCCTTTTTAATGAGCAATGGTGGACTCATTCTTACATTTAGCTACTATAACTACTGTTTATGTGAGAGCAGCTAAAAAATCTAATTTCCCACATTAGGACAATTTCAGTGGTTTTAATAATTTTAAAAATGTCTGAGACACATGTAGTACAGATTGGAAAATTCTATGTTTCAGACATTTAAGTTCCCATTATTCGTAATTTCTCTCTATATAGCATTTAGCATTTTAATGAGTCTGCTTTCACACATGCACCCATGAGTGCATGTGCCCGCCCACCCACACCCACCTTGGTTTTTCTCTGTAATACAACAGTATCCTAGATCTCATTTTTCTAAAAACACGTCTCCATCTCTCTTCTTTACTTTTCTTTCTCTTCTGGCCCTCATAACTTGGCAATTTATTATGGTTCAGTCTTTTGCTCCTTCAGAGAATGCCCTCACATTCAAGTCTTCAATAATAACTTAGCTGCTATTAAGTAACTTAGTTCACTCTGAAATCTGTGTCTCTGTTTCTGAATACTCACTCAGCTTCAATCCTCCAGACTTTTTGAACTACCACTGACACTTCCATTAATGACTCCAAAACCTATCACAATCTTTCTCAGAAACCAATTTACTTTTCTGCCTTCCCTACTTCCCTTCGTCTACCACAGTCTAGACACACAAGTCAATCCTGCAGAGAGTTATCTTGCATACCTTGCTACAAAACTGGCATCAAACAGAGAGATCCAAATGCAAAGATGTCTATGACTTTGCTTCATTATCATCCTGGGGCTTTGGAGTAGTGGTTCTCTTCTGAAAAACTAAACTCAAGGAAAAAGTGATGTTCCTTTTCTCTATTCAACCTTCCCACTTCAGTGCAGATCATTTCAGAGCCTACTAATTTTATTATAACTATAGAGTCTCTTAAGGACAAACCACATGTAGATTATGGTTTGATATCATTTAAATAACGTGAAATGAGTTATAAATAAATCAGTTTCCCAGCAATTCTTATTTTATCCTCTTTCCTAGACCCTTTCAATAAGATCACTGATAATTATTTCTAATTCACCCATTTGAACACTATTGAATAAAATCCCAGCTCTTCCTATTGGTGTTCTGGTCTCTGAGGGGAGAAGGAATTTTTATTTCTGGTCTACAAATGAATCCCTTAAGTTTTGGTCAAAACTGCTATTCTTCCAGTTCAATTCATCTAAAAAAGATTTTTAGGGACCTTCCCAATAACAGAGCCTTATAGCAGACTCTGGGCTATAAAGACAAAACCATCTCAACCTTGACTTAAATCCCACTTAGGTCTCTTGAGCTACTTACTTGCTCTTTTTTTTCTTTCTCTCTCTTTTCTTTTCCAACTTATGAAATCTTATCCTGCATCTTCTTGATGTCATCTTTGATTTTTTTTTTCACTCTTCAAATGTAGTTCTCCCAAATCCCCATGTAGGATGGCCTCATTCCCTTTTGGGGGATGGGGTCATGGGTCTTCTAGTCCTGTTTAACACCAATAAACTTAGCCTGAAAAAACTATCCCTCTCACCTATTTTTATAATTACCACACTCAACACCTCTACAATCTATCCTTCTTGACATTTTCAGGTTACTAATCATACACTCTTGCTTTCTTATGTTACCTTTTCCCCCTTCTACCTCTAGCATCAAAACAGTAGATGACTACTGCATGCTCACAGCATAAAGGTCAAAATAGGGCTATCTGCAGCTGAAAAAGAAAATAATACTATTACAAAATAATGTTGCATTCACAGGTAAAATAGTATATATACAAAAATTAGCAAGATACTTCGAATCCTTGCACCTCAGTGATGAGGGATACTGATGTCTAAGTGTTAACATTAACTATATCCAGAGAGTTACATTTGCAAAGGAAGAAGACTTTTCTGCGGCATGGGGAAACATACTTTTAGAAACACTTCTCAGAAGAAGGAAAACTATTTTGACTTTGAGAAAAGCAAACAGAGAAACTATTATCATACTAAGTTAGGTCTGCCATTTATTGAATTTAGAAAGAATAGAAATTACTCTTCAAGGAAGGGTTCATAAGGAAATCAGAACTTCAGCTGAGCCTTGAAAACAAAAGCCAAATGAAAAGCAGGGCTTGGAAGAGCAATTCAGGTAGAAACAAAAACTGATGTTGAACTGCACACCCTGCACCTAGTTATAAAAAGCACATAGGCCACTTAGGTTGAAATGAGAGGATTGTCTTCATACTTACTTGTAACCTCAGAGTTAAAAGGGACATGAAAGTAATTGTATTAGTTCTCTCTCTCATAATGACACTAGACAGATACACTGGAGCCAGACTGCGGGTTAACTCTTAGGATGAACTGAAAAACTCTCACCCTCGTAAACATGAGTTTGCCTAACAAAAGCCCAAATGCAGCAGTAGTAGGCACTGAATTTCTGGTTTTCATCAGAATATTTTCCTCTTGAATATGGCATTTGGAGATTTACATGAAATATTTGCCTTTTAGAAATAATTCAGTGGTATTTGAAACACTTACTGTTATTTTCTAATGGGGTATAATAAACTGAAACTTAGAATTGGCAATACAAACAGGAAGCATTAACTTCAGGCCAAAAAGGCAACAGTTCTGTTTGTTTTGGCAAAATTTTAAAAAGGCTGAAGAGGGCTGGGAATCATGAAATCTTGGAATTACCCTTTGGATAGAATTTCACTGGCTAACCATTAGTCATGGAATCAATTTAAGAATTATTTTCACTTATATGCTCTCCCTAACTATCCTCCTTACATTTATTTTTAGAATGGCCATTCCCTAGAAACCCTTTTTCATTTCTTCTTCCTTTTCTCTGTCCTTCACTGTTATAATTTAAATATAAATTATGCAATAAATGAAAGAGTAATAAACTGACCATAGTAAGCAAATACAGGTACTTTACAATATATGTTAACCATTCCCTTCAAAAATAAGTTCCATGATCCTTTACATTACACTTAGTCTTAGTAGATAATCTGCACTAGATAATCTTAGCATACAAATTATATCCATGTAGGGGCCAGATATTAATTTCATTAATATTCCAGGACTGGTGAATGCTTTTCTTCCACTATTCAGGACCCCAATTGAAATCAGATAAATTATTATATAAATCCACAAGACAAAAAGTACACATGGAAATGCCTACATGAGATTTCATTTTTATCAGAAATGGCACGTTTCCACCAAGCCCAGGACAAAAGTAAAATGTGTTTGTTATTTCTTTTATTTTTCACTTAGGTTTAATTTTTACAGGAGATAAACAAAAGGGAAATAGCAAGAGGTAAAGCCAGAGGTAACTGAGCTAGATTGCAAGGGCCTTCTAGGGAGGATTTGGACATTTATCCTGAGATGGTAAGCTACTGAATGTTTTTGAGCAGAGGGATTATAAGATTTGATTTGCATTTTAACAGAATAACTCTGAATGTTATATTGAGAATATTCTGAAAGGCAAAAGCAGGAAGATCCATTCAGGTGCTATAGCAATAATCCAAGTGAGAGATGGTAGTATTTTGAATCAAGATGAGAGAGAATGTGAGAGAAAAAAATAGAGACATAAAAATCCTGGATAAATTTTGAAAGTGGAGCTGGAAATATTTGTTGGTGAATCAAATGTGAGATTTATGAGGAAAAGAAAAAGGAATTTCAAATGTCTCCAGATTTTTTGACCCAAGTACATGGAAAGATGAAGTTGTCTTTAACTGAGTTCTGATGGTAGGAAACACAAACTTGGGCAGAAGGCATTCAGGGGCTTAGCTTTGGACATGCTAAATCCTAGGTGTCTATTAGAAAGTCAAGTGGAGAGACTGAGTAAAAATGGGTTTGAGTTGAGGGGTGTTGTCAGGGCTGGAGACAAAAATTTTCAGCTGTTAGTGTTTAGATGATATTTAAAGTCATTAGACTAGATGATATCACCAGAAGAGTGAGAGAAGGAGAGAAGAGATCCAAGGGCTCAGTCCTGGGACACTAATTTAAGAGATCTGTGAGATGAGAGTGAATCAGCAAAGGAGCCTAAGGAGTAGCCAGTGAGAAAGGAGGAAAACCAGACACATGAAGAAATGGAAACCCAGAGATGTTAAGTATTGATCAAGGGAGAATCAAACTTTAACTGCTCACAGCTCAGCTCATGGTGCAGGAGACTGTGCTGGCACTCTGCATAACTACATACTTTTTATGGAATATCTCATAAAAGTTGTCCAAATATGAGAAACATATTGCTGGTGCTACAAACAATAAACTAACTAAAAAATGAAATGGAGAACAAAGAAGAGATCACATGAGTGAGAGACAAACCAACAGTTGGAATAAGCATTTTCTTTGCAGCCTCATTCCATTAGAGTGAATGTACTTTGAAGATATATTTTACTACGATGTTTTTATCCAGAATAATTTTGTCATATAACAAATATTCTCTAATATAGTATATTGGGGAAACTAGTGAAAGAACTATGCATATCTGTAGTTTTAAAAAAGGAACATAAAAGACAGAAAGAAATCTAACTATGGGAAGTGAACTCACAGTGTAAATATATATATATATATATGTCTTACTGTTAAAATGTACAGATAAAACTTATTGGATTTTATTAACCAGTGTCACCATAAAAAATAAATAAATAAATTTTTTAAAATACATAAAATAAAATAGAAAAAATAATAAAATTTTAAAAAAAGGAATATAATGTCAAGGTGTTTCAAACATCTTTAGAATATCTGATTTCCACTTAGAATGTAGAAAAGTGAAAAAACACTATTTTTACACTACAATAATCAAAAAAGAGTGCCCAAAAAATCTTCAAATTTTTGGAATTTCTTAAACTAATCAAAGAGCTGGGGTTGCAGGGGAACCAGAACTCTAAGAAAAGACAAGCACATCTAAGAAGAGATGTCAGAGGATGTCATAGAGCTAGTAAGAATTCGGCTGAAATTTTTAATGAATTCCTGATGGCCTATTGTGGACTATCATGAAAATACAGAAACCATGGGATGCTCGAACGCGAGAAGAATTTGCTGGTTCTCTCTATGAAATTTACCATTGCTTACAGGAAATATTGGAAGCAGTGAGACAGTCATAAGAGCCTCCTTTGTAATGGAAGCCTAGGGAAACAGCTGCCACTCTGTGAAAGTCATAAAGCACCACCCAAATCCTTCTCTCCTATCTTCCCTCTGGACCACAAGCCTGATCCCATAGGGGACATGACAACCTGATGCTCTAGAGCACAGGTGAAGAGCTACTAAAGCTGGAAGAAGGGAGCAAGAAAACATACTTTATCCCTGGGATAATGGCAGTAATATCTCCCAGGCCAGGACCTTTAAAGATTCCTACTGGAAGTGAACCAGAATCACAGAGAAGACTCCACTCCCAAGACTCAGTGAAGGGTGGCTTCCTATAACTGAGCCTGGATCAGAACAACTGACAACAGGCTAACAAGCATTGAATAACAAGTAACAGCAATTTAATGCTAGGGGACCATCAAGAGCATAGAGGAAACCTTCTCTGAGGTACAGGCTCTAAGGGAAGACATTAAGAAATACCCTCTGAAAAATCAGCTCTGGCTTTACAAGGTAATACTAGAGGAATTGGAAACCTGTAGTACACGAGTAACTATGGCAAAAAACAAAACCCATTTGACTAATGACCTGATTGTCTCAACCTAAAGCCCTAAAACAATGCATGCTAATTTTCAGGCATACGTTCCTTGGTCTCTGTCATCCTACAAAGATGATCAGTTTAAAACAAACAAACAAACAAAAATATGAAATGTTCAAAGAAGAAAAAAAAACACTATCAAGAGACAAAGCAATCTACAGAACCAGACTTTAATACGGTACTGATGTTAAAACTATCCGACAGAAAATTTATAACTATGATAAACATGCTTAAGGCTCAAGTAGAAAAGGTAGACAGTATGTATGATCAGATGATAATTTCAAAAGAGAGAAGGAAAGTGTAAGAATGAATCATAATGAAATGTCAAAATGAAAAACATAATAGAAAAAAAGGAGTGGCATTTTTAAAAGTAGAGCATCCAATAGGGATTATATGAACTGGTTTCATGTGCATGTAATTGGAAACTTAAAAGAGAAACTTAACAGAAGAAATATTTAAATAGTTGAAATTTTTCGAAATCAATAATGAACACCAACACACAAATCCCAGGAGCTCAAAAACCATAAACCAGAATGAACACCACCACCACAAAGAGCTAGACATATTTTCGAACTGCTGAAAACAAAAGACAAAAACTGGAAGTCAACCAGGGCAAAAAGACATTACATACTAAAGAACAAAGATATATTAAGTGGTAAAGAAACTTTGCAGATATAATTAGGTTATGGACCTTAAGGTGGGGAGATTGTCATGGATTATCTGGGTGAGCCCAGTCTAATCACATAACTCCTTGAAAGCAGAAATCTCTCTCTGGCTGAAAGCAGGATATAGGAGGCATAAGGAGAAGTCAGAGGGATTCAAAGTACATAAAGGATTCAATCCATGGTCTTTTACTTTGAAGATGAAGGAAGGGAACCACCGAACAAGGAATATGGGTGGCCCCTAGAAGCTGAGAACTCTCAGTCAATATCCAGCAAGGAAACAGGTGTCTCAGTCCTAAAACCACATGGAACTTAATTCCACCAAAAGCCTGAATGAACCTTAAAGTGGGTTCTCCCTCAGAGCCTCTAGGCCACACCCACAACCCACACCAGCCGACCTTTATATAGTCTAAGACCTGGAACAGAGAAGCCATCCATGCCCACTCAGACTTCTGACCTACAGATCTGAAAGAAAATAAATTTGTGTTATTTAAAACTGGTAACTGTGTGGTAACATGTCCTCAAGAAAAAGTAAATACAATGTCTTTCCATTAATCCATTCAAAGACAGGCTTTATAAACAGCAAAGCTCAGCAAAGGCAGCCCTATACCAACTATTCAATATAAGGAAGCAAAGAAGTAACCAATCAGGACCTATTTTCAGGCACTAAATGGCTCTACCCAAATGAAGTAAACTTTACTGTAGCTGCCCACCATCATGCTTGAATTTCCAATTTTAAATTACAGAGTCAGTCTTAGAGATAGAAGTTACCTGTGTTAATAACAAATAGAAAATGAGAAAGGCATGGTTTCTTTCAAGGCTCAGGTATAAATCACATATATTAGGAAGTGATAGTTTACTGCAAGTTGGGGTGATGTTGACAGCATTAAGCACTATTTAAGAAATTCAGAGAAGAGAAATAATAACATCAGAGAGATATTTGGAAACAACTATAGGCCCACTTGATGGCATACAAAGGTGAGTACAAAATGAGGCAAGAATAAACTTTACTTAATTTACAATCAGTGGTATGGCAAGTCGTGAACCCAGTCCAGATATTATTGTCACCATTATGATACAAAAGGTCAAACTCCTCTTTTGCAAAATTAAGTGTTTACAAACTAAGAACTTTCTGTTTAAGACATTCACACATAAATCGGCCTTAAAATTTTGTCAATAAACCTGTTCTACCTCCAGCTCACTAATTCAAGAATCCCAGACTCCAATCACAACCTCTTCTACTTGCTTATTAAGATACTCTCATTACAGCCATTCTTAGACATCATTTGAAAATTGCCTTCACAGACCCCTTAACTTTCTCCCAAACTAGCAGCCTCTTCTATGGTACATCATTAGATTCTCATCATTGCAATAATATCCTTGCCAATCTCCAAATTGCTTAGGCTATTTTTTCCCCCATCACATCCTTCTGGTGATCACTCCATCCCAGATGAACCCAACACTTTACTTTCATGGCAACTGCTTCCAAGTAGCAACTCTGCTAGAGAACATCACACAATAGGGTTGACAGCATCATTATAAATTCATCTCAAGTGTGTTCTCATTCCTCTGGCCAGTTTACTTTCCTTTTCTCTGATAACTATGTCAAATTTCCAGCACTTTCCTCCAATCTCTATGTCTTCACTCAACAGATCTCTCTTCAAAAGAAAACTGAAAACCATTGGACAGAAAGAACCTCAAAGTCCTACCTCTAAACCTACAATCCTGCCTACAAGAGCACCAGTTTCTCTTTCCTTTTGTCTTTTGTGTAACAAGAATGATCTTTTCCTTATCTAAAAATAATGCCTCTACTTATACTCTGTATCCTATCCATTCTCACTTTTGTCAGGAAAATTACACTATTTGACCTATTTCTTTCAATTTGATCTTTGACAGTTAAAATATGCAAACCTCTCTCATCTTAAAACAACAACTTAAGAGTTGTCTGATCTATTTTGTAAGAAGCTTAGAAGTCAGCACTCATCTTAACAACAAAAAAGAATTGACCAAACTGAAAAATCAACAGCTCTTGTTAGATATGTAAGAGAGGGTAGGACACAGGGCAGTCTGCTGCCCCTGAGATTGGAGAGACACACAAGTGAACACAGGGAGCCAGAGCTTACCAGAGCGGAGACTTACAAATGGAAACTGCTGAAGTAACCAAGGCTGTAATTGATCAACTGCTGGAAGCTAAGTACAGACAACTTTGAGAGTTAAAATCTCTAGGGAGACCCAGTCACAGGGGAGGCCCCCAAATTTTGTGAGACTTACCTCCAGGAGCTCAAACAGGTTCTAACAAAAAATATTGGAGGACAACCTCTTCAGCTTCAGGCAGGAGAGGGAAAAGAACCATTTTGAAATATCTCAGAGTACTCCATTCTTCTTAATAAGATCTGCTCTCAGGGGAAACTAGTTAACCAGAGCCAAAACAGGGTAGAATCAGAGACTAACTGACCTGGGGAAGGGAAATACACAGTTCCAGCCCTCTATGGCAAGCCTGTCCTACCAAAGAGGAGAGGAAAAAAGTTGAGAAACACATGAAGCTCACAGTCCAGGGGCATAGGTTCAAGAAAAAACTATGTTCCTAATTAAAGGACTATAGAATCTTCTCCTCCCCCCACCCCTAGACACCAAAATACTAAAGGCTTCTGTGCAGTAGTAGTTCCTTTCACCTGGTATATCATGTGCTATCATAAAAAAAACTTCATGGAATACTAAAAGAAAAAAAGACAACTTAAAGACATAGAGCAAGCATCAGAACCAGATGTGGCAGGGATATTGGAATGATCAGAATGGAAATTTAAAACAACTATGATTACTATGCTAAGCATTCTAATGGATAAAGAGACAATATACAAGTACAAATGGTCAATGTAAAGAGAGAGAAATCCTAACAGAGAACCAAAAAGAAAAGCTGGAGATAAAACACTAATAGATAAAATAACATAACAGAAATGAGGAATGGTTTTGATTTATCAATAAGCTAATTAGTAGACTGGCCATAGCTGAGGGAAGAATCTCTAAACTAGAGGATACACCAATAGAAACCTCCTAAATGAAAATCAAAGAGAATAAAGACTGAAAAAAAATTTTAAAAAGAAGAGAATAATCAAAAACTGTGGGACAGCTGTAAGAGGTATAACCTTGCACATAATGGGAATACCAGGAGAAGAGAAAGAGGAAATTAATATTTGGAACAATAATGACTGAGAATTTTCACGAAATTAATGTCACACACCAAACCACAGATCCAGAAAGCTCAGAGAACGCCAAACAAAATAAATGGGGGGAAAAATTCTACACTTAGGCATATTATTTTCAAATTTAAGTAAACCAAAAATAAAAAAAAAAATTCTGAAAACAGCCATAGGAAAGAACACTTTACTAAAAAAAAAAAAAGAGAGAAAAGAGAATTACATATGACTTCTCAGAAACTATACAAGCAGGAAAGAGTATAGTAAAATATTTAAAGTATGAGAAAAAATATCAACCTAAAATTCTGTAACTTGCAAAATCATTCTGCAAAAGTGAAGAAGAAATAAAAACTTTTTCAAACAACAATTGAAGAATATGTTGCCAGTAGACCTGACTTGTATAAAATGTTAAAAGAAGTCCTTTAGTTCAAAGGACTTTAAAGGATACTTTAGTTCAAAGTATCATAGGTCAGAAACTTAGATCTATATAAAGAAAAAAAGAGCATTGAAGAGTAAGTGAAAGTAAAATAAAAAGTTTTTCCTATTCATAATTTACCTAACAGAAAACAATTTGTTTAAAATAGTAATAGCAACAATGTATTTGATTATGTATTTCTTATGTATATTATATATATTTTATGTATATGCTTTTGTATATTTATATATAAGTGAAATGAGTGACAGAAATGATACAAGAAATGAGAGAGAGGAAATAGGATTATTTGGTTTTTATAAGGTACTTAACACTACCATGAAGTTGATAAAGTATTATATTCAAACAAACTTGAATTTGTTGTAAATGCAAACTCTAGGGCAACCACTAAAAGTATAAATGATATGCTAAGAAAGGAGAGAAAATGGAATCATGTAAAATGCACAATTAAAATAACAACAGGCAGAAAAAGAGTAAAAGACAATAGAAACAAAGAGTGAGGCAAAAATAGAAAAAAGTAACAGATATTGTAGATAAAATTCAACTATATCCAATAATCATTTTGAATGTCAATGGTCTAAATGAACCGATTAAAAGAGGTTATCACAATAGATCAAAAAATAATACCTAATTATATGTTGTCTATAAGAAACCCACTTTCAATATAAAGATACATATAGATTAAAAGTAAATGGGGCTATACCATGCTAAGGCTAATCAAAAGAAAGCTAAAATAGCTATATTAATTTCAGACAGAGCAGACATCAAAGAAATGAAAGGAATCAGTGATACATAGATAGAGGTACAGTTTCTTCAAAAAGACATAACATTTCTTACCATATGTGTGCCTAATAACAGAGATTCAAACTATGTGAGGCAGAAACTGATAGAATGACAAGGACCTCACATGAATTCACTATTATAGTTGGAGGTTTCAACACCCCTCTATCAAAAATAGACAGATCCAGCAGAGAGAAAATCAGTAATAACATCAAATTTAATACCAAAATCAATCGACTGGATATAATTGACACATATAGACTACTGCATCCAACAAGACCAGAATACACATTGTTCTCAAGCTCACATTGACTGTTCAATAAGATCATAGAACACATCTTAACAAATTTAAAGGAATAGAAATATACAATGTCTTCTCTCAGACCATAGTAGAATAAAACTAAAAATTAATAACTGAAAGATAAATGGAAAATTCTAAAACATGTGGAGATTAACAACACACTTCTAAATAACACATGGGTCACAGAAGAAATATCAAGAGAAATTGAAAAAACTTTTGAACTAAAAGAAGATGAACAAACAACATCACAATTGTGGTATGCCCTAAAAGTGCTTATAGAGAAATGTATAATATTGACTGCATATATTAGTCAAGAAGAAATAGCTAAAATCAATAATCTAAGTTTTCACCTTAGTAAACTAGAAAAAAGAGCAAATTAAACACAAAGTAAAAAGAAGAAAAGAAATACTAAGAATTATAGCAGAAAATAATAAAATTGAAAATGAAAACTCAATAGAGAAAATTAAAAAATAAAGCTGGCTTTTGAAAAGATAGATAAAATTGGTAAACCAGTAGCCAGGTTAATTAAAGAAAAAAGAGAAAAGACACACATGAATAATATCAGGAATAAAAGTGGGGACATCATTACAAATTCTATGGACATTAAAAAACTAGTCAAGGAATACTATGAACAACTCTGTAAGCACAAATTTGAAAACCTAGATGAAATGGACCAATTCCCTGAAAGACAAAATTTGCTAAAAATATCACACCAACAATTTGAACAGGTGTATATCTATCTTAAAAATTCAATCAATAATTAATAACCTTACAAAACAAAAAGCACCAGGCCCAGATAGGTTCACTGGTAAATTTTACCACAGATTTAAGGAAGAAATTATACCAATTTTCTAAACTCTCTTTTGAAGGATAAAAGCAGAGGAAATACTTTCTAACTCATTCTATGAGGTCAGCATTATCCTAATACCAAAACCGGAAAAGATATATAGCAGGTCCTCAAATAATATTATTTAATTCAATGTTGTTTCATTATAACATTGATAAGATACTATAGAATTGTAACTCTTGTCTATATCAACTGGCCTATGGTAAAACTGGTTTTTATTACAGGCCATTGACTTAAAGTCTTATTGATGACATTAAGTGAGAACTTACTGTACAAGAAAATAAAATTACAGACTGATTTCTCTCATGAACATAGATGCAAAAATTCTCAATGAAAAATTAGCAAATCAAATTTAACTATGTATAAAAGATTACACACCACAACAAAATGGGATTTACCCCAGCTGTGCAAGTCTAGCTCAACATTTGAAAATCTATTAATATAATCACATCAACAGACTAAAAAGGAAAAATCATGTGATCATATTGATACAGAAAAAAATCTAATAAAATCCAACACATTGATGATTAAAAAAAAAAAAAACTTCTCAGAAAACTAAATACAGCAAACTTCCTCAACTCCATAAAAATTATCTACAAACACAAAACAAAAACCAAAAAACCCTACAGCTCACATCTTATTTAACAGTGAGAAACTTGAATCTTACTCATTGAGATCAGATACAATGCAAGGATGTCCACCTTACTACTCCTATGCAATACCATACTGGAAGTCCTAGCTAATACAAAAAGACAAGAAGGGGAAATTAAATATATGCATATTGAAAATAAGGAAATAAAACTCTTTGTTCACAGACGACATGATCGCCTATGTAGAAAATCTGAAAGACTCATCAAGCACCTGAAATGAATCAGTGATTATAGCAAGGTTGCAGCATTTTAATATACAAAAATCAATTTTCTATATACCAGAAATGAATGTAAAATTCAAAGTTTAAAACACAATACCATTTACATTACCACCCCCAAAATGAAATATTTATGTATAAACCTAACAAAATATGTACTGGATTTATATGAGAAAAACTACAAAACTCTGATGAATAAAACCAAAGAACTAAATAAATCAACAGATATTCCACACTTATAGGTAGGAAAACTCAATATTGTCAAAATGTCAGCTCTTCCCAACTGGATTTATAGATTCAATGCAATCCGAATCAAAATTCCGCCAAGATTTTTTGTGGATATTTATGAATTGGTTGTATATAAAGAGTGAAAGACCTAGAATAGTCAACACAAGATTAAACAAGAACAAAGTTGAAGGACTGATTTTACCTGACTTACTATGAAGCTACAGTAATCAAGACGATGTGTTATTGGCAAAAGAATAAATAGATCATTGTAAAAGAACAGAGAGCCCAGAAATAAATCAACATACATAAATTCAACTGATCTCTGACAGAGAAGCAAAAGCAAAACAATGGAGCAAAGGTAGTCTTTTGAACAAGTGGTGCTGGAACACCTCAACACCCACAGGCAAAAGATGAATCTAGATACAGACATTATACCCTTCAAAAAATTAACTCAAAATGGATCACAGACCTAAATTAAAATGTAAAAATATAAAATTTCTAGAAAATGATGTAAAAGAAAGCCTAGCTAACCTTGGGTATGGCAGTGACTTTTTGAATACAACACCAAAGGCACCATCTGTCAAAGAAAAGACAATAAGCTAGACTTCAATAAAATGAAAATCTTTTGCTCCGTGAAAGACATTGTCAAGAGTATAAAATGACAAATCACAGACTATGAGAAAATATTTGTGAAAGACACATCTAATACAGGACTGTTATCCAAAATATTCAAAGAACTCTTAAAACAAGTAAACAAATATTCCAATTAAAAAATGGGCCAAAGACTTTAAGAGACAGACACCTGACCAAAGTAGATATTTGGATTGCAAATAAGCATTTGAAAGATTCCCCACACCATGTGTCATAAGAGAAACACAAATTAAAAAACAAACAAACAAACAAACAAACAAAAACAATGTGATTACAGACCTACCAGAATGGCCAAAATCCAGAACACTGACAACATCAAATACTGACAAGGATGAGGAGCAACAGGAACATTCATTCATTGATGGTGGAAACACAAAATGGTACAGCCACTTTAGAAGACAATGTAATGGTTTTTACAAAACTAATCATATTTATACCATACGATCCAGCAATTGAGCTCCTTGGCATTTATCCAAAGGAGTTGAAAACTTATGTCTACACAAAAGCCTATAAATGATGTTGATAGCAGTTTAGTCTATAATTGCCAAAACTTGAAAGCAACTTAGGTCTGTTTTTAGTAGGTGAACAAATAAATTAGTAATGATATATTTAGACAATGGAATATTATTCAACACTATAAAAATTAAATATCAAGTATTAAAAAGACATGAATAAACAATGAAATTTGAATGTGTATTACTAAGTGAAAGAAACCAGTTTTGAAGAGTCTACAGAGACAGTAAAAAAGATCAATGCTTGCCAGGGTTGAGGAGGGATGAATAGGTGAAACACAGATTTTTAGTTCAGTGAAAATACTTTATATGATACTATAAAGATTGGTACATGTCACATTATACATTTGTCTAAACCCACAGAATATATAACACCAAGCATAAACTGTAATGTAAACTATGGAATTAGGATGAGTTTGATGTGTCAAATGTAAGCTTATCAATTGCAATAATTATACCACTCTGGGACCAGGCAGGGGTAGGGGGGGATGTTGATAATGGAGGAGGCTATTCCTATACAGGAGCAGGGGATTTATAGAAATCTGTGTATTTTCCTCTCAATTTTACTGTGAACCTAAAACTGCCCTTACAAAAATAAAGTGTTATTAAAAAAAAAAAAAAACAATGGCAACAAAATATTGTCCTTAGATAACCCCTCATTTGCTTTCAGTTCCTGTTCCCTCTCCTCCTCATGGCCAAACTTTTCAACATTGTCTTTACTCATGCTCTCTATTTAGCACACTATGTACAGCTTTTATTTTAATTATATAAATGAAACTGCTCCCTGTAAGGTCAGCAGTGACTGCATTTTCTAGATCGCAGTTTTTGCAGATACTCTTCATCTTATTTTTTTAGTAGCATCAGACCCTCTGATCACACTTTCAAACATTTTCTTAGTTCTCTGACTACTCTTTTGTGTATCTTTAAAATCTCAAAATCCTCTACTTGGTCATTAAATATTAGAAGCCTTTGAAGCTCATTCTGAAGCTTTTCATGGTGATTTTATTCATTTCTATGACTTGAATTGTCATTTATACACTGGTGACTTTTAAATTATAACTCTAGACCAGACCTTGTCACTGAGTTCCAAGCTCTTTATATGAAACTGCCTGCTCAACACTCAGAAGTTTCAAATCTTAGACTTAACATATTCTTTAGCCCTACAACTGACCCTTTTCCAGTATCCCTTCTCTCAAGGAATGACCATCACCTTTATATTGATGTTGATCGGGCACTATTTAAATATAGTAACTCATTTAATCCTCATTACAACTCTATGATGTGGCTACTAGTATCTCCATTTCAAAGATAAAAAAAAGTAGTTCAGGGGTTAGTTTAAGATCACACCATTAGTAAGTGGCAGAGTTGGGTTTTGAACAAAGGCAGTGATTCTCAATCACTACATTTCTTATGCTCACTATAAGTATAAGCTAAAAAACCTAGGAGTCATTTTTGATGCTTTCTCCTTTTCTCCCCAAATATCTATTTATCAAGTCTGTGTATTTTCTTCACCTTCATATCTCACAAAGTCATTTCTTTTTGTTTATCACTATAAATTACCACACTGGTCTAAACCTTTACCATCTCTTACTTCAGCTACTAAAACAGAAGCCACACTGGTGACCAGAGACATCTTCTTAAAGCATGATTCTGTTTTCATCACTTGTGCATAGGACATTTCAAAGTTTCCATTTCTCTTAGGATGATGACCAAGAACTGTAATGTAGTTGACCCCCAAGGTGTGATGTGGTCGCTGCCTCTTTCTCTCCAGCCTCATCTGTCAGCACGCTCCACTTGCTTGCTGCACTTCAGTCACACTGGCCATCTTTCATTTTCTCTAGTTTTCTTGCTCCATTCATGACATCTTTATTTCCCCTATCTTTATGCTCCGAACTAGTCTCTCTCTCAAGGAGGCTCTGAGCCTCACTCCTCTCCATATTTGGGTTACTCTTACCCATTCTTCAGACTTGGCTTAAGAGTTCCTTCCTTATAGAAGACTCCCCTGACACTCCAACCTAGATCCAGTTTTTGTTTCAGGCTCTCCTTCATGAAGAACATTTGTCTCAACTAGTATTAGTCATTTCATATATAATTAACATATTTTTGCCCACTAGAATGTAAGCTATAGGAAAGCACACTATTTTTGTTCACTTTAGTAGCCCAGTACCTGAGTAGTACTCAGTAGTCAGAAATGTCAATTAACCAGACATTATTCACCCCAACCTTTTGTACTGGGGTTTCTTTCTTCTCTATCTCTCACTCTCTTTCTTCTTTTCTTTCCTGTTAATTTCATTTATTTTTAATAAGAAAGGACTTGAAACATTTAAATCATTTTTAAAGGATAATAGTTTGTGGCAAGTTTTGACATAGTTGGTCCTGGGGAGAAAAAAATTTCTATAGATAAAATGTTAGCATCCTCCTATCTCCAGTTTCAGCATATACTGTAGCTTCAGCTTCTGGTTTTTGCCAGCATCTCTACCCTCACTGGTTGTGCCAACATCCCTTCTTTAAAGCTCTATGGTTAATTATCATGCTGGAGAAGATCTGAAGCACTAATTCCTATTGAGATAGAAAAGAAATATTGCTCAAGAATTAAGGTGTTTCTTATATCATGGTAAATGTTCACATCAGTAAGGGAAACCAAACTCTTCTAAGTTTTAATAGTACAAGCACAGTGATCAAAGATAACCTGGGTTTGGAGGCTTCTTACTGGTTATTTGCAGCTTGTTTCCCATGCCCAATTCCTCTTTCATACATAAGCTAATGCTTTTCAGTATGAAAGCAACACCCAGCCTCAGACATTTGAACTAGTAGAACCATGAGTCTAAAATAAATCCACATTAGGAGTCCATGACCCAAATTCATTTCAAGTCTCATCTTTCTCCAGTCCCACAAATCTCTCTTGCTTCAAAGCCTAAGAAAATTAAAAAACCTTAAGAATTCTGGGCAGTTCAAACCATTAAGCACTCTAATTTCTTTAAATAGCCGGTTCCATAAAAAAAAAATACAACTCTACTATTTTAACAAACGTTCTTCAAAATAGCAAATTATTGCTGGACAAAAGTACATCCTAGTAGAGTTGCTACGGTAATTATGTGAAAACATAAGAAGCCTGTACTCTTTGAATGAAACAAAATAGTAGAGAAAGTATTTGATTCACCATCACAATATAGTAAGAAAAGGACCGAGTTTATGTATCATTCATTAACAAAAATTATTGAATAACTTCTGTTTGCCAGGCATTATTCTGGGTGCTCTGGGAATAAAATCATGGCTTCTTAGTGGTGAAAGAGCCTTAGGGATTTAACAAATGAGGTCAGCAAAGGCCTAGATTGGCAAAGTTACTTTGTCAAAACACCTGGAAATAGAACAAAGTTCCTGTCCTCAACATGTTCAATTTCTTGTACTAAGTCATCTTTTAAAATGATAAATGCTACGATTATTGTCGAAGTGTTTGAAATGCGTAAATGTATGCATCTGTTATGTCCTGGCTTAAGGGAGGACTTTACCCAAGGCCAAAAATGGATCCCCAAAAAAGTCCATGAACTAGGTCTAGTTTTATGACTAGCTTAGCTTTTCTCCAAATTAATCCTAAAAGAACTATGTAAAACCAGCACCAACTTCATAATTCTGAGAATGCTTCTGTTCTCCAATCTTAAGTGGTCTCATTGGATTCCTAGCACCAATTGTTTCCATCGTACACAGCTGTTGTGTCACAAATAGAGAACCATGACTTCATGTGTAAACTATGAGTGCAGGCAAGAGATCTGCTATCAATAAACCCAGTCTCTCTAACTCTATCATTTAGAAAACTGAGTAAGACTTTCATCCATTAGTATAACTGTTGCCAGCTTCTCTCTGATGAAATGAAGCAAGTGAGGCAATGCTCTCTCTTAAGTCCATGCTCTACAGGGTAACCTGTGCCTCATGAATCAAATCCAGTCTGTCATCTGTTTTTATAAAAACAGAGTTGAATATGACAAATACTGTATGGCTCACAAAGCCTAAAGTATTTACTATTTTGGTCTTTTACTGTAAAATTTTGTTGGCCTTGCTCTAAAGTGAAATAATTAAACAACAAAATAAAGCACATTTTTTATTATTACAAAGTTGGATTGCAAATGAGAAGTTGAGATGATTAATTACACATAGTTTCTTACTTAGTTAAACCCATAAAACTATATTCCAGATTAAGCTTTAGGAATTTTATGAATGTAAAGACTCAAATACACCTCCCTTGATCTATCATACATAGAAAAGATTGGTTTGAGAATGTTGATATTATTCTTTCAAGACAAGCTGTTACTATAGATGACAGGCTTGGTGGCTTTGTAGTCATGATTATGTCGCTATACATAGGCTTCTGCAACCTTGCCTTGATGAACACAAAGTCTTGCACTAAAGAACTCAAATACTATAGCATATGCAATGAATTTTAAAGCTCTATAATTATAAGGCTACATGAAGATTACTCAGGTATGAGAAAGTTACTTTGGCAGACCTAGTTTTGTCCTTGACTTGACTAGCAGTGTTATAACGGTTAATTGACTTAATATTGCTAAACCTTAATTTTCTCATCTGTGAAAGGAAGGGCTTGAAACTATATACATACAGTCTGGGGCTCTGAATTCTATGACTCATAAAGGCAAATCTCATTTGATTTCCAGCAATTCCATGAGACAGATCAAGTTTTTATTGTATTAGAATTTTATTAAGTCAAATATTATTTTGAAATTAATTCAGATATGTTAGCTCTCCAAGTCTTTTGCTGCACCAATATTACAAAGGACAATTTAATTTATGAATATGCAATAAAAATAATTTAAATCTATGGCTAGGTACCCATGTCTCTATGAAATTTTCTGATTTCAGGCAATGCAAAAACACTTCAATAAGGTAGAATGATTATAATTAGCCTGATAGTTAAATTTTATTATATTAGTCAAAGAATAAAAATGCTTCAGTGAACACTGTATGAGAGGTAAAAGTTTATTCTGCAATTAGCTAATTGCAGATTAGCCATCTAGCCATCTAGTCTTCAGAAAAATATACATCCACACACATGGCAAAAAAATCTGTAACTATCTAGTTTATTAACCATGTAGGTTTTTAAAATCTACTGAAAATGAGAATAGAAAGAGGCTATAAGATTGCTGAGGCTAGCATCAAAGGGCTCTATGGTGTAGGAGGACATAGTCAAGGACTGCCATGGGTGGCCTCTGGGAGTTCTAGTAGAGCAATCTGGCCAGACCTGCTGCAGATTCTGGATATGACGGAAGTCACTTATAGCTTATTATTCTATTAGTATACACTATAGAGCTTTGAATCTCAGAATTCTGTTTTTAAAAAATTCTGAATGATTTTGCTGTTCTAAAAGAAATACAGATTGTCCTTTGAATATGAGTTTCTCCTTGAGATGTAAGCTTCATGCACAATTCCCTTTGGCATTTGCTGAGCTTTTTCAAACTCCCAGGAGTAATCTACTTATTCTCAGTTCACCAGCAGGGTCACTATTGCCTCATCATATGCAGATGTAGTGTCTGATACAAAGGGCGGGGAGGCACAGACATGGTCTAAGTGATGCAAACCATGAAGCAAAATAGTCACAGACCTGAATAAGAGCCAAACAAATATTCTACACATGCAGACTGCCATGAGTGACAAAAGCAATTCCCAATGTGCTCTTAGAGGGTACAGCCACTGAATCTTAAGACGGAAAAGAGTTTAGAGATTATAGAACACTTAAAGCAGAAATAAGAAATAAAGCTAAACAAGAGAGTTTAGGTGACTGATACAGAACTCTAGAGCAAACCAGTGGCATTGCTAGAACTGGAACTCTCCAGTGTACCAGTCGGCCCCATACCATGCACCCCATACTGCCTATGAAGAGAGAGCAAGAGCCAATTACTAAAGAGATGAGTACATCCCATAAACATGGCTAGCAGCAGATCCTTGACTCTGGATTTTATTTTAAACTTGAAAAAAAATCTCCACCAATCACAAACATATATGATAATTATAGTGCTCAGGACAACATCTTTTCTCAAAAATGTTCATTTGAAAAGAAAAATAAAGTCTAGGATCTTCAAATCTCAAGGCATAGCTCAGAATAGATAGAAAAGCAGGCCTATGTCATCAAGAAGGGGGAAAAAACATGCTTTTTAAAAAAAGAATGGATTTTTCTGAAATAGAGTCAGGGTGGAGTAGGAAGAGTCCACATCTGAGGGTGTTAACTCATTTTTGTAAACCATCCGCCAAAAGTCAAAGGAAATCCCCAATAATCTCAGCAGAGAAAAGATTTTGTTCAAAGACTTGAAGAAAAACGTGTTCTATACTTTCCCCCCTGTTCATAAAAAGATAGTCTCAAATAAAAAGCTATATTATAAATATTTTTCAAAGGAAATCACTATTAAATCGTCTTTATTTAAAAACTTCATATTACATACGCAGTTACTGCATTTCTTCCAACAGAATACTCCCATGAGGGTATTCCCACAAGCGCAGATCTAGCCAAATCTTGGCAATTCTTCTAAAGTCTTGCTGCAGCCTGAGTTCCCTGGGAGCCACAAGCCTGGATGGCCAACAGCCTCTGTAGCTGTTCAGGTCTATCTTATTTAAAAAAAAATAAAATAAATAAAAAAGGGCAAAGAACACTTATCCCTACCCATTCTCCTATAGTGCCTGGGCTATCAAAGGAAATTAACAAGTCTTTGTTGAATGAATTTCTATTGATTTAAAGCAGAAATTAGGATTCTTATTTCATAACAAGGCTCACTGACAAAATCAGAAACATCACTGGCTTTGAAATATGTTGGTTTTTGCTTTTTTAATAGTGTCCAGTTGGACATCTAGGGAAGAAGCTATAGTTCATTCCAAAATGAACACCTTAAAAAGTAGAACCAAGCACATGAAATTCAACTCCCATGTATCCAGTGGCAGAGTAGTGTCACATTCAGAGACATATGGACCCAGATTGGGATTTCAGGTCTTACTCTTGCCTCTCTCAATTGTTCTAAAGAACTTAAGAACTTGGAGCACAGCAACTTCCATTAAGTTTACTTGTTCTTACCCACTCTAGAGAGGGTCCCTAGACTTACATGATCAGACCTCTCTCATCTGTGCTATTCACGTGTTGCTATTCAGGCCCTTCTTGTGTCCCTTTCCTGAGGGCTGAGGGCCATGAGCTCCTGGCTTCTTACGACTCCATCCAGGATTGATTGAGATGATTGACTCTTCAGCTTGTGCTAAAAGCTTTCCTCTGTACCTGCACCACTGTCCCCCTTCTCCTTAGAGAGTGGAGAAATGGGAGAATACAAGTGGGCAAAGGGGGACTGGGAGGGCTGTGAGCCCCCACCAGTTAAGTGTTGCTCCATTTGTGTTACAGTCAGGACTTTCTGCAGTGAAGACATTATTTGGTGCCTTTTTCAGGACCCATTGGACATGTAAACAGAATAGTTTGCCATTTATTTGACATGAGCTGAGAGACCTATGGAGGGTTCTTATGCTTTAACAAATTCTTCCCTGCAAACTCTACTTGATAGAAATCTTCCTATTAGAGAAGATAGATCCACTTCTCTTCCATAAGCCTTTATTAATATAGCATCTTTAGGTAAAAGGCAAATGTCTCAGAAAAAAAAAAGACATTTAGCTGCTATCAGCCATTAAAACCTTATTGTGAATGAGAATATCAGATTATATTCAAAATGTAGGCTAGCAAGAATGGGGAACAGACTAGGGAAATTTTGACAGAGGGTAGTGATGGGATAGTCTGGAGCTGAAGCGTTAAAAAAGAAAAGGCAAGTCTGAAGTGGGACAATATAAATTTTTAGGTATTGGGCTCCAGAGAGGAGAACACTGAGAATATGGGTAGGCCCCATAAATAAAATGTGCTTCCACTTTTGGATTTTTCCTCCAATTATCACAAATGCCTTACAGAGGATGTAGATAGAAATTAAAATAACTAACAAATACAAAGCTTGATATATGGTAAATGTTTAAAAGATGTTGATAGAAGTTGAATTTCATTCAACTGCTCATGATATTTTTGTCTGAACAAAATCACAGGTTTTTTAATGAATGGATCAAGAACAGAATCGTTAAAAGTAGATTTTTTAAATGGCAAGTAAAACAGAAAGGAGGTGTAAGGGCTCTTGTCAGTCAAATCAACTTGTACTTTGTTAGGGAAGGAATCACAGAAATTTGGGCCGAGAAGGGTGTGCCTTCCAAAAAAAATGGGCAGCAAGGAGGGCAGCAGGGAATGCAAGGTCATCCTTCCCTCAGCACTGGATTCCCACAAAAACCTTTCTGCAACCTAGCAATTCCACTTAAATACCTCAATGCAGCAATGTACTTAGAGTTTCTCGGATTTAATAAAGCTAGAATGGTCATTAAAATGACCCCTGTATTATATTTTAGAAAATGAAACACCATACAAATTAATGTAAGCAAAATCAAATTTTATGTGAAAAAAAATGTGTCTGTAATGAAAGGAATCTACAAATAAAACTAGTGATTGCAAATATTTATAAAGCACCTTTGAGATGTAAAAACTACTCTCTGGGCCAAGAAGAGAGCTGATAGATGACCTCTTAGTTTTAAAAGGATCCTACAAGGCAGCTGCAAGTGTGCACAAGAGCAATCAGGTTCCAACAAGCAGTCATTCACCTTAAGGAAACCAAACAATACAGTTATTATTTTTGCCAGTCAAGGCTCTTCAACTTGATGTTATTTTCATAAGTTAATGCATATTTTTAAAGGTAAATAAACAGTTCCATTAGGCTCTTTGGTTTCCCTTTTCTACCTGTAAGTGAGTGAGATATTAAGTACTGAGATTTTTTTTCCTATGTATGTTAGATTTCTTAGCTTTTGCCTAGAGAAAACACCCATAAGTAACATGCACGATCCACTCCGTGAAACAGGAGTAGCAACTCAGTATTAACATATTTGGGGATTTGCCTACTTGCCAAAATGTATTTGTAATCTCAAAACCAATACTCATAGTACTGTTGCAGTCATTTGTGGACATGCACAGAGTGGCAAAAAATTTGAGTCCCTCAGTGGTCACAGTTCTCAGCTGAGGTCAAAAAGAACAACATTCTGCCTCTTTGTTTCAGCTCTCAGACTGTAAAGTGTCCTTTGCACAGTTTATTTAGTGCTATGTTTCCCCTCATGTTTGTTTTTTTGTTGGTGATTTCACTGTTTAAAATGACCTCCAAGTGTAGTACTAAAGTGCTGTCTAGTTGTCATAAGCACAAGAAGGCTGTGTCATGCCTTCTAAAGAAAACATGTGTGTTTTATAAGCTCTGTTCAGGCATGAGTTGTAGCACTGTTGGCTGTGAGTTCAATGTTGATGAATTAACAACATATATTAAGTAGGTGTCTTTACACAGAAACATACAGAAAAATAAGATTATATATTGATTGGTTGACAAAAATGTTCTAACCAAAAGCTCCTAGGAACCTAACCCTCTATTTCCTAGAAATAATGGTTTAGTTGGTATATGCTAATTTGGTGTTTACAGCAACTTTATAGAATATAACTATTATGAGGAATGAGAATCAATTGTATTATGCTTTCTGCTTTTTAGATGAGAAAACTAAGACCCAGGGAAACTTAATGATTTCTTCCAAGGTTGCTCATCTACTTGGAAGCAGAACAAGTTTAAAGCTGAGGTGTTTTATTTCCAAATCCAGTGATCATTTTTCTTTCTCATGCCTCTTTTCTCTAATCACACCTTGGTTATGGATAAAGAGAAGGGTTTTCATTTCTCCCTTATATGGGATACCTGGATTTACTCAGCATTCTCCTATTCAGAGTTCTGTCTTCCAACGAATGTCTTTCAAAGTGTTTAAAGCAGTCTTAACTTGAGTCTTGAAACTGAAAGAGGCAAATAACTGTGACAGTTCGATTTTGATTGCATAATTTCAATGTTTGGGTTTGATGACTCATAAATACAAGAAATAGGGAGAGGAGATAAGACTAAACTTTATTGAATGTTCTCTGTGCCAGGAAAATGTAGCCAATTTTCATATTTAGTCTTATCTAATAAGAAATTAGTGTAGATTTCAGCAAATTAACTTACCTATTCTATTTTAGAAAAGTTATTGCTTTTAGAAAGTTGATCTCATATTTTTTAAAGAAAGATGCCTAACAAGTATAGACCAGTCTCTAAGGAGTAAAAGTATGCATTCATTTCTATTAGAACAGCTATGATTAAAGAAACAAATATACAACAAAACAAAACAAAACAAAAAATGACAATACAAAATTATCACAAGAATGTAGAGCAAATGAAATCTTCATATTTTACTATAAAAAGTGCTATAGCCATTTTGAAAAGAGTTTGGCATTTTTTATAAAGTTAAATATGCACTTTATAAATGACAAAGCAATCCTATTCCTAGATATTTACCCAGATAAATTATATGCTCACACACAAGAACTTGTAAGTCAATGTTTAAAGCAGATTTATTCATAATTGTCTCAAACTAGAAACAACCAAAATGTCCATTGACTGGTGGATGAGTCAACAAATTGTAGTAGTCATATGATGAAATTCTACTCAACCCCAAAAAATAAACCCTACTAATACCTGCAACGACATGAGTGTATCACAGAAGCACTATGCTAAGTGAAAAAGGCCAACCAAAAAACAAAAAAGGCTACATAATGTTTGCTTCAATTATATGATGTTATGGAAAGGGCAAAATTACAGGGACAGAAATCAGATCGGTAGCTGCCAGAACTGGGGACAGGGGAAAAAATTGACTATAAAGGAGCACGGTGGAGTTTTCTGTGGTGATAGAAATGTTTTATATATTGATTGAAACTTACAAAATCTAAAAATTATCAGATTGTATGAAAAAAGGAGTAGACAAATAGTAAATACAGACATCTTTTTCATAGTATGTTCAAGTTTAGAAGGAAAGATGAAAGTCATTTGTTGCTTATCTTCCAGATCAAGCTGTAACTACAGAATTATATTTACTAATTAGCTAAAGAAATGTTGAAATAAATCACATTTAGCTTCAGGGTGCATCATGGAGTAACAAGTATCTCAAGGAAGGAGCACTCTGGGAAGTCAGATACCCAAGATGCTGTTTGAGATCTTCTCTCTAAGATACAAGCAAGTTGTTTATAGACAATCTAGGCAAAAAATTACTCCTGATTTAGAAGTTAGCCATTTTTAACATATTGATCTGATGATTATTTAATAAGTAAATGTATTAAAAATAGTATAAGAAAATTTTTTAAATATTTATTGCAATTATCTTAGAAAAAATGAGGATATTGAAAAGTAAAAATGTTTACATTTGAATGTAGATAAAAACCTTTAATTGTTGGAAGTTGCTTCCTTATTTTGTCATTCTGCATTAAATGATAAAACTTTTGTAAACAAAATGACAAAATTAAACCTAATAGCAATATACCTTACTTTTAATGAAGAAGTCCAGGAGCAAAGTCACTTAGGAGTGAGTCCCACTGCTGCCTCAGAGGAGGTGGGCCAGTGAGGATGAAGGGGTCCTCCGCTTCAGAGGACAGAGCAGGGAAAAGGATTCTAAAATAGTTGATTTCTAGTCACAGTTGTGACTTTTCTAGTGGCATACTTGCCTCTTTTGATGATGGTTTCAGATCTGACTCCATTTTTTTGCCTTTCCTGACGTCTTTTTTTCTTTTTTGCCCACAGCATCTTACACAAATAGATTCTGATTCAAAGGCCTTAATGTTTTGCTTGCTTAATTAGGTGTGCCCATCAAGAGTGAATAAAGGAGTGGTAGAAAATGAGCTTTTTTTACTCCTGAAACAGCCCTTCCTTGGCAACTATAAGATGCTCTGGAAAGTCAAGTCCATGGTGCCTCAAATCTGAATAAAACCAAAGACCACATGTGGCCTTGTGATTCCCTGAGTAATGATAGATGTTAGTAACAAAGACTTGGGATCTAGATTGGAATATGGTCTGGGGTGTAGCTAAACAGGAAGACTTCTTGCTCCTTGTGACCTAAATCACCCAAGTGACCCAGATATTGACTGGCCAATGAACCAGCAAACTAGATAAAAACTGCTTACCCAGTTTTAGGTTTTGTTACAAGGCCTTAGTAACTGATGATAAGTTTCTGTGATTTTTCTTTGTAATCATTTTATAAATAAAGATATATTTGAAGGGAGTGGATAAGTTGAGTGTAAAGCATTAACAGCATCCATTAAGGAACGCCACTATAGGTAAAATTTAATAGAGCATCTTTAATGTTCTGAGAGGGCCCTAGTTTACAATCGTGCTTTCTGTGTCTTCACAAGTATCTTCATATTTACCATGTATTCTGGTTTAAGGTTAGAAAAATTTGCTCACCCTTCACAGATAACACATATAAAGAAATTCTCTATATGAAGTTTTTTTAAAAAAATAAATGCTTGTTCTCATTTTACAGAATGGCAGAGAAGGCCCTATTCAAAGTCTTCCCAACTCCTTCAAGCAAAATAAATACCTTTTTTCTCTATGCTCCAATTCACCTTCGTTATTTCCTCAGTCACAGTCTTTATAACATTGTATTATCCTGTTTCATTTATCTATTCTTTTGTTAAGATATAAACTCCACTGGAATAGTAATCATTTTTTAATATCTTTATTTCTCCTATTATAACATTAGGTGCTTATAAATGATTTTCTTCTATAAGAGATAAAAAATTTCACAAGGATTACCCTGGAGATAGATATAATTACATGAAGAATGCCATGGCATAAATTTCAGCATGAGGTCAAAGCTAAGGCCAACGAAATGAGAGCCTAGTCTGATGCAAGTTTGTCCCGGGAAGCCCATTTGTTCCTCAGGAGAATTTAGAGATGTAGGTCAACTACAGCAAGGATCTTGGACCTGGCTCTCTTTAAGATATCTTGGGCACAGGTTGACTCTCCTAAATAATAGCAGGACCAATCATAGACCCATCCTCGGTCTAAGGCTAGTCCTGAAATGACCTCTGGAATGAAGGACAAAACCATTCATCAAGGCTTTAGAAAACATGGTCCTTAAACTGCTCTAAACTACCAAACATTTTCTATGAATACTTCAAAAAGGTATTTGTTCACATATTTTTCCAATCACTCACATCAGTATTTATGCCCCCTATTATTTGTAATCCTGAAAAAAATTGATCCAAAAGTTCTCTTTCAGAATTTATCTCCACTTGTCTTCTGCTTGTAGGCAAAACTACATGTTCAAAGGCATATGCCAATAAACAAGATTATCTATATTTCTCATTCTATTTTACTCCACTTAAATAGTTCTTTAAATTACATTTTAAAAGTTAGCAAACACACTCCCTGTATTAATACTTATCGTTGCATAATAAATTAACCCAAAGCTTAGTGGCTTACATGACAATAAGCATTTATTATCCATACATTTGCTGTGAATCAGGAAGAAACTTGGAAACCGCTTCACTAGTTTGTTAAGACCCAGAATTTCTCCTGAGGTTGCAGTGAAGATATTGGCCAGGGCTGCAGTCACCTGAAGGTTTGACTGGGGTGGGAAGATGCACTTCCAAGATGGCTCATTCACACAGCTAACAAGTTTGCACTGGCTGTGGGCAGGAAGTCTCTCAGCCTCTCAGCCTGTGGACCTCTCCCTAGGACTGCTTGAATGTTCTCAGTGCATGGCAGCTGGCTTTCTCCAAGAGAAAGAGCAATGTGTGAAACGCAATGTCTTTTGTGATTGAGCCTCAGGAATTAAACATTCTCACTTTGCTTCTTCTGTACTCTAATGGATACCCAGGCCAGCAATAATTCAGTGCTGGAGGCAACTCTACAAGGGTGTGAACACCAGGAGGTGAGGATCATTGTGAGCCACCTTGGATATTATACTTCCACATTTAAATTTTTACACTACATCAAAATCAATTACATAAAATAAACCGTGTGTTTTTATCTTATTCATGAAGTTTGAGGTTTTTTGTAGACCATCTCAAAGCCTCTTCTGCATGTTCCATGCATATAGTAGTAATTTTTGCATCCACTCACTTGATGTACACTTTCTAACTTAGTAAAAGGCATCTGTCTAGATGTGGTATTCTTAATGTTATTGGCTCTTAGACTTCTTTGAGAATCTCAATATCTAAGCACCAATACCTCTGAAAAATGTATATACTCACAAGTGCACTACTTAACATACAACTTCAAGAGTTTTATGGACTGCAGGAGCTAAGAAATTTCAACTGAAGGCTATATATACAATGTTTTCAGCAGCCTGCAAAATATAAATGTCATAGCTAATGCTCAACAATAGTCTGGTGTCCAGTATTAGCTAAAGAGCTAGTGGACAGTCTACATAAGTGAAAATAACAGAGCATTTTTACGTGAAGTATCCACTTCATCTTTGGTTTCAGAGTTGTATTTTTCTTGATTGCCCTGGTAAAGTAAACTGGCCATACTTTATAGTAGGCTTTCTTGACTTTGGGATACACTAAACAGATGCTTCTGGCTAATATTAGGTATTAACTTTAACATATATATTATCATACAAACAGAATGACTCTCACTAATATTTCATAGTGTCACCAAAACCTTCCAGCCCCAATTTTCAACATCACTCACCACCAAACAAGGTTACATTAACACTGAATGCTGCTCAGCTAGCTGTGGGAAAAGATGGTGTAAGTAAAAATGCAGACAAAAGTGCATTACAAGACCTAGGGCTCTCACTATCTCAAGCTAAACCTTTTCCTACAGATATGTATCATTTACTGAACAACAAAAAGCATAGGTTCTCCAAATTTATAGAACTATAGTAAGTTAGCTCAGTTCCTCTTAACCATTTTCTTTGAATTAGTGTCCCAGTGCTTGGTACTGATTATATAAAAGATTAATTTTATTTCTCTATACACAATTAATCACATCAGAATCACCAGTGATAGTGATTTAACATGCAGATTACCAGACCTACTAAATCGGAATCTTCTGTGAGTGTGGTGAAGATAGGGGCAGTGAAGGCTGGGGATGGTAGAAATGGAGCTCTACATACTAAGTTAGTGGTTTTCAAAATGCAGTCCCAGGATCAGCAGCACCTGGAAACTTGTGGGAAATGCCATTAAAAGGAATATTTGAAGTAGATATCTCTGGGACACCACGAAAACCTCACAGATGACATGTGATCTTGGATTATGATGACTTCGGAAAACAGTACAGTAAATACTTGTCTTAATTTTCTAACATAAGTGAAAACAGATGCCTGTATTAAATGGCTGATTTAGAATAAGTGTTACATAATGCAATTCAGCTGACAAATTTAATGGATTATAAGGCTAAAAGGTGTTCTTCACAAGCTAAAAATACCTGAGAGTATTTGAAAAAGCACTGACATGTTGGTGAAAAATTGTGAATGTGAGATTTTTTTACCAAAAGTATATGGAGAAGAAATTTTGAGTAACCTAGTGTTAATCAAATTTTTAATTTCTCCTTTTTTTCAATTTCTTCTTTTTTTCAATTTCTTTTAATTTCTTCTTTTTAATTTAGTTTTAAATTATAGTTGACATATAATATATTAGTTTTAGGTGTACAATATAGTGACTAGGCATTTATATACCTTATAAAGTGAACGCCATAAGTTTAGTACCCATCTGGTACCATACACAGTTATTATATTATTAACTATATTCCCTACGTCCTTTACATCCCAGGTCTAATTTTTAAGTGATTCAAGTATATTTTTATTAGTCATTTTGATGATTCAATTGTAATATCAATAATTTAAATTCTGAGTTATTGTTCTCCAAACAGAATAATAAAAATAATTACTTTCTCTACTTAAAGACTTTATAAAGAGTTTTGCAACTAGATTGTTCTACATAAGAGCAAAACCATAAACCACAGTAGTATCATCATGTTAATCAAAAATCAATGTTGCAACTCTGAAAAAAAAAAAGATGTAGATGATAGAGGCTCTGTTTATCCCTCTGGCAACCAAATAAAAGTTGTAACAGAAACAAAGAGCAGCAGCAAGGAAAAATCACCAGGGATCTAGATGAACAAGCCATACAACTGGGAGAAATCCAAGAATCACCCTGCAATGGCAGAAGGTAGGATGGGGCAAGGACACGGGGGATCTCCAGTGGCTGAGTTAGATGGAGGCTGTGGCAGTGGCAGCCTCCTCTTAAAGGGGCTGCATCCACAAACAGGTTTTTGTGGTGACAGACCTCTTCACTCTGAACACAAGTGCCAATGTGGCTGCGCTCAGGGGGCACCAGGGACTTACAGAGAGATATTGTCAGAGTGACAGCCAAGGAGAGACTCGCATTTACAGATGTGCCAGCAGTATTCATTGTTTCCTGTTGAGTCCTACCCCTCACAGTGAGCAGACACAGTGCTGCCATAGCCCTGACTTCATCAAACTGGATAACAGGAATTGCTCTGCCTGGATGATTTCCTGAAACCCCACCTACCCCAACTTGTGGCCCCACCCAAGGCACATCCTGGTAGAGCTTCAGAGAGTCAGATGCTCCTTGCTGAGCAGAGCCTGGACTCACATTGGAAGCAGCTGGCCTCGGTTTCTGCAGTGGCCTTTTGGGGCAACTATAAGCACAGCATCTGTGGATTCCTTGCTAAATCTTTTATTCATTTATTTTTAATTAATTATTTATTTTTTATGGTGATATTGGTTAATGAAATCAAATAAGTTTCAGCTGTACACTTTACCAGTAAGGCATATATATATATATATATATATATATATATATATATATATATATATATATTTATACTGTGTGTTCACCTCCCATAGTTAGATTTCTTCCTATCACCATATATTTGACCCCCTTTTTCCCATCTACCTACCACCTCCTCCCCTATCCTCTACCCTCTGGCAACCCTAGACTATAGTCTATGTCCATGAGTCTCTGTCTGTTTGTCCTGTTCATTTGTTGCTCTTAGGCTTATATCCCACATATAAGTGATACCATGTGATTTTCAACATTTTCTATCTGGCTTATTTTACTTAGTATGATTATCTCAAGGCCCATCCATGTTGTTGCTTGCTAAATCTTAACAGGTGGCCCCAAAGCTAAGTTTGGGCTAAGTTTGGCCTGCAGCTGAACCCCTCTCAGGACTGTGCCACTGGACATCTACTTCACAAATCCACACTAATAAGATTGGGAGACTTAGGAGCTTTGCTTAGTACATAGAAACAGACATGAAAAGACAGCCAAAATGGGAAGACAAAGAAGCAGAAACCATATGAGAGAATAAACAGAGATCTAGATATAATAGAATCAATTAATCTAATAGATGTAGAGTTCAAAACACTGGTTATAAAGGTGCTCAATGAACTTCATAACTTCAGTGAGAATTTCAATAAAGAGATAAAATACATAAAAATGAAAGTAGAAATTATAAAAGGGAACCAGTCTGAAATGAAGAACATATTATCTGAGATGAGAAATATATTAAATGGAATAAACAAAGAAAGAAACAGAGTGAATAAGGAAAAGGATCAAATGCCCTATCTAGAGGATGGGAAAGCCAAGGACATAAAAGTAGAATGTCAAGAGATAAGATACCAAGAGTATAAAAAAATTTAAGGAGCATATGGAATACTATTAAGGTTCAATATCAGTCTGACCGGCATACCTGAAGGAAAACAAGATGTTGAACAGCTGTTTGAAAAAAATAATGGTGAAGGAAATAAACATAAAACCCCAGGATGCTCAGAGAATTCCAAAAATTAGAGATCCAAAGAGGCCCACACCAAGACACATCATAATTAAAATGCCAAAGGTTAAATATAAAGAATATTAAAAGCAGCAAGAGAAAAACTTATAAGGGAAAACCCATAAGATTGGCAACTGATTTCTGAAAGGAAATTATGCAGGACAGAAGAGCGTGGCAAAAAATATTAAACAGGATGAAGACTCAGGATCTACAACCAAGAATAATTTATCCAGCAAAGCTATCATTTAGAGTTGAAGGACAGATAAAGAGCTTCCAAGACAAAAATAAGCTAAAGGAATTTATCACCACCAAGTCAGTATTACAAGAAGTGTTGGAGGGACTTCTTTAAGAAGAAAAAACACATATCAAAAACAGGACTAAAGAATGGTAACAACTACATTCCTATCAATAAGTACCTCAAACAGAAAAGAATTAAATGCTCCAACCAAAAGATACATGGCTGAAAGGATAAGAAAACAAGACTCCTACATATGAAAAGGAAGGGGATGGAAAAACATATTGCTTTGACAGACCTAGCAGATATTTAAGTCAGACAAAGAAAGATAAACACTATGATTTCACTTATATGTAGAATCTAAGGAATAAAAAGAACAAACTAATCAAGAACAGACTCACAAATATAGTGTACAATTTGGTGTCCGAAGGAAGGTTGTGGGTTTGGGGGCTAGGAGAATGGGGTAAAGGGTTAAAGAAGTGCAAATTAGTAGCTGATGAATGGTCATAGGAATGAGGAGCATGGCATAGGAAATGCAGTTAGCATTAATACATTGGTTAGGTGAAGGGTCAGGGGAGGGAGGGAGCAATTGGGGGGATCGTTTTAATGAACTATATAGATGTCTAACCAATGCACTGTGTACTTGAAACTAATTAAAAATAAACAAACAAACAAAAAAACAAATAAATAAAAATAAAGTAAAATAAAAAATCAATGGTGCCTCACACCAAATTTAATTTATTTCTAAAACTTTCATCTGTTTTATATTTATTTGTTTTTTATTTATATTATAAGAAGCAGCAAAACAATGCAGAATGGCACATGCTTCTGTAAGCACATACAACTGGATCTGGAAAAATATTAAATATTTTTTTCACTAATTGTTATTATGAGTTATGGATGTAAAAGTCTAAAAGCAAATAGAATACATGAAGCTCTATGGCAAATATTATGGAGTCTTCTAAGCACAAGGATCAGAACTTGAAAAACTTTTAAAAGAAGAAAAGAGGAGGGTTGTAAAGAGTGAGAGGGAAATTTAGAGGTCATCTGTAGAGTACAGCATAGGAAAACGTGAGAGAAAAACATATCAAAGAGGGAGGCTGGTATTTTGAAATGGTGTTAATGCCTGCAACTGTGATCCAGCTGCTAATTAGAGGGTCACATTTCACGGGTACACTTGATACAGAAACTCCGTTTCATGGAAATGTTGGCTTTCAGTCAAATGAAGAGAAACATGGCCTTTGAACTTAAGATCCAACTCAATGAGCCACTAGAAAACTGCAAAGTTCTCTGCAAGTTCTTCAAAACATCAAACTCCAACAGGAATAATGGAATAAAAATTTGGGAACAAATAGAAAAGTGACCTTACAAAATAACACTGTGCTATCTGGCTTTTATCATGCCTAGGTTGTTGCCTTACTTCCAGGGACATAGTAACTTATACCATATTCTAAACCATTTAAGAATGAACTATGTTGTTAATATACAGTTATGATTTGTCCAATCTGATATGAATAGAGTTTATCAGATGAACATAAATGTGTGCTTTTTGCAAACTTGCCAATGCCAAGATAAATGAGCAAGAAACCATATTTTCAGTCCAGTGGAACATTTAGCATGACATAAAATCATCCGATTCTGCCTCAAGAAAAAAAAATTAAAGTGTGCATTGTCTTCCAAAGGGATGATTTCTGCTGTATCCAAATGGATAGAGTCAGTTGTGAGTTGAGAACAAGGGCCAAAGTAACCAGCAGCAGAAGCTAGGGTGGAAGCCAGGAGAAAGTTCTGAGGACTTATGGTGTTGAGAGATGGCAGAAAGAGGAAAAGAGGGAAAAAGGAAAGTAGGGAGGAAGGAGAGGGAAGGAGGCTGAAGGGGAAAGAGAATTTGGAACAAAAAGAGAGAAGGAGGGAAAAAATTTCATTAGGTGACTGATTGTTCACCTGACTAGACCAACCTAGAACCTGAGAATCAGCCAGACAGACTACAGGAGGCATCCAAGGTAAAGTCAAATAGACAGAACTGCATCCCATAGATATATGGAGAGAAAAATAACCAGGATCACAATTTATACTCCTAAATCTTTCACAGTAAAAAGTAAATCTGCTCTGAGCAGGACATTCCAAACCCCTGCAGAGAGAGCTGGACAAGAGAACAAGAAAATAATGATGGTAAAAATTAGGTTTTAAAAATCACTATGTAGCTGACACAACACAAGCCCAGAAATAGATGCCGATGTCCAGCAACAAAGGATTCTTTTAGCTCAACATTATTTCAGGAAGTGACCAGGAGACTAGAATATTGAGATGTTTCTCTAATTGACACTGTAGCTGATAAAGATTTTAGAAATATGTGCATGTAGATATATAGATGTCAAATTATAATATACACCTGAAAATTATATAATTGTATTAACCAATGTTACTCAAATAAACTTAATAAAAAAATAAATAAAAATTAAAAAATTAAAATTAAAATATGTGTCTGGTCCTCACATCTCAGGTTATAAAAATTACTACCAAAAATTTCATTAAAGTCACCCTGATATTATTTGTTAGTAGAGGCTAAAAAGGTAATTGTTATTTTTATTATTCCCTTTTTCTTAGAGAGGCAAATTCAATATAGAGAGAGGTCAGGTCACTTGCCCAGGTTTCATTTACTCTGTGCTTTATCTACTAGCTCCTATTGCTATTCTTCAATATTTATCTTTCCAATGCATAATGAAACTAAAGATTAAGCCTCAGTGGGAGGTTTAATTTTCTTTTTAATTCTAATAAAATGTGAATAATTAGAAAATTATTTTTTGACAACAGGATCAGTGAGGTGTTTGCAGAAAATGAGCCAGGAGAGGAAGTGAAGGGCTGTTCTTCAGATTATCTGATACCTTGTCCTAAACTTTCTGGCTAGAGATGGCTTTAACTCCATTTTGGAAAGTGAAAGGAAGGAAACTCTGTCCTGTCTTTCCTGCAGGCATATCTGCAACAGGACTGAATTCCAGAGTTCTCTGCCAGCATGACTATGGCAGCTGCCCGAAACCCCTCCTTCAATGACAGAATGCTGCTCTCAGAGAAGAAAAGCCTGTTAAGTCTCACAAACCCAGCAGGGCCCTTGGAAACCAGAATATTTTCTTATCAGCTAACAGAATGGAAAAGTCAAAGGATGACATTTTAGGAGAAAGGACACCTGAAACTCTGTTTTGTCATCTTGTCAGAAGCAAAGCACCCCCAAGCTATATCCTAGCATGGGTTCATTCTTCACTCAGAGAGGAGAGACCCTTCACAGTATTGGAGACACAGTTGAATACGTTTCAGAATGTGAACCATTCTATGTTCTCACAAATTTTCCTTAACATAAAATAGAAGGAAGATGAGCAAGAATGTACACAGTAATATGCACAATTAAATGAACTATTTCCAATGGCAGTTCACATAACCAAGACTTTCTGATTAGGGAAATTTATTGAACGTTTGCTTAAGTCCTGTATTTTGTATTGACTGGGATCATGGGGTGCTTTGTTTTTATTAGTATATTACATTAAATTATTTTTTCCTCTTTGTGTGTATGTGTGTGTGTGTGTGTGTGTGTGTGTGTGTGCGCGCGCGCGCGCGTGTGTGTATCTAACTTAAAAATAGTGTGTAGCAACACAATGGGATATCTTAACTCCTGCAAATTTTGGGTCAAGAATTAAAAATTTTCTTCATCTAAATTATCCCAGAACCATTTATTAAGTAAGATTTATTTC
Source organism: Macroglossus sobrinus (assembly GCA_004027375.1). Taxonomy (NCBI): domain Eukaryota; kingdom Metazoa; phylum Chordata; class Mammalia; order Chiroptera; family Pteropodidae; genus Macroglossus; species Macroglossus sobrinus. Next base: position 125,919 of record PVKZ01001518.1, on the reverse strand, counting down.
TTCATTGTATGTTTTTGGCTCCTTTGTCAAAAATTAGTTGCCCATATATATGTGGGTTTATTTCTGGGCTCTCAAGTCTGTTCCATTGGTTTGTGTGTCTGTTTTTCTGTCAATACTATGCTCTTTTAATTATTGTCACTTTGCACTATAACTTGAAGTCAGGGAGTATGAAACTTCTGTTGTTTTTTTTCCCCCTCAGGATTGCTTTAACTCTTAAGAATACAAATACACACCATACAAATCTGATAATTTTTTTCTATTTCCTTGAAAAATTGAGAGCTTGTGGAGAAAAAGAACCCTTATACACTGCTGGGGCGGGGGTGGGTGTAAACTGGTATAGCCACTATAGCCAGCAGTATGGAGAGCCCTCAAAAAACTAAGACCAAAATTACTATATGAACCAGCAATCCCTCTTCTAAATATCTACGCCCAAAATTTTAAAAACATTTATTCATAAAGACATATGCACCCCAATGTTCATTGCAGCCTTATTCATTCACATGGCCAGGATGTGAAACAGCCAGTGTCCTTTGATACATGATTGGATAAAGAAGATATGGTACATGTATATGATGGAATACTGCTCTGCCATAAGAAAAGTTGAAATACTGCCATTTGTAACAATATAGATAGATACTGCGAATATCATGATAAGCAAATTAAGTCAGATATAAAAAGTCAAAAATCATATTATTTCATTCATATGTGGAATATAAAACCAAAAGCAATAAAGGAACGAAAAAGACAAAAAATAAAAATTCATAGACACAGACAACAATATTGTGATTATCAGAGGGAAAAAGGGATGGGGGAAGGTAGAAGAGGATAAAGGGGGTTAAATATATGGTGATAAAGGGAGATGTGACTTTGGGTGGTAAACACACAATGCAATAAACAGATGATGTATTATCAAATAGTACATTTGAACCTATATAGTCTAATTAATCAATATCACCACAATAAATTTAATAAAACTTATTTTAAAAAATAAAAGAATATGACTTTTGTGTGGCCAAGTAGTTTTAAATATAACCAATTTCAAAATCCTTGAAGGCAAGAAACATCTTATTCATCTTTGTAATCCTAATATGATTTTTTTAAAAAGATGTTAATTGAATGACAGAATAAACAAATCTAAGTCCAGTCTTGAAAAAACATAATGAGCCATAGCTTCTCAGATCTGGCTTTTGAGATTTTATAAAAGTAGATATTAGCATTTAATGTTGCAACACCAAAACAAATTTTAATCTCAGTTATAAATCTTGTCTGATTTTACATAGCTTGAGAAAAATGTCTCAGAACTTTTCCAAATAATGCTTTAAAATCTAGGAACAAAGTATTCAAAAACATAAAAATCATCTTTAAAACTTAATGAGCAAAATAACTTACTTGCAACTTTTACATTTTACCCTGAGCTTATCCTGAAAGATTTATTAAGCATTTATGCATGAAAATTTTCAAAAACTATTCATCAGTGGTTCTCAGTTCTGGCCATATTGGAATTTTCAAAACTCTCTTACATCAAACCAATGAAATCATAAGTGAATAGGGAAGCAGAACAGTACTGATATTTTTGAAAAGTTTTGGTTATTCTGATGTGCAATGAGGGAACTATTGGGATAGATTTATAGTATTTGTACTCATAAACTTATTTTCAAAGAAAACATTGACTTGCTGTATCATAGGTGAAGTTTGAATCAGAGCTCAATTTCCCCTAAAATTAACTTCTAATCTGACCAGAAGGTGCTTGGAGTGGGTGGATTTGATCTGGTTTTCTAATGTATAGGCTTTAGACATAGAGTCCAGATCTAGAGAATGATAATGAAATAGTATGAAAGTGTCACATCTTCTACCTCCTTTTCAGAATTCCATAGGGATGAACATTAGTTGACTTTATAGCTTGCTGTGCCAAGATTAGCTTTAAGGTCCCACATTTATATCAAAATCACCGGGGTTTTTTTTTCTGCCTACAGCACCTGGTATTCCTAGGTGGTCTCCCATAAATTAGGGTTTTGTTACATCAGAAAAACCTACAACACACTATAAAAATCTCACTAAGAAAGATTCTTGGTGAGGAACCCAAGCTAACATTATGAGCAATGTACTAAGTCATCATTCAGTCTTGCTGTCCACAGAACTTTTACAGAGTATCCTGAGACCTTGAAGTTTACCCTTCTTACCATGTACCTCCTGGGCCTTTGGAGCCATCCTAACACAGAAAGAGACTGTGGGCTAGAGAAAAAAATCCACAGAGTATTCTAGTTTTAAACATTCTACCATTCTATATGAACATACTACCCTGAACATGCCCGATCCCGTGTGATCTTGGAAGCTAAGCAGGATCAGGCCTAGTTAGTACTTGGATAGGAGACCACCTAGGAAGACCAGGTGCTGTAGGTGTAAAAAGTAAATAAATTTTAAAAAATAAGGGATTATAAACTGACAAGGTCCTTGCAATCTGTGAGGTCAATCAAGAGTTGCCTCACCTGAAAACAAACAAACAAACAAACAAACAAATATTCTACAAGGTTCTGGGTGTCATGTTAATAATATATTCTATGTATAACCTAAATTTTGTGTTTTGATTTTTAGAGCATATGAAAGAATTATTTTATTACCACTAAACAGGATATGAAAATAAATTTCTTTAATTTTTCCAGTTGTCCCCATCACATCTACTGATAGTATACTTTCTTCCTTCAAACACAAATTTAATTCAACCTTATAGCAACTCCTTCATTTATTGAACAAGTCACTCATAGTTGTTTAGAAGCACATTTTTATGAGGACTATATCATCAACTTCAGAGGTATTAATTGCTTCATATTTATATATTTTGTTAAAGAAAATTTTCACTTTGTCTTACATTTTTTCATGTCATTTAAGAGATGGTGGTATCTGTGACTTACAATGAAAGGCAGAGTTTCTATTTGGAGAGAATTCACTTTGCATAATCCTCTAGGTGAGATCGGCCATACTTGATGTATCACAGAGGAAGCCAGCATTGACTGGATTTTTGCATACAGATAATAAGGTCTACACTGGGTACTTTTTATCTTGAGTCTTTGCACTCTTAAAATATTTATCTCAGTTCTCAGGGGTTTCCCCAAATCAACTTCAACAAAGGAAGGAGACAAATTGGCAGTTTGCTTGCTGAGCATCTGCCACTAAAAGCTGAATTCTATGGGAAATGGAAGAGGTATTAATGCTAAAATCAATATATTCTCTGGAGTTAGATTTCCTATATTCATAGTTCCACTATATTACTTACTAGCCATGTGACTTTAAGTAATCATTTCCCATTTTGTGGTGTACAGACTCTAAGATAACTCCCAATAATCCCCTCTTCTTATATTCACTCCCTTGTGTAATCACCTTGTATGGCAGAACCTTTGAGTTGCTTGTAACCAATAAAATATGGCAAAGGTGATAGGCTATCATTTCCATGATTAAGCTACATAAGACTGTAATTTCCATCTTGCCTGCAGATTCATCTGGGTTTGTACACTCTGATGAAGCAAGTGGCTATAATAGAGACCCATGTAGCAAAGACCTGAAATGACCTCTGGAAAATGGTCAGTGCAGAAATGAAGCCCTCAAACCAACAACTCTCAAGAAACTGAATTCTACAAACACCCATAAAAACTTGGAAGTGGATCCTTTCCCAGTCAGGCTTCAAATGAGGCCCTAGCTCTGGCCTATACCTTTGATACAGTCTTGTGACTTTGAAGAAGACTCAGCTAAGCCAGGCTCAGAGTCCTAACCCTAAGAAACCTTGATATAATAAAAGTGTATTGTTTAAAGCTGATAAATTTGGTAATTTGTTATGCAGTACTAGAGAACTAGTATACTCTTTGGGCTTAGTTCCTCATCTGTGAAATGGGAATAATAATATACATTTTATAGGCATGAGGATAAAATGAGATAATTAATATAAACACTTAGCATTAAACACCATGCCTGATATATAGTAATATGGGTATTATCATATTCTCTAAACATTATTTTAAAAGAATATATATTTAAACCACTGTTTTTCTATTTTGAGCATGATCCTTCTTCAGTTGATATTTTTTTATTTTTTTATATTTTTATTCTACTATCCTAGTAATTTCTCACATTAGATTATCCTATTTATTTTTTACTTTATTCTTAGTTTACTCTTATTAAGTTTTCTACTTACTTTAAATAATCTTTTTTTTAGAACTACTTTTATAAATGGCAATCAGGGAAAAGGCAAAATGGAAATCTTTCTGATGATGGTGATCCAGGTAGAATGGTTAGTCACATCTCTTGGATGGCCTCCCCTTCATTACACATCTCATTTTGTCTTAGACAAATATTCCATCAACTGATGTTAACCTCTAAAAACATTTTAACTGTCTTTTCTATAATACAGTAAACTAGTTAATGCATAATTGACACAGGAAAACATTATTTTTAAATCTTGTATCCTATACATGATAGTCTTAGTATCAAAACATATTATACTTTATCAATTTTTGCATTTCTAATAAAATTTTCTTTTATCATGGGGACTGGATCTCATTCAGTTTCACCTAGTAGATGCTCAATAAATAGTGCTTGAATAGACAAATTGCTAAAACTGCAAGAACCTTTAGAGCTGTAAAAAATGGTAATATAATTCTTTATGGTTTTCAAATTTGTTTTCTTTTAGGAGAAAAAACATTTTTTTCCAGGGTACTCTTTAATAAAGTTGTACTAATACATAAATAGATATTACTCAAATAATAGCAGAACCCCATTCACTATACTTATTTTTGCTCCTCACTATTATTCCTCTCCCCCTACCCCTGCCCCGACCTCCCTGCCCTAAGATGGAAGAGATTCTCCTCAGCCCCTGGAAAGTATCAACCAATCTTTGGAGAAATAGAAAGGGCCTTGGGATGACACATTCTTGTTTTGTCAAAGTGAAAATGGGAAGGTTCTATGGACAGTAAGTGTGAGACCATTATAGTGGCTGGAAAAATTTACAGAGCAAGGCATAGGTGTTGTGCCTTCCTCTCCAAAAACAGCCTTCTGCTGATTCTTTGTAATCAATCTTGGAGATTCAGGGTAGATGGAGAAAGGAAGACACAGTTGCAGCCTGTGTGGACTTCTTAGTCCAGCCTTCCCCTGTGAATACTGTAATGCCCGCTGAGCTCGGGCGCCTGATGATTGTCTGGGTCTGGCCATACACTTACCTCTGTTGGGAAGGGCCCTCACCTCTCAGTCATTCTCCTCTTTGCCCCAACTTGGATTTGCCTCCTAGGCTTCTACTTGGGTGCTATATCCTCTCATAATTCTTGATCCTTCCATCTGGGTTTGGTCCTTCTTTCTTCTTCTTCTTTTCTCCTTCTTCTTTCTTCCTTCTTCCTTCTTCCTTCTTCCTTCTTCCTTTCTTCTTCTTCTTCTTCTTCTTCTTCTTCTTCTTCTTCTTCTTCTTCTTCTTCTTCTTCTTCTTCTTCTTCTTCTTCTTTCTTTTTCTCCTCGTCCTCCTCCTCTTCCTCCTCCTCCTTCTCAAAGCTCTGTGCTTTTCCCAAATCAGAAGATGATCTCACTCTATTTTAATTACAACAGTACATCCCTGTTTCCTCAATTAACTGGTCAGCTCCCTGAAGACAGATACCAAGCTATGTCTTTCCAGCCTCAGTGCTCTGCATGTACATAGACTATAATTTATTACTTGAACAAATTAACATATCTTTACACAGAGCAGGGAACTGATATTACATAGAAATTAATGATATAGTCTTTTGCCACCTGCTGGTTGTGTGACTTTAGGCAAATCACTTAGACACTGTGAGGCATAATTTTATGTTCTATAAAATGAGAATAATAAAATACCTGCTTTATAAGAAAGTTTTGAGAATTTGGTTGATTTTCCACATTAAAAATATTTAGCCCTAAATTACCACAAGCAATATGAGCTCAAAGACTGTTATCTATTATAATAATAAGAATAATCAATAGCTATGAGAGTTATTATTATTATCATCTCCTTCTGTGTTTTTTCTCCTTGGAGTCAGGATTTCTACCTTGGTCAGGTAAGAACCTGAGGCAAAGAGCCAGCTGCCTTTTTCCTCCACCACAAGCCAAGAGTCCCACCTAACAGACTCATGGCCTTGGGCCATCTGATTACTCTTGTATCTTGGATGTCCCTCTCTGGCTTTCCTCCCACTTGCCTCAGGAGGACTGATAGAGTTGGCTAGAAATAGGAACCTTTGCCTTCTGGCAAAGGTGTTCCTGCAAAGAGATATGTCAGGCTCCTCAGTCCCATTATAGGCTTTTGTTGGCTCCCTTTTCTATACATTATTCTCTGTGGTTTTTATTATAGCTTATACTCCAGGAAATAAGAAAAAATTTCTATGGTGCCAAGAATAAAGATTCAGAGAGGTAGCTAGAGCATGGGGGCTTTCAAACGTTGTAAAACAATGTGCTAATTCTTCTCTAGGACCTGTGTGTTACAGCTTAATTCTCCTCCAGAAAACAAGTTCCAGAGGATATCTCCTGGAGGCTCCATGAGGCCTTACCAGTCCCCAAGGAAAAGCTGATTCTAAGGCAAAGGTACAGCTTTCTATAGAGAAGAGCAACGTTTGATATTGACAATCAAATACCATTTTGACAATGGTCAGGCTGGAATCCGATGGAGGCCTTCTCTAATTATAGTGTAGACCAACACTTATTCCCTTGTCCACTGTTCTGCTAAGAACTTGTCACCTCATTTTTTATCTTCAAAGAGATCCAACAATTTGAACACAAGATCACATATTATTTGGTATGTATATATTTTTTAATAGTGACCCACTTTTCTGTGACCGAATATTTATTGAATGAATACTTGTTATATCAGACTCTTTAGTAAAAGCTTTATATCTCTTATTGAATCATAAAATACTATGAAATAGTTATTATTACTCCCATTTTACATATGAGAAAACAGACTTAGCAAAGGTAAATGATTTGTCAAAGAACAAAGTCATTAACATGTGGAGAGGAGAATCATTAATAATACTTTCTAACTTTAAGCTTTTAAAGAGTAAGCAAGATTCTTAGTAACTTATTTTCTATAAGAAAGTATGTGGCTAAATATGCAAATGGACATAAGACATGGAACAAGTAATTTCTTATAAAAATTACTTGCTGTTTTGTATAAATAATCAACTATGGGTATCAACTAAATTAGATATATCTAATATATATCTATATCCACATATAAATATATAGATATAGATATAGGGAAAGGGACAGAGAGAGGAGAGATGAGAGAGGAGAGATGAGAGAGAGAGAGAGCGAGAGAGAGAGAGAGAATCTCAAATAGAATACTATTTCAAGTCAGAAGTCCAATATCCAGTCCTGGTTCTGCCATCAATGTAGGAAAGTTACTTAACCTTCCCTGCCCTTGGGTGTCATAAACCCAAAGATCTGGGAACCACTAGACTAGGTGATGACCAGTTTTCTTTTTAGCTTCAAAATTTTATCTCCTTCTTAAACCATAAATGGTATTTAACTGACTCTAAAGTAGAAAGGAAGAAGAAAATGAAAAGGTTTATTCCTTTTTTCTTGTTTAGTTCAGCATTTCTCCAAATGTTTTCTCTGAAAGAGATATTACAGTTATTCCACCAGAAAGGCATTCTTAGTCAAATGAGTTTAGGAAACAATAGATTTAAAGAGTTGGACAGTTTTGGGGGGAGGGGGGGAGGTAGATGGGGTAAAAGGGGTCAAATATGTGGTGACAGAAAGAAATCTAACTATGGGCAGTGGACACACAATGCCTTACTGTTAAATTGTATGCCTGAAACTTACTGGATTTCATTAACCAATGTCACTATAATATAAATAAATAAATAGATAGATAGATAGATAGATAGATAGATAGATAAATCATAAAAATAAATAAATAGATAAAAAGCTAGACAGTTTTCTTAACTGAGAAATTTTCAGAACCTGAAAAATTTTTATGTTTATTGTAACTCCCCCAAGCAGACAAAGTCTTAGTGCTCCCCAAGTTATTGATGGGGAGCAGATGCACTGAGGATAGTGCACCTATTCCTGAAACACAATCTGAGAAAGTCAAGTTTAGCTAACAGAAACTTCTCAGTAGCTTTCATAATAAAGAAAAAATATAGCATTAGAGACAAGGAGATTTGCCATTTATTTTATAATATTAACTAGGGATATTTTCAAAAATTACAAAATAAACCTGAATGAAAATACTTCAGATTAAATTGCAATGGACTAGACAAATTTTTATGGCTGTTTTGACATTTTTTTTTTACTATAACAAATAAAGGAAAATTGTGTGAGGAGATTTGTATCCAGTGATTAAATAATTAAAGCACTTGGAATTTGCAGAAGTACGTGGTAACAAAATTGTAGCTACCATCCCTACATAGTAACTACAAAGTAAATTAAAACCACCTGTAGCTATTGAGGCTGAGAAAACCCTCAGATTTTTCTCAAAAATGTATGTCCTTGTTAAATATTTTAGCAGCAGAAACAATTAATTCTGAGTGTTTGTGGCTCGTAATCAATTTATTGAAAGATTTTTAATATGATCAAGGAACAAAATTATTGATAAAAGAAAAAATCTATTAGTGTGTGTACTTGTTTTTATTTGTAATTATCCAATTGGAGTTGAGAAGGTTTATTTAGCCTTTTTAATTGTTTTTTTTACATGATTATGTGAAATATCAACTAGCCAAACCCTCAGCCTTCATAATTCTAGATTCAACTTTCACTTGACACACTGAGGCGAGAACAGTTTTTACTTGGGACAAGATGAACTTGAGGAAAACTATCAGAGGCAGGACCTAGGAAGGATCTTTGGAATAGTCTGAAACTAACAACTTCTTTTTATGACTCTATACACACCAAGTTTTTGACAAGCCTGGGGCTCTGCATTACTTCCAATATTTTCCATTATGACTATGATAAAGTCCAGCCTGTTTTTCATAATCCTGCTGACTACAGCAATCTGCAACTATTAAAAGCCTTCACAGACCTGGAGTTGGCTTAGAAAAGTGCCTTTGCAAAAGAACAAAAAGTAACATTTACATTCAAAGACAGGAGAGAGGCAGGCTCTTGTTTTGGTGCTGATGGACTGAAAAAGATTGCTTTGGGGGTCTACATTTCAAATTTTTAATTTTCTTCTGATGAAATTTGTAAACAAAATACCAACACAAAATGAGGGTACTTGAGCCAGGAAAGGGGGGAGTGTCCTGTCCAGCAGATCAAACCCTCTTCCAAACTCCACTGAAAAGAAGTGTCTGTGAACTAGCACATGACCCTATGTGGTATGCTGTGTCTAGAATCCCTCAACCTCCAAGTTAACAGGTATGTGTAAGGTTTACACCAAAGATTCAGATTTCAGAATTAGCTTCTTTTAAACCTTAAGCTAGTACTGGTTTAGTCTCTGGGGAGGGGAGTAAAAACACCAAACAACTCTTTTTAACAGACTACATTAGCCATTAATACAATATGACTCAATATATAAATATTGTAGTTTGAAACTATACCATTCAAGCTACTTTGAACATCCGCTAAGCCTAATAAGAAGTTGGCTTTAATTTTTGCAATAAAAAGATCCAATTGAAAAGTAAATCACAGAGGGGAAAAAAGTAAAAGTTTAAGCAACTCCATACATTTGAACTTTGACTCTCTGCAAAACTCTATTCCCCCCATCCGGTAAAGCAAATCACATTTAACATCAACATTTAAAAACTAGTACCTCTTAAAAAGTATTTTTAAAACGCAAAACATTAGAGCTACTTGCCTTTTGGCAATTTCTGTGCATTTCCCAGGGCTAGTGCAATACTTCCACAGAGAAGTAGACACCCCAAGCTGGAGAGCATGTTGCATTTGCCACCTCACACGGGGAGTGATGCTGGTGGGGGTACCGCAACGTTGGAGCTGCATTTAAGAGGACTCTCCCAGTGACAGAGGCGGGAGGCTGCACTTAGCTGTGCTGTGGGCTTACTCACAGTGGGTGGAGACAAAATGACATCACACTCTTTCTCACACACACCAAAAAGAAAAAAGAAAAAAAAAGAAAGAAAGCACAACAGCAATAACATATCATCATCACATTTCCTCCTAGGTTATAACTGTATTTTCTCTTCCCTCTGTGATATAAAAGTTGAAATTATGGTCAATCCATATTCTGAAAGAAAAAGTACTTAGGCAATTTTGAAACATTTGATGAACTATTTTGAAAAGTCTAGAAAAGACATACTTAAAATCATTGGAATGTTAAAAATATAAAATGAAACCTTATTAGGAAGGAAGCTGTTTTTAATTATCTAGTATACCAATCTAATTCTTCTTTTAAATGGAGTAAACTCATAAAAATACACTTTGAATAATTCTGAAGTTTTAATATTATGAGAAACATTTAAGAGTGAGTAGTTGGCTACACAACTATTCATTATACAGAGAGAGATACATACAGATTCTACAAATATAGTTGTAGTGCACAATTCACTATCCCTGACTGATCCACAGTTCTAGGCCATGTTCTGTAACAGTATCTTTACCTACATTATTATAATTCAATCTTCACAATGGCTGTACAGGAGATATAGTACTATCTTCACTTTGTCAGTGAGCAAAACTGAGTCTTAGACAGGTTAAGTATCCTAATTCCTATATTCTAAGAATTAATAAGTTGATGGGCTTTAGAGTAGAACTGACCAGAGTTAAATTTGGATGTTTTGTGACTTTGAACAAATGTCTCCATCTATATCTCATCAACACGGCTTACATTTAAGTGCTTGTTCTATGTCAGGAACTGATCTAATTGGTTCACATATATTAAAACATTTATTTCTCAAAATAACCTAGGAAGCTGTCATTGTCTTCACTTTACAGATAAAGATTAAAAAAAAAAACTGGCACAGAGAGGTTAAGTGACAGGCACAATGTCACAGTGCTAGTAAGCAACAGGGCTGGCATTTTAATGAGGCAATTTAACCCCAGAGCTTCTACTCTTAATTAGTAACTTTAAATTCTAAAATAGAGATGATAGTACCAATTTCATACATTTGCTAGCAGGATTTCTGGATAGTACTTATTGTAGTGCCTGACCCACAGGAAGCATTTAATAAATAACGGTCACTTCAAACAACATCTGTAATGACCATAATAAATCCCTCAATTAAGTAAAACTATGATTCTAACCTGGGGGTTTACACCTCCAAAGCCAATGTGTACCCTCTCTCCCCCACATCACATCACCCTGAACATAGGTGTTGCTGGAATGGCTGAGTTAATAAAGTGCTTTAAATGTTGTCTGTACATTTATATCGACTCTTTGAAACTAGCTTATTTCATGGGGTTGCTGTAGCTGAACCAAAACAGTAAGAGAAAAAATGGAATAACACTGGTGAAATGAAATTCTAGTCGGAAAACTTACCAGAGGGGGGAAAAATAGAAAAGACAGTCCCGTACTGCAAATAAAGCGTGAGAAGGCACATTATTAAAGTCATTTAGAGCTGGCCCAGTCTAAGCTTTCACCATCGGAATGCTCTGGCACTGGCTACGGAGGGGATTGGGTTATTTAACAGGTCTTTTTTATGTCTAATTTTTTACTTGAATAGGCAGCTCTCTCAAACCTGAGTTTGGACATTTATCCAGCTGGCACTGCTGATTCTGCTCCTATATGCCACTGCCATTAAGTTAAGCCAGTGATGCCACTGGGCTAGCAGAATGACAGGTTTCTGAGGGGGAAAAAACAGCAGAAATATTGAAAAGAAGGCTAGTTCTTCAAAACAGCATGAGGGGCTGGTCCGAGGGTCATGGAATTAAGAAACCAGTCTCTCTGCTGGGCCTGCAAGCTAAGTCTCATCTATATTAATGATCATTATTTGTGTTTTGGAATGAACTGAGAGCTAATGAGAGGAGGCATAAAGAAACAGACCCCGTCACAGGACACATTACACCTTCTCAGTGAACAAAAAGTTTGCTGTCATGCCAAAGTCCCAACCCAAATACTTCAGACAAATACTCCAGAAGAACTACAAATGCCTTGCTACATGCAATAAAATTTAAGGGCTATGGTCATGTAATTGCTGGAGGATTTAAGGCCATTTTCAAGAAAGAACTGCCCTCTCATCCTGGGTACAGTGGAAACAATAGCTAAGGAGTAATTTGTGTAACCTTGTTAGGTCTCAATTGTCAAGAGAGAACGCTAAGCCCTGGTTCAAATGTTCTGCAGGCACTTGTGTCTGTATTTATCTGGAAATACAGAAATAGAAACTTGTGAGATCATAGAATATTGAATTAATTGTCACCAATACCTGTAAAACATTGTTTTACACATTTATTCAAACCCACAAAATGTACAATACGGAGAGTGAAACAATGTAAAATACGGACTCTGGATGATAACAATGTGCCAAGGTATGTTCATCAATTGTCACAAATGTACCGCTCTGGTGGAGGATTCTGGTAATGGAAAAGTCAGGGGGTATGAAGTATATCGCCATGTGTGAAGACAGGGAGTAGGTATATGGAAAATCTCTGTACCTTCAGTTCATTCTGCTGCAAACCTAAAACTGCTCTAAAAAAAATTCTATTAAAATCCTTGTTGAGAGAACACTTAGAAAGAACTGCTGGCCAAAACACATAAAATGTACGTGTATTTTCTCTCTATTCTGTGAGGGCAGGAACCGTGCCTGTTTTGTTTATTACTGTGCACAGTACATATGATAAGAATGCAGTAAGTATGATGAGTAAGTATCAAATGAAGCACAGTTCATCAATTCCTCCAGAGAGTCTAAAGGTTAGTTCTAAATCAAGCCAGAGAAAGCTAGACTATGACTGCATCGTATAGTTTCTCGGAGACAGTTCTCCAAGGGTCCCTCATGTTTCTATACATGTTATGAGAAAGAGGCACAGATTCCCTGTGCTCCGAATTATCTTTTCAAGAATACTGGTATAATAAACAGCCTTGGAAGATAAAAGTTTGCACTGTCCCATATAATAAAGGTAATATCTCCCTCTGGGGCAAAGGGAACACATACTCACTTCCTATAATCAAAAATGAAGTTCCCTAAGCTCAGGGCTCCTTTCCTGTAGTGTAACCTGAGGCATGTGCAAGTAACACCTAGACCTCCTATGGGAACTGGGGCTCCTAGAACTGGCACAAATGCAGATATTCCGGCTGCTGCTATTACTCTGAGTAATAAACATTCCTTTGTCTTTGACCCAGGAGTCTTGTGTCTCCTGCCAACATCCACGAACTATGCATGTTAGCTTGCACATATAGTAAAATATCAACCCTTCATAGTTCTTGGCAATAGGATTGGCCCACTCCAAAATATTTTATTAGATGATCTTTGGTATAATACCATCACCTACATTCATGTCCATTATAAGAATCAGCCATGAAACTATTGTGCATGGCTGATTCTTATAATGAGTGTTGCTAGACATTGCTTATTAAATCATGTAGTGCCCTCATTATAAAAACTCTGGAGAAAAAAACTGTTTCTTATGGGATAAAAAGGTTGTAATTTTTCCTGAGCAACTGTACTTATTTTGTGACATAGTAACTAGTTTTCTTGTTCTGTGTTGCCTGCTAGAAAACCAGAGCCAAATGTGTCCCCCACCCATACTAAGTGTATAATTCTTTGTGATATGCATGTTTTGGCATCATTTCTGACTTTATTTTTTATCCCCACCCTTATTTGTTTCTTATTTTACTTGGAGTCTTCATTTATGTAGCTTCTTAAGTTGCTTTCATTTTTTTTTTCTGGAGTAAGGTGAAGGATAAACAAACTTCAAACACAGGAGTTGAGTCAAAAATGTGTCAAATTTTGTAAAGGGAATCTGGGAACTGGTTCTCAGTGCTTTCTTTCCTATGCAACTGTAGACTCTCATGGAATTTTGGTATAATGATTATATAGTATCATTTCTTTATATATATTTTTTCTCTTTGGGAAAGCAGGTAAAGGCCGGAGGACATTCAGAACACTACTCTGAGTGTCGTATTTTTCAGTCATCTATTTGACTTTTTAAGTGTTCGACGTTAACTCCATTATTTCAAACAAGACTAAAACTTATAAATTTTTCAAAGCTTAGAGGTAAACTCTGCAGTAATTTTACCTATCAGTTATCATTCTTTAGTCTCTCATATATAAGGTTCTATTGTGAGATTTTTTTAAAGGCTTGTATATCTACAGTTAACACTATGCAAAGATATGCTGTGGTTTTCTAGAAGATGCTAATAAAAATTTTTATTATGACTCATATTTGAAAAAAGAAACCCAGTGTTCCATGTTTTCAGCCCAAATGTTGTTTTTATAATTACTAAACTGAACAAGATATGTGATCCAACTGAATACACATCCTGCTCCAATGGGGGTACATTTGGCCAGAGCATGAAGTTTTTTTCCCAATGCTTTTTATATATCACAGTGAAGTATTGCCTCTTAAATGCCTAAGTGATGCTTGTAGATCATTCTTTAGCTTCACTAAAGGCATCTTGGCCTCTAGACTTTTGGCTTCATAACTTGAAGTAATTAGTAAGTTATGCTTATAAAAGAGTATAAAGAATTCTTTCCTCCTACTACATTGGAAACTTCTTTAAGACCTAAATTATACATCTCTGAGCTATGAGGCTTGCCTGTCTTGTTTTCTCTAAATTCTCCTTTCTTTGCAGGGGTGCCAAGTACTGAGCTGGGCTTGCATAAGTGGAGGGATTATCTCTTACCTAAGCTTGAAATAGTGAAAAAATTGAAGGCATCAGTGCTGAGTGGGAAATATAAACCAATAAACCAGAGTAGGGACTCTGAACAGGAAGATTTGTCAAGGAGGTCCTGAATGTAGCAAACAACATCAGGGAGTCCAAGAGCATGAGTAATTTAAGTAGGCAGCAGGTGACAAGTGAGAGAATGGAGGTCCTGAGAATATATATGTCCTAAAGGAGCTTTTGCCAGCAGGCTGACATTTACACATTATTGCATGTGATATATAGTAGGCCTGATGTGTTTTAAAGGCTAGAATGGAATAGCCATGATCATGGTCTCCTACACAACAGAGTCCGGATTTTATTACTTTATTATTTAATTGAAGTGACACTTCTCTGGACACTGCCCAACTTCACTGCATTGTTTTTGGTTGTTTTGGATGACCAGGCTGCAAACAGAGTTAATTAAATGCTTTAAAAATATTGCATTTTGAGTTTGAGAATTACATCATGTAATAATGTCTCTTAATAAGAGAATAAACAGAGATAAAGAAATGAAAAAGAAGAACTCCATTGAAGCAAATTAGGATAACTTTCTTTCACAAGACAGGCATTTGTGGGTTGTTTTGGCTATAGCTACTGAGAAATAAAATATAGAACAATAATCCAAGAGAAGGACACATTCTAAATCTAATTTAAAAATACACACTGATACAAAAAGTAAAGATGCAGTAAATGGGTCTAAAGTGAGAATAATAAATTATTCTTAGAAAATGACAGCTTACAATTGAGTATTTAAAATAATCACTGACAAGGACAAAAGTGCACAAAGTTTTAATATGTGACGTTCTGTGTTTTAACTTTGTGACATTATTTTCTTCTAATTTCTATCTCTACTCCAGCTTTAAAAAAAAAACCCTTGTGTTTGAAGTTTAAGAAAAAAGTTATTTTATGTGATAATTAATACTTTAAAGATATTATAAAATCGAGTTTGAGAATTACATTGTGTAATAATGTCTCCAATGAGAGAATAGACAGAAATAAGGAAGTGAGAAGAATTTACTTGATCTGTACTTGTGCTGGTCAATATAGTAGCCATTAGCCACACGTGACTATTTAAATTTAAATTTTAATTAACTAAAAATTCTGTTCTTCAATCACAGTAACCACATTTCAAGTGCTCTGTAAGTCATATGTGGCCAGTGGTTACCATATCAGACAATACAGATATGAAATATTGCAGTTCTGTAGTCCAGCATTGATCTTGACCATGTTAACCAGCTGCCAACTCTACTAATAGAGAATGATCAACATTCATATTTTTAATGATGATTTAATTAATAAATGAAAGATTGAATGAATAACTCTTTTGGTTCTTTATGTCTTCTTTCAAAATAAATATGTGTTTATTATCTTCTTTGTTAACTTTAACTCATGTAGGATGTTCTCAAACTAAGAAAATAAGGAGGACAATGAAATTTCATCTATAAATTTGCAGTTCCTGGAGTATCAGGAAGCCATCACTGGTAATTGAGTCTAGGGCTGCCTGCAAGATATATCAAAGTGGCCCAGCCACTCTTGGTTGCCAACCAACAGCCAGTCTCCTCACCCTTTTTCCTGTCTGAGAGAACTTGCCTCTCCTAGTAGAAGACAGTTTGGGAGGGCTATGTGAACAAGTTCTAGCCCATAAATTTAAAGAATTTTGCCAATGTATTTCTAGCAATGATATATTTCTCTAATTAAAATAAACTTAGAAGAAAATAGCTCTTTCTCACCCCCTTTTTCCTTCTTTGAATATTACTAAACAGGAAGGGATGCTTAGCGGTATGACAGCCATATCGTGGCCATGAGAGAAAGATCTAGAAAAGTATAACAAAGCTCACCTAGAGCACTTACACTGTTGACCCTGAGAACAATCCTGGAAGTGGCCTGTATATGGACTTGCTATAGAGAAATTACATAGTAAATAAACAAAGTTGTATTTGTTTAAGCCACTTCTAGAGATAACTTGATATTTGCACCTCTTTGTATCTCAATTACTTCAGCAAGTGAGCATAGTTTTCTCTACCTCAGAGGATTATTGTGAGGATTAAATGGCTTAATACATATAAAATGCTTAGACTAGTGCCTGGCCCATTGCACACAGTCAGTCACTATTGTCTACTGGTGCTTTGGTGGTAGTGGTAGTGGTGGTGGTGATTCTTGCAGCTGAAATTATGTAGCCACTTCACATGATACTGAAGACCACACCACAATGTAGGCCTGCTTCTCTACAGAGACACAAATTCAGAAGCCAGCAAATGTATTGAAAAGAGTGAACTAACTTCTCTGAAATTCCCTTTTCCATTGCTACTGAAGACTAATTGGGGCATTGAATGAAATTATTATTAGACCCCCCCCAAAAGCTTAGGTTCACTGCCCTAAATCCAGTATCTTGAAAATGTCTAAACAGTTTAAAGTAGCATCTTAGTATCTAAAATATCCTTTTAAAAAGTCAAATTTTATGTCCAGTGTAAAAACCACTTCTAAAATTTTTTTTCTTAAAATAAGCCTATAGTGCTTCTCTCCTACCTTTATATTTACAATAACTTTGTTCTCACTTTGAAAAATCAATGAATACATTTTTTTAAAAAGTCCAATTATTCAGTATATTCTTCCTCAAATCAAAGACTCTCCTACTATTTTACTTTTTATTTTAACAGCTTTATCGAGGTATAATTGACACATAATAAACTACATATATTTAAATTATACAATTTGATGAATTTTGACATATGTTTTCACCTTCAAAACCCTTACCACAATCAAGATAATAAACATTTCCATCACCTCCAACAGAATTCTTATCTCCCTTTTCAATCTCACCTTCCTTCCTTTCCATTTTCCCACCCCAACCCTCCCACAGAAAGCATTGATCTGCTCTCTATTACAGTACTTCAGATTGCATTTTCTAGAGTGTTACATAAATGGAATCATACAATATGTACTCTATTTTTGATTGGTTTCTTTCACTCGGCATAATTGTAATGACATTCACCCATGTTGGAACATGTATCAGTGGTTCACCCCTTTTAATTGTTGAGTGGTATTCCATTGAGTAGCTATACCACAATTTGTTTATTCATTCACCTGTGGATAGACATTTGGGCTATTGCCAATTTTAGCTATTACAGATAAGGCTGCTATGAACATTGGCATACCTGTCTTTGTAGGGAAGTATGATTTCATTTCTCTTAGATAAATACCTAGGAGTAGAATATCTAGGTCGCATGTTAGGTGTTTGGTTAAATGTCTAGAAACTGCCAAACTTTTTTCCAAAGTGTAAGTACAGTTTTACTTTCACACCAACAGTGTATGAGTGTTCTACTTCCTCTGCATTTTTGCCAGCACTTGCATGTCAAGATTTTTACATTTTAACCATTCTAATAGTTACAGTGGTATCTCATTTTTATTTTAATTTGCATTTCTCTAATTATGAACAATACTGAACATATTTTCATATGCTTCTTTGTCATCTGTTTATCATTTTTGTGATGTCTCTTCAAAATCTTTTGCTCATTTTTGGTGGTGGGAGGGTTGAGATTTCTTTATATATTCTAAAGTCCTTTACAAATATTTCCTTCCTATTTACAACTTGTCTTTATCTTCTCTCAATAGTGTCTTTTTAAGTTCTTAATTTGGGTGAAGTCTGATATGTGCAATTTTTCTGTTATGGATTGTGTTATTGGTGTCATAGCTAAGAATCTTTTGCCTAATCCAAGGTAATGAAGAGTTCATAGTTTTAGGTTTTACATTTAAATCTATGATACATTTTGAGTTGATTTTTTGCATATGGTGTATGGTTTGGATCCATGTTCATTTCTTTGCATACAGAATATATGATATTGTTGAATACAATACTTTATAATTAGCATTTCTGTCAAAATTAGAGTCAGAAACTAATAGAAAAATATTGGCCAGAATTAAACCTTCTGGATTTAGCAGCTGTTTGAGTAGGATGATGATAATCATGATCATGATCATGATGATCATGATAGTGATAGAGATGGCAATTTTGGTAAATTAGAACTATTGTTGTTCAACAATAGTTCAACACTTTTTTCTAAAACCTCTTCTCAGTTTATTTCTAGAAGAGCTCATATCTCCATCATCATCACTTGCGAAATTCACTCAGGAAAAATAAAAACTTAAATGATCTAATTATTCCTCTAGCATTTCTCTGGGAGTACTCAATTTTTAAATTGTTTTTCAAACAATACATTTTTATGTTCTCTCATTCTCATTAACAATCCTGTAAAAAATTTAAGATAACGATGGCATAATTTAAACAACTTAAGAGACTTGCCCAAGGAATAGAGTCTATTGTGTAGCTCAGGGGTTCATAAACTTTAGTATGCATCATAATCTTCATAGGGCTTAAAATACAAAATTTCTTCTTTCATTCATTAGCTTATATCTGCAATTATATTTCAGAGACTACTTTTGGATGCAGGGGAAAACATAAAGATCTCTTAGAAGGGTAATATTGTGAGATAGCATATTACCAGCCAATATACCTTAGAGTTCATGAAGACATTTAGGGCATATAGGAGGTTGGAGAAAGAGAAGACTGTGTTTTTGAGAGAAGTGGAGAGAAGATGGAAAGGTGTACAGGAAGTTGAAACCAGGATTATCCTAAGAATTTGAGTGGAATACAGATCTAGACTAATCCTAAAAGGCATTAAAATATGCAGAGAACTTTACTTTCCCAACCCCTTTTCTTTTAAATCCATCCATTCACCTAACTATCGTTTCTTCTAGCTTATCTTCAGTTTCTTATTCTTTTTCTAGCCTTAACTACAAGAACTTAAGGAAAAGGGGAATAAGAGCAAGGAACCATTTTAGCATCCCTAAGTTATCTCCAATTCAAGACTGCCTCTGGACCAAGACAAACTTGAGTTTCAGATTTGCATGGTCTCACTTGACATAGTGAAATCGATTTCCCTGAGGTCACAGGCTAGTGAAAGAAGAGATTAGAATCCAGCTGAGAATTTTTTCTCAATTACTATCCCAGACAAAAGCTGAGAACATCATCTTTTTTTCCCCCAACTTCTCCTTGCTAAAGTAAAAGGAAATAACCTTGCTTAAAATTATGATTCATTACAGACATCTGACACTAATTCCAGGAACAAAGCTTGAATACAAAGACAACAGGGAGGGTCTAATATAGACAAGGCTTGAATACAAAGACAACAAAAGCAACAGGGAGGGTCTGATATATAG
The DNA here is from genome assembly GCA_004027375.1 of Macroglossus sobrinus. Taxonomy (NCBI): domain Eukaryota; kingdom Metazoa; phylum Chordata; class Mammalia; order Chiroptera; family Pteropodidae; genus Macroglossus; species Macroglossus sobrinus. Next base: position 105,968 of record PVKZ01001518.1, on the reverse strand, counting down.
TTCATGGGATGAGATGTGGCAACTTCTAACTCTATGTATCATCAGCTCTTCCTGCCTGAAAGAAAATTGGTGACCTTTGACTTGTGAAATACCTCATTCCCAACACCAGTGCTCAGGAAGGACATTAAATTGTGTCAAAGAATGCTAATCACATGAGATGATGCTGACAGGGCTCTGAGTTATTCCCAGAAGACTGGAACTGCCCATTTCAAATGACATAACTCATTTGCCAGCACAGAATGTGCTGTATCGACCAAAGCTCTAACCAGTGTGGTCCCTAGTCTAAGACCTGGGGTACCACAAGCCAGAGTTCAAGCATCAAGAGTCTTGCTCTGTCATCAAAATTGTCATTTCTTGAGATATAAAAAACAGAACTATGTTGTGAACATTAAATGGATAATAAAAAAAATACTCTGAGAAACTCAATGCCTATCAATTTAATAATGCAGGTAAAATAGGCCAATTCTTTGGAAGATACAATTTAAAATAAATAATCCAAATAGGCCCATATCTATTGAAGAAATTGAATAAATAATTAGTAACTCACCAAAATAGAAAGCATGAGACTCATATGGGTTCACTGGTGATTTTTATCAAACATTTAAGAAAGAAATTATACAAATTCTCAACAATTTGTATAATTGTTAATATAATTCAGAGTATTCAAGCAGAGAGAATACTTTCTAATGCATTCTATGAGGCCAGATTTACCCATATACCAAAGCCAGACAAAGATATTATATGAAAAAAAATCTATAGATCAATATCTCTCATGAACATAAATGCAAAACCTCTCAGAATACTAGTAAATTAAATCCAACAATGTATAAAAAGAACACACCAGAATCAAGAGAGATTTATCCCAGTGTACAAGGCTGGTTCAACATTCGAAAATGAATTAATGTAAACCATCGCATCAACAGACTAAAAAAAAAAAAAAATCACGTGATCATATCAATAGATGTAGAGAAAGCATTTGACAATGTTCAACACCAATTCGTGACCTAAAACTCACAATAAACTATGAAGGGAGAAGAACTTTCTCAACTTAATAGAGAATAGCTACAAAAAAACCCTGCAGCCCACATCATACTAATGATAAGAAACTCAAAGCTTTTCTGCCAAGATCAAAAAAAGGCTCCCTTTTATTGTTCCCTCTTAATATCATACTGGAAGTACTAGTTAACTATTGCAGAAAAGAAAATAAAAGGTATACGCATAGGAAGGAACTGTCTTTGTTTAATATGATGATAGACTATGTAGAAAATCTGAAACAATCACAAAAACTCTTGGAGCTGATAAGAGATTATAGTAAGGTTAAAAGATACAAAGTTAATACACAAAAGTGAATTACTTTTTTGTATACCAGCAATGAACAAGTGAAATTAGGAATTAAGAACACAGTATTATTTGCATGTATTACCAAAAAATGAAATACTTAAGTATAAATCTAACAAAATATGTATAAAACCTATATGGGAAAAATTATGAAATTCTGATGAACAAAATCAAAGAACTAAATAGATGGAGAGATATTTAATATTAATGGATAGAAAGATTCAATATTGTTAAGATGTCAGTTTTTCCCAACTTTATCTATAGATTCAATATAATCCCAACCAAAATCCTGCCAACTTATTTGGTGGATGTCAACAAACTAATTCTAAAGTTTAAATAGAGAGGTAAAAGACCCAGATTAACCACACAATATTGAATGAGAAGAGCAAAGTTGGAGGACTGACACTACTTTACTTTGTTTCACTCTAAAGCCATAATAATCAAGATGGTGTGGTGCTGGCAAAAGAATAACAAATATATCAATGAACATATATATTCAAAAAACAATGAAACAGAATAGAGAACCCAGAAGTAGACCCACATAAATATAGTCAATTGATCTTTGACAATGTAACAAAGGCAATATCATAGAGCAAAGACAGTCTTTTCAATAAGTGGTACTAGATCAATTGAACATCTACATGCAAAAAAACAGACAAACAAACACACAAACAAACAAAAATGATGAATCCAAATTAAAACTTTATACTTTTCACAAAAATTAACTCAAAGTAGACCACAGACCTAAAATAAAATACAAAACTGTAAGACTCCTAGAAGATAACATAGAAGAAAATCTAGATAACCTTGAGTATGACAATGATATTTTAGGTACAACACCAAAGATACAATCCATGAAAGGAAGAATTGATAACCTAGGCTTCATTAAAATAAAAACCTTATGCTTTGTAAAAGACGATGTCCAGAGAATGAGAAGACAAGCCACAGATTGGGAGAACAAATTCACAAAATACCTATCTGATAAAGAGCTATTATCTAAAATATATGAAGGTCTTAAAACTCAACAAAAACAAAAAAAAGATTTAAAAAATGGACCAAAGACCTTAACAGATACCTGAGCAAAGAAGATATACAGATTGCAAACAAGCATATGAAAAGAAATGTTCCACATCATGTCATCAAGGAAACTGAAATTAAACCAACATGGAGGTACCACTACATATCTATCAGAATGGCCAAAATCCAGAACACTGACAATACCAAACACTGGCAAGGACATGCAGCAACAGAAACTCTCATTCATTGCTGGTGGGAATACAAATACAACCACTTTGGTAGACAGTTTAGTTTCTTACAAAACTAAACATACTCTCACCATATGATTCAGCAGTCAAGCTCCTTACTATTTACCCAAAGGAGTTGAAAACATATGTCCACACAAAAACTTGCAAAGATGTTTACAAAAGCTTTATGCATAATTGCCAAAATTTGGAAGTAACCAAGATTTGTTTCACTAGATGAATGGATAAACCGGTACACAAAGACTGAGGAATGCTATTTAGTGCTAAAAAAAAAACAAACGGTCTATCAGATCATGAAAGACATGGACAAACCTTAAATGCATATTACTAAGTCAAAGAAACCCATCTGAAAAGACTACACACTGTATTATTCCAATTATATGACATTCTGAAAAAGGCAAAACTCTGAAGACAGTAAAAGAAATTAGTGGTTGCCAGGTTTTGTGGGTGGGATGGAGGGATGAATATGCAGAGATAGAGGATTTTTAGAGCAGTAAATACTTTGTATGATATCATAATAATGGATATGTCATTATACATATGTCCAAATTCATAAAATGTACACCACCAATAGTGAACCCTAATGTAAATTATAAACTTTGGGTGATTATGATGTGTCAATGTATGTAGTTCAAAAAATGTACCACCCTGGTGGGAGATGTTGATAATAAGGGAGGCTATACATGTGTGGCAGCATGGGCTATATGGGGAATCTGCACTTTTCTCTTGATTTTGTTATGGACCTCAAACTGCTCTTAAAAAAAAATTGTCTTAATTTAAAAAGTACCTCAGCTACAATTACAAATAAAATGTAGATCCTTTACCAAAAAAAAGGAGAACATTCCCAGCAATAATTTGTATATACTGATCTATATCATTCATTTCACCAATATTTATGGAGAACTTAGTTATACCAGACACTATAAAGCTTTGGGGCCACAGAAAAGATACCATTCCTTGCTCTAGATGAAAACATAAACCTTTCGAGAATGAAGAAAAGCAGTTCAATGGTTATTAAACAGTGTGCTTAGTCTTATGGATAGTGGTGAACACAAGAACATATGGACACCCTAAGAGAGCTTCTTTCCCTACCTAGTCTGGTGGGTGCAAGGAAGGCTTCCTAAAGGTATTGGTTTCTGGTCAGTATTAAAAGGCAAGTAGGAGTTACAAAAACCACCATTTTTTTTTTTTTTACTGTCTCCATAGTTTTTCCTTTTCTGGAATGTCATATAATTGGAATCATACAGTAGGTAACCTCTCTAGATTATTTTCTTCACTTAGTAATATGCATTTAAGATTCAACCACATATTTTTGTGGCTTGATAGCTTATTTCTTTTTTAGCACTGAATAATATTCCATAGTCTGGATACAGCACAGTTTATTTGTCCATTCACCTACTGTATTACATTTTGGCAAGCAAATCAAACATTAACAATATAAGAACTTTTACTTCCTCATAATGGCAGCTTGATTAATCAATAAATTGAAGGTAAAACGAAAATGATGTAAATGGAAAACTTGGTGACAAAGAAACATAATTTAACTCTATTTAGAAATGACAATTTAAGTGTTTTAGTTTTCCATGGCTGCCATTAAAACAGCACAAATTTCATGGCTAAAAACAACAAAAATTTAATATCTTTCAGTTTTGTAGTTCAGACATCTGATGCAAGTCTCATTGGACTAAAATAAAGGTGTTTGCAGTGCTGCATTCTTTCTTGGAGGCTCTAGGAAAGAATCTGTCTCCTTCTCTCTTCCAGCTTCGAAAGCCTGCATTCCTTGGCAGCACATGGTCCCTGTCCTCCATCTTCAAAGCCAACAATATAACATCTCTCTGATCTTGTTTTTGTCATCACATCTCTTTCACTAATTTGTCTTCAGACTCCTTTCACTTTTAAGAATCTTTGTGATTACATTGGGTCCAACTAGAAAATTAAAGATAATTTTCTTATTTTAAGATCAATCGTTTAGCAAGCTTAATTGCCTTTTGCCATGTAACCTAACACATTCACAGGTTATGGGGATTAGGATATAAACAACTTCGTAAAATTTCCTCAAAAAGGTGAAATCTCTCTAAAATCACTATGACAAGGTGGTTCAAAGAACATAAGGAATTTGCAGATATTAAATAAACTGCTTTAGCCTAGGAAGGTTAAAATGGTTAAAAAGACAAATCAGTAAGGATAAACATGGAGATTTAGGTGAAATGTTTTCAAACCCATTGCTTGTTGATTCCACCTGAAGAAAACTAATATATGTGCATTATTGTGTTCATGGAGTCTGTTAAGATATCTCTGCAGTATTAGTCTTACCATTTTTTAATGTATGGCTTCTGCCACATTCCTGTAACTGGTTTTCATCTAAATCAATGAAACCAACTTATCCATACTCAGAAAGAACTCTTAATGCTTCTCAACAATAGCTATCAGAGCCTAGAAATGTTCATATCCTTTGACTTAATAATTCACATTGGGAAATATATGCCAAGGTAATGATCCAAAATATAAAAGCCATCCAAACATTTATGAAAAGTTAGAATTTATGACAACATGAAACAATATAACACATACAAAGAGGTTAGACATATAATTTGAGGTACAATCTAATCAGTAAATATAATTTGGTTACTAACAACCACGTCACATTGGCTGTAAGAGAAATCCTAAAATGCTAAGAGAAAAAAAATGGAGTTTATAAAATGTTATACACTGACAGATACAACTATTTAAAATATATATATTTGATTTAAAAGGTTAGAAGGATAGAAACCAAAACCCATTGTTACTATGTGGTAGAACTATGAAGACTCCTTTTTTTCTTACTTTTCTATAGTTTCAAATATTTATGATAAGCAAGTACTTATTGTGCAATGATTTCTATGATTTGAGTATGTTTCCCCCAAAATTTATATATTGAAAATCTAATCTCTAAAGATGATAGTTATTAGCTAGTGGGGCCTTTGGGAAGTACTCAAGCCATGGGGCTGTAGCCCTCATGAATGGAATTAGTGCTTTCTTAAAAGAGGTTCCAGGGAGATCCCTTGCCCTTTTCTACCATGTGAGGATAAAAGAAAAGTCTGCAACCCCCAAAAGGGCTCTTTGCCAAACACCCTGGCACCCTGATCTCAGACTTCCAGCCTCCAAAGCTGTGAGAAATAAATTCCTGGTGTTTACAATCTACAATCAGTAGTATTTTGTTATAGCAGCCTGAGTGGACGGAGACAATGACAAAATGTTCTAGAAACATTTTCTTATTTGCAACCATCCTAAGAAATAGCCGGTAGAAGCAAGTGGCTCTAGGAGGAGTTAGATGTAAACCCAGTAGATAATTACATATCCCATTCTTTTGCCCACATAAGTTATTCCACAACATATAGGCCACATCACAACATATATTGGTAGCTCAAATGCTCAACACAAAATAAAAGAAAAACGCCAACAAGTAATGGTGTCTATATCGATCACATAGACTGAGAAATAACTTATATATTGTCCCTGGTTTAGGTAAGAACAATATGCTTCAGTACACCGAAGGGTGGTGCCTAAGTAGGCCTCATTTAAAACAGAGGGGCTGATGGTGGTCATTATAGGCAAAACCAGCACCAGTCCATTATAGACATTCAATAATTATCTGTTGAACAAGGAGTTACCATTCATTCTCCTTTGTTATGTTACTTCACCCACAATACTACTACAAAGAAATAAGATTTGGTGGTCCTGTGTCCAACTGTCATGTGTAAAAGGAACAAAAAGAGGGGAAAAGAAATGTCCTCTATATATAGTCACTTGTCACTTTCAGAAAGTGTGTGTGCGTGTGTGGTCTCCCCCACTCTTGGACCTGTTTTCTAAACTGTTGCTAATTTTCTAGATTTTACCACCTCCAATTCAATAAAAATTCCCTAAACCCCATAGCTCTAGTCTACTATTTCCTTCCTTTGATCTGGTTCATAATGTCTGTTCCACTCACTAGCATTTGTTTTTACCTTAGTACTTGCTATTCATTTTTACATATTATTTTGCATAATAGGTATGTGATATAGTTCAGTAATTAATTTTCTTTTGGAGTAATAAAAAATAACTCTCCTTGGAGTTATTATATATATTTTCTTTCTTTCTTTCTTTCTTTTTTTCTTCTTTTTTTTTTTTTTTACTGTGGCATCAGCCCAGTGAAGACAACAAGAGGTATAATTAGGATCAGAGTTAGATGGCTGCCTCAATAAAAAGCCCTGGCCCCTGGCCTCTGTCTCCTCAATCTCCTGGAAAACACAAGCATGTAGCTTAGGACCTTGTTTAAATGTAAATTTATTTAGAAAGAGGAATTTTTAAGCTATTTTTAATCAGTGTGAGTAGAGTACTAATATTTTATTTATAACACATTTTGATAGGAAATGTATATATATGACATCTTGGGAACCCTGGAGGAGGACAACAGCAAGATAAGAAATGACACACTAAATGGAAGCAAGGAGCAATAAATGTATACGTAATTGACTGTACCATTTTGCCTGTAGCTTGTCTTAAACATACTTATAACCACAATAACATGTCCTTTGCTGAATCAAGACTGTGACTTTTAATGTGGCATTTCAACTTGATGTTCAGAAAATTATACTCCAGTTGAAAAAATTGAGAATTCAAAAATATGTATCACATGGACTTGAAGTGTCAGGAGAAAAAAGTATTTTCCCTCTCTATTCCTACAGTGTGAAACCTAAAGCATCTTTAAGAATGATTGCAGAGCACATGATTCTTTCCTCATAAAATATCTTGGAATGAACTGGGGCTATACTTTTGGCTCTGGGTTGCAGATGAAGCAGGAAATGTTAAAATATTCTGGACTCCTTCACAAAGGCTCTCAGTCTAAAACTGAATAAGAAACTCTTTTGGAAAAGATGGAGGATTAACAGGTGTGGGTTTTAAGTGTGTGCATTCTCCTTAGCTGACTCTTGGCAGTGTCCCCATGGCCCTGTCTTTGGGTGACAGAAGGAGATGAAGACTTAGGCAGGCTGATACACAGATAAAAAGATATTTAGCTTGTCAGGAGCAAAAAGGAAATTGTGAGTCACTTAGAAAAGAAGGATTAAGTGTTTTAATGAGTTTTTTGCTTTTCCTGGAATTCTTATTAGAAAAAAGAAAACAGCATTTCCTTTTAGTATAACAAATACCATTTTTCAGTTAAGAGATGAAGAGCATGTTTCTATGTGCAAAACTAAGTGATTTTTTCAATTTGTACTTCTGTTTTCTTAAGGACAAACTGCCTTCTAGCAGATGGATTGCTACTCCTTCAGATTTAAAAAATCTAGAATACTTAAATTTACAAAACTAAATTTTATAATATTTCTATGCCTTTAGAGGCAAGAGTATGCTTCCATTAAAGACTAGTTATAATGGATATATACAACTGAAAAAAATATGGCAGTTTAAAAGTAAAAGCTCTCACTTTGGTTTCCCTTAAAGTTTACTAAATTTTCTGAATTTTATCTAAAATATTATGCTATCAGCAAAGCTTGTGCAGATGGTGGGAGAAAGAAAAAAAATCCCATAAATTTTATCTGTCTTCCAGTTTATAGTACTTCACTTATTGTTTTCAGTGGAAGATATAAAGTAGTGCTTAAGCAAATTTGTGTGAAAGCATACCTAAAGGAGTTTGTTTCTATTATTTCATTTAATTGTCAAAATATAGGTGATGAGGTTGGTGGATATGATGTCAAGCATATTTAAAAGGATTAAACTATTACATATAAAACCAAGGCTATTTAATCTTCAAGCTCACCTCCCAGTTGGCTAGACTGAGAAGTATATATTCTGAAATCTTTTAGTCCTGACATTTCCCCCACTTCTGAGTTTTTATAGCCTTACGTTATTGGGAAAATGATGTCTCTGGTAATGACTGATAATTGGAGTGACCACCTCTTCTGTATGAACACCTTGAACACCTGTGTGGCTTACATATTTTGTCAAATTTGGTCTCTGGCCAATAAGAGATAAACTTATGCAGACAGAATAGCTGTTGAGGAAGTATAGCTGGAATCAATAGGGAGTTGATTAAGGAAGTAGAGTTGGAATCCATTGACAGCCAAAAGTTGGAACAAAAGACCTAAAAGATATTTACTGTTGCAAAACAGCATCATTAGATAACTGCTTCAAGGAAAAGTCTAATCTTATTATTTTTTAAATTTTGTGTTTTAATAAAATTTATTGAGGTGACATTGGTTAATAGAATTATATGTTTCAAATGTACAATTCAATAATATGTCACACATAAATTGCATTCTATATTCACTACCCAAAGTTAAATTTCCTTCCTTATCAATATATTTGACCCCCTTTACCCTCATCCACCTTCTCCCTCCCCCCTTCCCTCTGGTAACCAATAAAATGTTGCCTGTGTCTATGGGTTTTTATTTGATTGTCTTGTTTGTTTGCTTTCAGTTTTATATCCCACGTGCGTGAACTCATATGTCTCAACTTTTTCTGACTTATTTAACTTAGCATGGTATTCTCAGATACTTCTCCCAAGGAGACATACAAACGGCCAGCAGACATATGAAAAGATGCTCAACTTCACTAGCTGTTAGGCTAATGCAAATCAAAACCACAATGAGATACCACCTCACACCTATAAGAATGGCTATCATCAACAGGACAAGTAATAACAAGGGTTGGTAAGGTTATGAGGAAAAAGAAACCTTCATACACTGCCAGTGGGAATGTAAATTGGTACAGCAATATGAAAAACAGTATGGAAGTTCCTCAAAAATTAAGAATAGAATTACTATGTGACCCAGCAATCACTCTTCTGAGTATCTACTTTTGTTCATAAAGATATATGCATTCCAATGTTCATTGCAGCGTTATTCACGGTGGCCAAGAATTGAAGTACCCTTCAATCAATGACTAGATAAAGAAGATTGGTACATATATTCAATGGAATATTATTCAGCTATAAGAAAAAATGAAGTCTACCATTTGCAACAACAGGTTTTGTTCATTTTTAGACAGTGACTAGAATGGTTTTCATGTTCCTCTCTCAATACTGATGATGAATGTATCACACTATATGAATTACATCAAGCATACATACTTGTTATTTTAATATTTGAATCCCATTTCTCATCTTTCATGAAACTGTGAGCTCCTTATGGGCAGAATCTCTGTCTTATTACCTTTGTATCCCCACTGCGAACCATGGTACCTGAAGAGTAGATACCTTTAATAAATATAATTAGATATCGCAATTGTGATAAAAACCAAAATTGAGAGCAGGGAAAACAAACAAGGAAATCTGAGAATGAGAATTTATCCACATGCTCAAGACTGTCCAGGGAAGAAGGCGCACATTCAATGCAGATATTCCAGGTCTTTGGAAAGAAACATCAAACACCTAATATTTTATAGAAGTGAAAAACAAAAGACCTATCTAATAATTACAGACTACAAATGTCATTAGCTTTCTTGAAAGCCAAATCACAGCTAGAATTGTTTAAAGAAAGATCACATAGCCATTGTGAATGATGTTGTAAATGTATTCAATGAACATTGGACATTCTGTTTCCTTACAATTTGAGAGTCAGTTCTTGATCTTTAAAATGAAGTTGGCCTACCATTTGGCTACTATAGCTTGTTGAATATATCTTATAATGATGGTTAGCATCTTACTCTTTAATCATAGCTGAGCAGGCTCCCTGGGAGTTCTGTTGTGTAAGATAATTTTCCTAGAAAGAAGGAAATAAATGTTCTAAGATAACTTGATTTTAAGGTCAAGTACATTTTTCATAAATAGTAGATTGACTTTATAGCACTAATCAGTGTTTTGTAATTCGGTTATCATTACATGAATTTTATGAGGATTTAATAGTACCCAGAAACCAAGCCATCACTGTTCAAGATGTACCATCAAAATGTTGAGAGTTGGGTTTTCTTATTGATCTCCCTGCCTCTCATCTTGTTTTGCCTAACCATTTTCTACTCTGTTGCAAGAATGACCATTCTAAAACATAGAACATAGTCTATAGCCATGCTACCCTGAACAAGCCTGATCCTGTCTGATCTCAGAAGCTAAGCAGATCGGGCTTGATTAGTACTTGGATGAGAAACCACCTAGGAAGACCAGATGCTGTAGGTTGAAAAAATAAAAAAATAAGGGATGGTAAGCTGACAAGGTCCTTGCAATCTGTGAGGTCAACCGAGGGTTACCTCACCTAAAAAATATATAAATAAATAAATTAAATAAATAAATAAAATAAAATAAAATAATGTAAAACATAGAACATGCCACCACACCTTTCTCCATAAGACCTTTCAATGGCATTCAGTTGCATACAAAAGGAAGTCTAAATGGCCCTAAATGGCTCTTGACTACCTCTTGGCCTCAATCCCTGATACTCAATCCTTTGCTCTATATTCAGAGGGTTTAAAAACCTATCTTTCCCTACTGTAACATGGCATTCTCATCACTTTAGATCAATGATTTTCCACTGCTAGCAATTCTGTACCAAGGGGACATTTAATGATTTGAAGACAGTTTTGGTTATCATAACTCATGGGATAGTACTGGAACCTAGAGGGTAGAGGCCAGAGATGCTACTATCCATCCTACAATGTATAGAACAATCTCTTTTATCAAAAAATTGACAACCTAAAATGTCACTGGTGCTTTGGCTGAGAAACCCTACTTTAGATAAATAATCACAAACAAATGAATGATTGCAACAAATGTTGAGAAAAGTCCTTTTAAAACAATGCCTTTAAACTAGGTTTGGCAAACTATGGCCCCTGGGCCAAATCTGGCCCACCACCTGTTTTTGTAAAAACAATTGTACTGGCACATGGCCATGTCTATTTGTTTATATATGGGCATTTTGTCTATGGCTGCTTTTGCAACAGAGATGAGTAGTTATGACACTGACCATAAGGCCCATGAACATTAAAATATTTCCTAACTGGCTTTTACAGAAAAAGTTGCCAACTCCTGCTCTAAAATACCCCTAGTGTTCCCCGATGCCTAAGGCTGCAGAAAATGTAGTATACAGTTATGACCAGCAGATGGGAAAGAAAACAATTTTTATCAACTGGCACACTATTGCTGTTATAGACAGTACAATGTATAAATGTATATCCATCTAGTCTTCTGGGAGAAGCACTTTCAGTAAACTAATACTGAGCTTTGCTGGCAAGATATTATTTAAAAAGTAGTTCAGGGCTTGGAAGGAATAGGGTGAAATGGAGTGCGGTAGGGAAAACTTAGTCATCAGATTTTACTATTTCTTCCCTAGCAATCTCTCCACTCAACATATTATGAGCACAGTCTACTACATGACTTTTGAAGCAGGCAGATTTCATCACTCCTCAGTTCAGGCACTTGGTAAAATTTGCAAGGAGAGATGCTCAGTGAGGCAAATGACTATTATGAGGAAAATAGTTAATCCAACCAAGCATTTGGCAGCCTCACTGTAGCTCCTCAAAAACATGAACTTGCTTTGTTATTGAATCTTCCTTTAACTTTAGCATATTGCTAATAAAATAAGAAACATGCAGAAACTGGAATAAATATGTGACACTTGAAGTATCTTCTAGGGTTTCTTCATATGGCTATTGTTGACAAATCCAACAATTGAGTAGCACAGACATATTTCAGATGCACAAAATGCCAATTCAGTACATAAGTTCTTATTTTATATAACATCAGTTTACTGTGTTTATAATAACCACTGAGTTCAACTACTGAGTACCCACATGTATATACATGCCACACACTGCTTATAGTTAGTTAGGACAGCACCCCAGGAGCTATAGGAGAGGGAAACGAGTTTCTGTTACTGCCCAAGTGGTCGATATTTTCCCCAGGGTGGGGAAGTTGGGGGTGGATTGGGGAGGATACTGCTCCTGTAACTGGGACATCCACAAATCAGGCAAACCAAAATCAGAATCTTCCCAGCTGTCTCTGGAAGATAACATGTGCAAACAGCTAAATTGTTGAGGTCTGTATAATAAAATCGATAGTCCTGAGAGCAAATTCCTACTTCAAAAATATGATCAAATAGCACCTGTGTGAAAATTATTTTTAAAGGTGCTTTCCAGGGAGGATGTATATCTGAGAACACAAGATGAACCTTTGCAGCAGCAACCAGACTGGGAAACTGAATTTGAGACTCCTACTTTAAGCCACAGATCCTAAAACAGAGATTTTCCTAGGGAAAAAAACACTAACTTAAAACTGCATCAAGCAGTTATAAGACTAAATATACTATAACCAATAAAAAAAAACAATTAATAAATTCTTTAGTAAAAAAAAGATATTTTAAGGTTAAAATATGAAACTTCCAAAGAACAAAGCATTTCCAGCAATCTAGAAATTTATCAACAGGATATATATACATTTCTGTACAGTCTCACAAGAAAATATTATACAATAGTGAATACAAGTAAACAAAAATTACACGTACAGTACTGAGGAATTGCAAAGTTAAATGACAAAAGCAAGTTAGAAAGACTGTATTGAAAATTATAGCACTTTAATAAAACTCAAACAACAAAAATACAACAAAATATTTTAGGATTACATACATATAAAAACTGCCACCCCCTAAAAAAGGCTGAAATTTATAAACATAACTTTAAGATAGTGGTTACCTTTTACCAGAGATAGGAGAAAGAACACAAATGCAATGGTATTGTCAATGTTCTAGTTCTAAATTTGACTATAGAGTCATGAATGTTCATTATTATTTTGCTTCAGAACTTAAATATGTTACATAGTTTTGTCTGTATAAAATGTTATATAATTATATAATAACTATTTTAATGCAGAAACTATTGGTACAGAGAATGCTTATAAGAAGTCAGAAAACTTAAGTCTAGCAGAAAACACATGATGACTAAAGGTAAAACTAACTAAAGGTGTGATTTTTCCTACAAACAATTACAAGTAGCCTTGCCTAAAGTACTCATCAGTGAATACCTGGTCTGGAGACTATGAGCCCACAAGATTAGGTGTCTTTCTTAGATATTCACACAAATCACTAATTTAATGTTTCTGAAAAAAAGTTGACATTTTGTTACAAAATTGTGTGGAAATTAAAAAGAAGTGAGTCCTTGAAGAGCAAAAAAAAATTTTAAGTCTCTCATAGTCAAAATAAGAATGAATGAGTAGTACATTTGTGTAGTACATTGGGCCAAGGTGCCTGCCCTGATGGGAAAATGCAGATTCAATTACTGTAGAGAGAGTGTTTCAGGTTGGGTAAGTGTGTCACCCAGTAGCATTAGCACAACAATCTCTAACCTCCCAACAGATTCCCTATTCATCAAGAATAATTCTAATTGAAATTTGATTTTCTTTTTCCTAAGTGGTTATTTCCTACCAGGTGAGTAGCAGAACTCTAAGGCAAGTGGTTTTTTTCCTACCAGGTAAGTGGTAGAACTATAAGGCAAGTTCAATCCATTTACATATGTGTATCTGTATGTGTGTTTAAATCACACACACACACACACACACACACACACACACACACACTTTGTGGTAACAAAAGCCAATCCTTTGTGAGTCTGGGCAGCATGAACCAGCTGTCTTTGGACCCCAACACCCTAGCCAAGCTGAGGAAACCACACAAAAATCATTGTAACAAGGCATTCTACATAACAGCTAAAGGACCCACAGACAACCTGAGACAATGTCTGTCTAAAGCTCCTCTGCAACTGAGTACAGATAGGAAGTCAGTTTGGATATCAAAATATCTATTTGACCAAGGGGAAAAAGTTCTAAGCAATGACCACCTATACAAGCACCCTCCCTAGCTGATACAGAAGCTGCTTTCAAATGGATATTAAGACAAGCAACTTCTCCCCTCTGCTTTCCCATGGAAACAGATTTGATATGGGATAATCTGGAGACAGGAGGGGCTTCAGCTATCAGATTATCCCCAAAACTCATCAAATTCTACACCCTGTAGCTTTAGTAACCCAGAACAAATTATTATATAATGGAATAAATAGGGCAGTTCACCCACTTGAATAATTGAGGGGATAGCTTTCATAATGCTCTAAAAATTGATATACACATCTGTTCATTTCCGACCAAATACATATAGCTATTTGTAAAAGAAGAAAGGAAGGGAAGGAGCAAATTCAATGAGTAAACAGAAGCAAATAAAAATAATAAACACTTCAGCCAGAATTTGAGATTATAGTCTTTCATTCAGATGACAGGTTGTTGAGACTGAGAGAACATGGTAAAACTCTCCTCATTCTTTCCACTGAAGTACCCCAAAGGCCCAGAATAGTGAACTGGAAACCAAGCCTTAGCCAAAAGCACACTGCCTCCTACTCAGAATTTTTTAGTCTTTATTTTTTCTTAAAAATCTAAGTGACTTTTTCTATTTGGTCTAATAATATATTCATAGGAAAGCAAAAAAAGCAAGATTTACTGATTTCATTTCCATGTGTAGATTACAAAACATTTAGGAATGTAAAAATTCAACACTCTACAACCTCAGAATAAAATTGAAACATAAGGAAAATGTGCCATGCTGATCAGAAGTTTTGTGTACTCCTATGCAATAATAGGACCTAAATCAATAGATAAATATGGAAAGAGAAAGAACAAAGTTGTAGTTAAATTAACCAGAGAAGAACACCACTGAAATATTAACTTGTAAGTTGTTTTATGCAAATCACTGAACTCTCTCCACAGATGCTGCCAGGTCAAGGAGGTAAATAACAGCATCACATCACTTCCTAGAAAAACAACTCAGTGTCTTTAATTATCAGAGATCCAGCATTCAGCTTCCAAAGAATAAGGATATATTCTTCCCTAATCCTTGGGGATTAGTATCTCAGAAACAAAAGACAGAAGACCTCAGGGTGATGAGTCAGGATAAAATGAAAGATTCCATTTTAGAATACACCAGTGTAAGAAATCTACAGAGATGTGAAAAACTTTTTCCTTAAAAAAAAATATATATATATATATATGTCGAGTATCAGTCAAACGATATGGAACTGAGTGGGTCCCTATATCTTAGTAGGATCTAGATTCTATGAAGTTGGAAATCGAGTTGGATATTATGCTTGATATTCTAGCATAATAACTAAAGCAATGACAAACATTCTCCAAAAGTCTGTACTATCCCATTCTACTTGATTTTATAGGTACATACCCATATATATACACATAGAAGTTGACTGTGACTGCAGATTGTGTAAGCAGTGACTATTGTTGACACGTGGGTGTGTTAACTCTAGTAATAAGAGACACACTTGGCCCCACTGTGGAGGTGTTCACCAATTTCCACCTGAATTTTCAAAATATTTCAACAGAAACTGTCAATTAAATCTCAATCTCTCAGGGGCTAACTATTCACATCACTTTTCTTTCTTTCCCCAGTAGTCTAATTTGGAACTTTTATTACTCCTTAGCACCTCCTTCAATATTTGACAAAAGGCAATTGAAATTCAAATCAACCCATTTTGCCTTCTGCTGCCAGTTTGATAAGGCAAGAAAATTAAAATACTATACACCTATTTCTATAGTAGTTGTCCGTAGATAGATTTTAATTATCCTCACGCATCATTCATTACACCACTGTCTTTTTCCAACCACTATAACATTGGTTAATACAATTATACAATTTTCAGATGTACATTATACTGATATCTGTATATTCTATTGTGCGTTTACCACCCAAAGTTCAGCTTCCTTCAACTATTATATATTTGATCCCGTTTACCTACTTCACCCTCCCCCTAACCCCCTGTATTTGACCCCCTTTACCCTGTCTACCTCCCTGCTCCTCCCCCACCCCATATTCTCTGCTAATCACTAGTCTATAGATTATGTCCATGAGTCTCTGTTTGTTTGTCCTGTTCATTTATTGCTTTTAGGTATATATCCCACATATAAGTGATATTGTGATTTTCAACTTTTTTTATTTGGCTTATATCGCTTAGCATGATTATCTCGAGGTCTATCCATGTTGTTGCAAATGGCATTATTTCATTTCTTATTATGGCTGAGTAATATTCTATTATATATATGTACCACAGCTTCTTTAGCCAATCATCTATTGTAGGACATTTCAGTTGCTTTTATATCTTGGCCACTGTGAATAATGCTGATATGAACATTGGTGTGCAAATATCTTTTCAGATTTGAGTTTTCAAGTCTTTGGGGTAAATACCCAGTAAAGGGATTGCTGGATCATATGGTAGATCAATTCTTAGTTTTTTGAGGAATCTCTATACTGTTTTCCATAGTGGCTGTACCAATTTGCAGTCCTACCAGCAGTGTATGAGGGTTTCTTTTTCTCCACATCCTCTCCAAATTTGTTATTATTTGTCCTGTTGATGATAGCTATTTAAACAGGTATAAGATGATATCTCATTGTTGTTTTGATTTGCATTTCCCTAATAGCTAGTAATGTTGAGCATCTTTTCAAATATCTGTTGGCCATTTGTATGTCTTCTGGGGAGAAGTATCTGTTCAGGTCCTCTGCCCATTTTTTGATTAGATCATATTTTTGTTGTCATTGAGTTGTATGAGTTCTTTGTATACTTTGGATTTTAGGCCCTTATCAGAAGTGTTGCTTGCAAATATATTTTCCCATTCGGATGGTTGTCTCTTTACCTGGTTGATGAGCAGAAGCTTTTTAGTTTGATGTAGTTCCATTCATTTATTTTTGCTTTTACTTCCCTTGCTTTTGAGGTCAAATTCATAAAATCTTTTTGAGGTCCAAAGTCCTTGAATTTAGTTCCTGTGTTTCCTTCTATACTTTTTATGGTTTCAGTTATTACATTTAGGTCCTTAATTTAGTTTGAGTGAATTTTAGTGTGTGGTGATAGACAACAGTCTAGTTTCATTCTTTTGCAGGTGGCTTTCCAGTTTCCCCAGTACCATTTATTGAAGAGACTTTTCTTTCTTCATTCTATGTTTTTGGCTTTTTTTGTTGAAAACTATTTGCCCATATAAATATGGGTTTACTTCTGGACTCTCAATTCTGTTATACTGGTTCATGTGTCTGTTTTGCTGTCAATATCATGCCATTTTGATTACTGTTGCTTTGTAGTATAATATAAAGTCAGGCAGAGTGATGCCTCCAGCTTTGTTCTTTTTTTTTTTTCAGAATTGCTTTGGCAATTTGGGATTTTTTGTGCTTCCATACAAATCTGATTTTTTTTTGTTTCATTTCTTTAAAAAATGCCAATGGGATTTTGATGGGGATTGCATTAAATCTGTATAATTCTTTAAGTAATATGGTCATTTTAACTATGTTAATTCTTCTAATCCAAGAACACAGAATATCTTTTTATTTCTTTGTATCTTCTCCAATTTCTTTTAATAGAGTCTTGTAGTTTTCATTATATTAGTCCTTCACATGTTTTGTTAAATTTATTCCTAGATATTTTATTCTTTTTGTTGCTAATGCAAAAGGTATTATTTTTTCCACTTCTTTTTCTGACACTTCATTATTAGAGTATAGAAATGCTATGGATTTTTTAACATTGATTTTTGTATCCAGAGTCTTTACTGTATTTGCTCATTGTTTCTAGTAGTGTTCTTGTGGAGTCTTTAGGGTTTTCCACATAGAGAATCATGTCATCTGCAAATAGTGACAGTTTGACTTCTTCGTTTCCTATTTGGATGCCTTTTATATCTTTCTCTTGTCTAATTGCACTCTGTAGGACCTCCAATATTATATTGAATAAGACTAATGATAGTGGACAGCCTTGCCTTGTTCCTGATCTTAGAGGGAAAGTTTTTAGTTTTTCACCATTAAGTATAATGATGGCTGAGGGTTTGTCATAGATGGCCTTTATTTTGTTAAGTTTCTTTCATTCTATACCAATTTTGTGAAGTGTTTTGATCATAAATGTATGCTGTATCTTGTCAAAGGCTTTTTCTTCATCTATTGATATAATCATATAAATCTTATTTTTTAATTTGTTTATGTGATGTGTCACATTAATCAATTTGCATATGTTGAACCATCCCTGTGCCCCTAGGATGAAGACCACTCGATAGTGGTCTATAATCTTTTTAATATGTTGCTGTATTTGGTTCACTAGTATTTTATTTAGGATTTTTGCATCTGTGTTCATGAGAGATATCGGTCTATAGTTTTCTTGTATTGTGTTAATCTTACCAGGTTTTGGTATCAGAGTAATATTGACTTCATAAAATGAGTTGGGAAGTATTGCCTCCTTGTTGATTTTTTGGAAGAGTTTGAGGAGAATAGGTATTAAATCTTCTTTGAATGTTAGGTAGAATTCACTGGTGAAGCCATCTGGTCCTGGAATTTACTTTTTGGTAGGTTTTTGATGACTATTTCAATTTCCATAGAGCTGATTGGTCTATTTAGATTTTCCAGTTCTTCCTGATTCAGTCTAAAAAGATTGTATTTTTCTAAATACAATCTTCTGGTCCATTTCTTCTAGGTTATTAAATTTGATGTTATATACTTTTTCATAGTATTTCTTGTATGATCTTTTGTATTTCTGTGATGTCAGTCATAATTTCCCCTCTTTCATCCCTGATTTTGTTTATTTGCACCCTTTCAGTCTGTCTAGCCAGAGGTTTGCCAATTTTATTAACCTTCTCAAAGAACCAGCTCTTTGTTGCATTTATTTTTTCTATTGTTTTTGTTTTGTTTTGTTTTTAATTTTATTTATTTATGCTCTAATTTTGATTATTTCTTTCCTTCTGCTGACTTTAGGCTTCATTTGTTCTTCTTTTTCTAGTTTTTTAAGATGAAGCATTAGGTTGTTTATTTGAGCTCGTTCTTGATTTTGGAGATGGGCCTGTAATAATATGAACTTTCCTCTTATGACCACTTTTGACGTGTCCCAAAAGTTTTGATATGTTGTACTATCATTATCATTCATTTCTATGTATCTCTTGATCTTTCTTTTTATTTCTTCTCTGATCCAGTTATTCTTCAGTAGCATGTTGTGTAATCTCCATGTATTTGTGGTTCTTCCTGATTTCTTTCTGCAGTTGATCTCTAGTTTCAAAGCATTATGATCAGAGAATACAGTTGATATGATTTAAACCCTCTTATATTTGTTGAGGCTATCTTTGTGTTTCAATATGTGGGACATGTTTCATGTGCACTAGAAAATAATGTATAAGCAGTTGTTTTGGAATAAAAGGCTCTGTGAATGTCAATTATGTACAGTTGTACTAAAGTGTCATTTAAAGATGTTATTTCCTTAAGGATTTTCTGTTTGGAGGATCTGTCTATATACAACAGTGGGGTATTTAGGTCCCCTACCATGATTTCCCGTAATGCAGGCCTCACAGTGGAGAATTCCCTCAATTTTTGTATGTCTGGAAAGATCTTAATTTCTTCTTCATATCTAAAGGAGAGCTTAACTGAATACTTTATTCTAGTCTGGTAGTTCTTTTCTGTTAATAGTTGAAATATTATATTCCATTCCTTTCTGGCTTGTAAACTTTGCACTGAGAAGTCCAAGGATAATTTAATGGGTTTTCCCTTATAAGTTATCATTTTCTTCTTCCTAGCTGCCCTGAGAATTCTGTCTTTGCAATTGATCTTTGATAATTTTAATACAGTGTGCCTTGGTGAAGGACTTTTTAGATTGAGATAATTAAGTGTTCTGTTGACTTCTTGAATTCCAAACTCCAGCTCATTCCTTAGATTAGGAAATTCTCATCCACTATTTGCCCATTATTTTTATGTTTCCTCTCCTGATGGTATCAGCTAGTTCTTGAATTTCTCTTTCATTATTTTTCATTCTTCAGTTTCTCTCTTCTTCCTTCTGATTTATTTTTAGATTTCTCTCTTTGATATCACTGATCCTTTCCTCCATTTGGTTGACTCTATCTCCTAAGCTTGCTATTTCATTTTTCAACTCCTGCAGTGTGTTCTTCATCTCCAGAAGGTCCATTCATTTCATTTTGAGGGTTTCAATCTCCTTGCTCTGCTTATTTGGGAGTTTTTTTTTCAATTCCAGAAACTGTTGATATGACTTGTTTCAGAATTCACTGAGTTTTTTTCAGAAGAACCATCCTGAATTCTCTGTCTTTTAAGTTGCATATTTCTATGTCTGTAAGCTTATTTTCTGGAGATTTTTCTCTTTTTTTCTGAGATGCTTTTTCATCATGGTTGTTCATTGTGTTTAATGGACTATATTTCTGCCTGTGAAATAATGGAAATGCATTCTGAGTTTTTTCCAGAAAGAAGATTTATTACATAAAGGTCTCTCTTTAGCCTGCTACAAAGAAGGCACTTTTCTTTTGGTTTCCAGTAGGTGACATCTAAGTCTCTTGGATCCCTGCTTTATATAAAGCCTTAAAAATGCCTTTTTATTTTTTGATAGATATTTACTCATCCTTGCTACCCTCAGTTTCAATTCCTGTTAGTGGTAGCAACAGTTTGGGGTTGAGGGTTATAGCTTAGCCTCAGTTTTGCAACCAGGGCCAGTAAAAATCAACTGTTGTTTTTAAGCCATTTTATTTCTCTGCCTTCTGCCCTGATGACAGGGACCTGCCACTGGCTGGCTGGCCTCAGGGATCTCACAGCTTTCCCAGGCAGAGCTGTTCAGGGAACAGGACACTCCTTCTCTCCTCCCCCTCCTCCTGCAGGTAGATCCTGCAACTGAGAGAGGCAGCTTCTTTATTTCTCCCAGTCCACTGCCCAACACTCAGGGTTATGACCTGTGGTAGCTCGTATACGCAGATCCCACACTCAGACATGCTGGTGTGCAGTATGGTGTTTTTTGCTGCGTTTTAGATGTTCAGCTTATTGTTATTTCAAGGGGAGAAATCTGGGGAGGTCTCTCATTCTGCCATATTTCCAAAAATCATCTTCACCTTTTTTTGAAATATCCTATTGAAAGCCACCTAATTATGAAGGCTGAGAAGTTCCAAAATCTGCAGTCTGTAAGCTGGAGACCAAGAGCTCCTGGTGTTGTTCCAGTCTGAGTCCAAGGGCCTTAGGCCCAATTCTTAAATGTCATCCTCTTTTTTCCATACCACCCCCATCCAGGCCATCAGCAACTCCTTTCAATTCTACCTCTGAAGTATATCCAAAAATCCAACTATTCTCCACCACCTTTATTATTATTATTCTAGTTTAAGATTTTACATTTCAGGAGTAGTATACAAAGGGAAATAAAAGAATAAATAAAGAAAAGCAGGCTAGGTTTAATGTGATAGTTAGTAGATAGTAGAAAGTATTTAGATTCTGTTTTTGTGAAAAATATGTCATATATGGAGGTATATCCTATTAACACAACTTCATGGCTAGTTCTGAGAGGAACATCTCAACTGGTTTTGATTAAAGCCTCCCAAGCCAATCTATGCTTCTGCCCATGCCCCTAATAATCTATTCTGTTGTGGCAACCAGAATGGTCCTGTTAAAAGGTAAATAAGATCATGCTCAAAATTCCCCTGGGGGTTCCCATTTCCCTAGGAATCAAAGCTAAAATCTCTGTGTGGTGTGCTGGTCCCCGCTACCTCTCAATCTCATCCCCACTCTACCTCATTTGCCTGCTCCCACTTCACCAGCACCCTCACTCTTCTTCAGCTATATAAAGCATGCTATCAAGCACCTTCATGCTTGTCATCACCTCTGCTTAGAAACCATTCCCACAGGGACCCACCAGACTCTCTCCCTGACTACATTCACGCCTCTGTTCAAATCTCTCTTTTAAGAGGCTTTTGTAGACCACCATATAAGAGTGTACACACACACATTCACACACTCTATCTCCTTATCCTTTTTTTATGTTATTGCACTTATCATTTATCACCACCCAACATCATATACATTGGTTTATTTTCTCTTATTCCCTATTTTCCCCTCTCTCTACCAAAGCAAGAGCTGTCTTGTTTACTGTTGAACTTATGCTGCTGGCACAGTGTATGATATGCCCTGAACACTCAAATATTTGTGAGGTGAATGGGCTGAGATGATGAATCACTCTCTAATGCAGGAAGGTATGTTGGTCTTCTTAAGAATGCATCCACCACCTTATTCTAGGACTAAATGGTTAAATGGCTTCCAGCCTTGGTAGGACAGGCTTTGCTTCATTTCTTTCTTACAATGAGGTAGTATGTAAGTTATTTCTAAACTTTCACCTTGAAAGTTTCCTCTTTTTTCCTTGCTTCATTCTCAGTTCTGTCCCAATGCATAAAGGCACTTTGATTGATGTGTACTATGATCATACAATCTTTAATTCCATCTATTGAAATAGTTTTTTTGACTAAGCTCTAGGAAGGGGATGTTTAAAGAATTTAAAAGCTCTGATTTCAATTATCTGGGACCCTGGATCTCAATTCAAGGACAGTTGAACTAGTTTTGTATGGTGGTAGAAAAAAAAGTGAAAAGAACTGAATTTCATCAAGACTCTACCAGTAGCAAGAATGGTGCTCAGAGACTGATAAATGTTATCTCAATAAATTTACAAATTTTCTGTAAATATTTACATGAAATGAGACAGATTCAATTACATAAATGAAGAAACAGATCCTGGAGCAATTACAAAATTTAGCCACAGTTTAAGTAAAAAAAATTGAGATTCTGATGCACATCTGCATCTGAAATCCATTTCCTTTCAATATCAAAGATAAGAATTAACACAATTCATGAGAAAAATCAGTTCTTTCTTTTCTCCTCACTCGCCAGCCCACAATAAATGCTACTCAAGTGATGAACTATTTGAAGAATCATCCTGAAAATGTTCTAATGAGGCATTCCAAAGTGCAAACTCCACAGTCCTTGAAACCAAACCTATGTAACATGCACAGTGATATGATTTTTCAAGAAAATGTACTTCAGCTTAAAAAAAGAAAACACTCTAATGGGGAATATATATCTATATATGTAATTTCTCATAAGTTCAAAAAACATTTTAAACTATCAGAAAATAGTTTTCTGAAATAATAAAGAGAACCAGTTTCCAAATGTTGCATAGTACCTTGTAGCTCCTTTTCTGTAGCCATTCCAGAAGCCCAGCCTTTCACTCAAGCATTATTTGGGGTACATTTTCTGAGAAAATAGCAGTGAAAAGCAAGTTCTTGTGAAACTTACTATCTAGTGGGGAAAGTAGATAACTATGCTATGGGTATTTAATTACTTTCTGGTTAAAAGCTATCATCAATTACAGAGATAGTTATTACAGACAATCCCTTCTAAGGTGGTCATAGAAGACTTACAAGAGAAAGTACTAGTTGAGCTGAGAGTTAAAGAATGAAGAGTTATCTTCTAGGTGGAAAGGCTGGGAAGTGGTAGCTAGAAGGGGTCAGTTTTACAGGCAGAAGAAGCAGAATGTGACAAAACTATGAACTGGAAAGGAGCTTGATACATTTGCAGAATTAAAAGGGAGATGGTATGACTAGAAGGTGGATTAGAGAAGAGTGAGAAGAGAAGACTGCAATGAGATGAGGCTTCTTAGATGGGAAGAAACTGGATTCTGTAGAGCTTGTGAAGAATTCTGGGATGCATCACAAAAACAATGAAGAACTAAGGATAAGTTTTAGGGATGATACATTCAGATTTCCATTTTGAAGAGTTCACTCTGGATATAGAATAGGGAATGGTTTAGTGGGTTGGAGGCTGATCAAATATGAAGCATTGACACTTACAAAGAAGCTAGTGAAGATGCAAAGGCCAGGAAAAACTAAGGTCAGTAATAAATTTGTAGAAAAAACAATATATTTGAGATATGTTTATAAAGTATAATCAATAGAACTTAGTGATGGATTGGATATAAATGATAAGGGAGAGGGAATGTCAATAATAACTCACAGGTTTCTGGTAGGGACAGTTGGTTGGATGGTGATACCATACCCTAAGGAAGGAAACACTGCAGAAATGTGTTTGGAGAAGTGGGAAGAAAGAGACTAAATTCAGTATAAGACTTGCACTCTGAGTTTTCATGAAACTTCCAGTGAGATGTTGAGTGAGAAGTTAGCTATTTGCAGTCTAGAGCTCAGTGAGCTATCTGAACTTGAGATTTAAATATGGAAATAGACGCAATCACTCAGTAAAAAAAAAAAAAAAAAAGCAGAGAATGTTAAGAGGATGGAGTCATGACAAACTAAAACATTTAAAGGTCAGATAGAAAAGAAATGGACTAGCAAAGGAACATAACAGAATTTCCACCACATGCTGCCTTTGGATTACAGTTCCCCCAGAAAGTGCCAGTGAGGTTGTTTACATGGCACCAGTAAAGTAGGGCATATCCAGGAAGTCATAGTAGACAATGCTTTCAACACTCCTGTGATAGAAGAGAGAGTCAAAGCAGGCTTTTGTGAATTGGCCAAAACCAAAAATTGTTTATGTACCTACTCATAATTACATGAGGCATTAAATTTGTTTTGATCCATACTCTTTCCAAAACACAACTTTATTTTTTAATATTTCAATCCCAATTTTTTATTATCTATTCATACTCTTCTTTATACTACTCAAAGCCTGGTTAATTGGTACAATTTGGCAAAGTCATTAAGCCTCTTAATTGTAGTTTATTTTAAATAAAACATTACAGATACTTTCCTTAATCTCATTCTCTTCTTTCTCTTCCCAGAGGGAACATCTATTTAGAAGTCAGTGTTCATATTCTCTGCATATCTTAATACATTTACCAAGTAATATTCTAAATATATAATATTTTACATGTTTTTCATTTTATAAATGGTATCACATTCTATTATTCTGAAACTTGTTTTTCTTGCTAAACACTATGTTTTCTTATGTATACCCATGTTGATACTGGCAATTCTAGGGGTTGATTCACTTTAACTGCTCTATGGTATTCCACTAAATGACTTCGCCACCATTTTTTCTCTTCTACTGAACATTCAGGATGTTTTCATGTTTTTGCTATTGCACACAGCTAATAATTATTTCCAAACACTTCTTCATGTATACATGTGCTCTAGTTTTTCTAGAGTATGAACCTAGAAGTGTCAATTACTCGTCAAAGGATATATTCAAATATGACTTCACTAGTTATTGCTAAGGGGCCACCAGTGATGTTTGAGTTCTCATTTCTCCTTATTATCACAAACTGTTGATATGCCACATTTTTTATTTTTGCCCCTCTGATGGGCATAAAACAATTTCATTGTAAAACTAAGCATCTTTTTAGATTTACTTGTTTTTTCCTGTAGTGATAGATTTTTTAAATATATATACAGTTATATCCTAAATAGTTCACCTTATTTTCAATCATTTGCATAACCCTCCCCCAACACACACACACACACACACACACACACACACACACACACACACACACACAAGACTCTTATATGATGTGAGGAGTGAAGAGTTTTCTATGAGAACACAGGTATTTAAAACTTTAATCAATGTTTCTAGATGACTCCAATATGTTCTCCCCCTCATTTTGATTTATAATAATGCATAAATATTTACTCTTTCTGTTTAGTTTTGAGCACCTGATACCTACTATAGACTCTGTTAGGATTGGGTAGCAAAAGACCTTGCTCTCAATAAGAACACTGTCTAAAGGTGAGGGAGAAGGATCAATAAATGGACTAAAAAATTTTAATAGACTAAAAATGCTGGGATGGGATGAGCATAGGATGCTGAGTGCACACTGCAAAAGAGCACCAACCAGACCAAGGAAGGGGAAGAGGACTTCGGAATGAGATTATATCTGAGCTAGGATTTGAAGGATGAGTGGAAATACACCAGAGTGGTGAGAAAAGAATCTTGATTTTGTAAAAAGCAAATATAAAGTGTGGCAAGCTTAAAAAATAAAAGGTACTTTGAAATTCCAAGAGACAAATTTAAGAAGGGAATGGAGAGAGAGAGAGAGAGACTAAAAGAAAATCTAGATGCAGATTATAAAAGGCCTTGTGCCACACTAAGGATTTTGGACTTAACCTTGAAAATGATGGAAAGCCCTCAAAGAATTCTTAGCAGGAAAATGGTAGGATTCAGTTTTCTCCCTCAGCAAAATCCTTCCTCAGTCTTATTTGGATAGTGGTTAGGGGTGGGAAAAAATGATGACATGGAGGCAATTCGTTTCTTGCAGGTTGATGATCCATTCTGGAAAGTATGATTCTTCAACCTAATAGCAGTCGAGATAGTGAGGAAAAAAATTACATAGGTAAAAAAAAAAATCTTTAACAGAATATGAGGAACAAATCAAAGATAAAACTTAGGTTTGTAGTTTGAGTATCCTAAGCATAAAGGTACCATGCAAAATAGGCAATAGGAGAGGAAAAGATTTAGAGATACAGGGTAAGAGTGAGGAGAAATGATATTAATTCTAGTTTTGTGTTTATTGAGTATAAGGCTCATGTGAAACATCCATGTGAAGACATTCAGTATGCTGTTGAAATGAGGGCCTGGAATCCAAGAGACAGATCTTTGCTTGAGATGTATCTTAGGAATTATCAATTTATAAGCAGACAGTAAGTCATGGCAGTAGAGTAGATTGCTCAGAAAGGGTATGAGGATTGTAAAAGTAAAAGGGATGAATAAAATCCCAGGAAGCAGGATGTAGAGGACTAGCTAAGTAAAAGAACCTAAAAATAAGACTGATTACCCCTGGTCAGAATAAGAGAAAAACCAGGAGGATGTGGTGCCACCAAAGGCACCAGAAATTTTAAATAGAAAATAGTGACCAGTGTCAAATGGTCAAGAGCTCACTTAGACAAGATCACTGAAAAGCATCAGATGGATTTAGATACAGTGTGGTCACTGGTGATTTTGGAAAGATCTCTGAAGTCACCAGCACATGGACTATCAGTAATTCTATAAACTAAGGATAGTTTAAGTGTATTTCACACACACACACAGAGGCTAATTGTTTCTTTTAACTAAAGCAAGTCAGCTCATCCCTCGAGAATCCACTTTTTGAGCAGAAAGAGGACTGGGTTTTTTGGATGACAGATCAGGTCCCCTCTAGCTCTCAGAAGTTGTTACATAATTGTCTCAATACCAATAATTAAAGTTACACTCTGTATCCTTGAGATCAACTATGAATTGTATTTTGAGGACCATGTATGACTTCACTGACACCCTCCTCCTTCCTTCCTAACTCCCTTCCTTGAATGTCCACTAACTCTACACTATCTTGTGCTTCACCCCTACTCTTCCTGGAAGTAGCCCGCTCTCACTAGAATCTTTCCTTTCCTTTCCTTCCCCTTAATATTTATTTTGTAGAATTTGAGTCAAAGACTCCTTATATAAGGACTATCTTTTTGACTTTAGCTCATAACTTTCCTTTCCTTCCCCTTAATATCTACTTTGTAAAATTTGAGTCAAAGACTCCTTATATAAGGACTATCTTTTTTACTTTAGCTCATAACTATAAATAATGAGAACACATCATATACATCATTGAATAGGCAAGTCATCTTGAAGTGAGCTTTTTGAGGGCAGAAACCATGCATTTACTAATCTTGGGAAGCCAGCTCTTAGATCATACCCTGTAAACAATAATCACTCAAAACATTTATTTTTGAATAAATGGAGAAATTGTGACCTCATGATATTGCCCAAGACCTCAGCAATAATAGATCTAATACTTGGAACTTCCTTACAACAAAGGGACTGCAAGGCTTCTTTCTAGACCCCTGCTAGTGGTCTCACCTCCAAAGTTCGCACCACAGCTTCTCCTGAAGGTAAGTAACAAGGGCCAGGCTTCATACCCTCAGCTACTGCCTGGTTTCAAAGTCCATCATGTCAAAGCACATAATGGACTCTATTCCAGTAATGATATACTTGACCCTAGAACTTTCTCTTGTCCCTGCAGTACATATGATTTACTGAGTTCAGGACCATCTGTTGCTCACCTTAGTTTTGCTTTCATTTCTATCCTATGAGTAAGACCGGAACTCTCCTTTCTCTTTGATAAGGCCAAACACAAACTCCCAGGGCTCTTTGGAACACTTCTTGGGTTCCTCCATTTGCTCTGAAAACATATTAAACTAAACATTCACATGCAATGAAAAAGGATTTCCAACAGTTAACCATGATCTGTATTTGCGTGGGTTGTTTTTGCAAAAGCAAAACATTTTATAAATCTAATTTAATTTTCTGATTTAATATTTAAAAGAATTTGAAATTTAAAAAGCCCATTTATGTCTATTTATTTTTGCACCAGCTAATTTCAGACTGAATCATGACATTAGAATATTATTTGTACTCTTTGATGTATGGAATTTTAAGAACACGTATCATTTGTATGTCTGTCTAATTTCTATTACCTCTACCAAAATTTCTTCTATTTTACATTATTTTTTTTTACCAAAGTTCAAGTCATTCTCTTCATTTTTTTCTCTTGAAACAGAATAATTATTAAACAACTTTTTTAACAAAGCAAATCTGACATTTTATTTCTTTATAGTTTTTTGCCACCATCTAAAATTATAAATTCTCTGCATATTCTAAATATTTTAAAAATATTTTTTTGCTGACATTCTAAGTTAATATTTATACCACTAAATGGAATAAGTAAATAGGCAATATCCTATAATGTCCTTTAAAAGGTACCATACAGAGGTGTTTATCTCAATGACACTCCCCAAAGAAATAAAATCAAATACTTGCTGCCAACATAAATGTATAATGGTCCTGCTTTCTTTATTAGATCAAGGTCAAGCATGTGGGCCCAATTAAGTTAGGCATCAGGGAACATATGTGGGTCAAATTTGGCACTTCCTCAAAGTTTGTATTGAAGTGAATTAAAATATCAGAAACTACTTAAGAAAATTTTATTTCCTAATTTTTAGAAAGGCAACTTAATGATAGGATCATAAGGATTTTTGGTTATGTCAATGCTCCTTCAAAAGAACCTTAAAACTGAGTAATATTTGTTTATAAGCAAGGTCGGACCAACCCTACTGGGACCTGAAGGAAATATATTTTTATTTTATTTTTTCAGTATTAACAACCTTGGGTCTTATGGATGAGTGTGGCTCTCTTTGTAATAAAGCAAGAATAAAAGAAGATATATATATGTGACCATAGTAGAAGAGATTGCAATTTGAAGAGAAAAAGGGAAATGAATTTATTAAATTCTTACAATGTATTAAACATTGTGCAAGGTCTAATTTAATTCCTAAAACAACTCTGTGTTTAAATATCACTATTCCTTTAACATAGAGAACAAAACAAGTTGAGAGAATTTCAGTAATTTGCCTAATATTGCATAACTGGTAAGGAGTGAAACCAGGCTTATAACCTGGGTCTATCTGGTTCAGAACCCAAGCTTATCCTAATATTCCAGGAGCAATAGGGCCAGGGGGCCACATCATAAAGGCATCTGCCTGTTGTACACCTATATTTATAAAAGCATATTCCTAATAGCCAAAAGTAGAAGCAATCCAAGTATCCATCAACAAATGAATGGATAAATGAAATGGACTATATACATATAATTAAATACTACTTAGCTTTAAAAAGAAAGAAACTTCTAACATGACACATGTTACAACATGGATGAAACTTGAGGATATTATATTATGTGAGAAGAGCCAGTCACAAAGAGACAAACAATGTATGATAACACTTACATGAGCTTTCTAGATAAGTCAAACTCAGAAAATTTATTGGTTGCTAGTATAGTTTCATTTTCGCAAGATAATAAGAGTTCTGGAAATTGGTTGCAACACAATTAAAATGTACTTAATACTAATCAATTATACATGTAAAAATGGTTACGATAGTAAATTTTATATTTCATATATTTTACTATGATTTAAAAACAAACTCTCACACAGACACTATCTCTGTTTTACAATCTGTTCAAAGGGGAAAACAATCCTAAAAACAAGAATGTTCCTCCAGTATACTAAACAGCCATCTATTTTTAAAGGACACAAATTCTTTAATACTTTTTCATAGTCTGTGAGGCAGGTTCCTAGGTGAACTGACATTTTAAGGTCATACTAAGTGTCTATCTCATCTTCTAGCCAGGACACCTTAGAGATTGAGAGAGAGAGAGGTCACTAGTGTTTAATAAACTTGGATAATGCTTATTGTGTATAAGGCACAGTTTTAAGGACTTCACAAATGGAAATTCACTTAGTCTTCCAAACAACACTATGAAGTAGTAGTAATAGTATTTTCATTTTGTAGCTGAGTAAATTAGGACACTGAAAGTTAAGTTCTTGCCCTATACTACTAGTAAATAGCAGAGCCAAAAATTGAACAAAAGCAACCTGGCTCCACAGTTTGAGTTATGTGGCTTGTCACTTATATTTTTTATGAGTCTCTAGATATTAAACACGCACATACATGCACACACACACACACACACACACACACACACACACACACACACACACTGAGCCAGAAATTTTTGAAAAGTTTAAACTTCATTCCCTTCTTTCAAACCCGTCAGTCTCGCTCTCTAACTTTATGTATTACCTCTTTTGGAGTCAAAGTCTAACTGTAAGCCTTAAGCCAATGGGCTCTCCTGCTCTCTCTGCCACCATCTCTCCACTAAATTCTACTTTTATCAATTCCAGGGTATCCTCAGTTCTAGCTAAACCCAAGAGGAATGTGGCATATATTCTTTTCAGTCTGAGTTTTTATACTTTTACTACATTTATGAATAAAAAAAACAATATATAGTATTGTTTTGGGTCTAATTTATGTAAATGTTATTCTATAATATGAATCATTCTGAAGCTTGCGTTTTTAATTACCTTTGATTTTAAGATTTCTCCATGTTGATATGTACAGCTTAGTTTTAATTGCTATTAATTTTCCAACATGTAAATAGGCTTATCTTAGCCATTTCCTTATTGACTGATATCAAATTACTTCCAGTTTTTCACTTTTACAAAAATATAGCAGTAAAGATATTTTACATATAGCCCATGCACTTGAGCAGGAGGTTCTATATCAAACTAGATCAAGTTAGAACCAGATCAAGAGAATCTTAGTTTATGACTTCACTACATATTGGCAAATTTCTCAAAAATTGGTGGGAACTGTTAACATTCTTAGCAGCAATAAAAAAAGATCTTTTTTACACACATTTGAGTTTTTGATGTTTGCTAATCAAATGAGTATAAAATGATGTCTCTTTAATCTTCCCCCCTGATTACTAGTTACATTATGTATGCATTGCATTTTTGTTTATTGTCTGTTTGGTTTACCTTTCTTTTGAACTGTTGGTTCATATATTTTGTCCATTTTTATACTTGTTTGTCATTTTTTTCAGAGTTCTTTGTTTATCATATGTCTATATATAAGTCAACAGCAAATATAAGGCTATGTCCCAGTGTTCCAAATAAAAAGATACAAAAAGTTTTGTACAACTTGAATGTAATTTTTTTATATATATGTAGATAAATTCATCAACTGGCTATGTATTCTTTTTAAATTTTCAATTATAGTTGACATTTCATATTGGATTAGCTTTATATGTGCAGCAGAGTGGTTAGACATTTAGATAACTTATGAAGTGATCCCCCTGATAAGTCTAGTACCCACCTGGCTTCTGTTTTGTTTGTTTGTACTCTTTGTTTTTAAGATTCCACATATAAGTGAAATAATATGGTATTTGTCTCTCTGTGTCTGATTTATTTCACTTAGTTAATACCCTCTAGATTCAACCATGTTGTTGCAAATGGTAAGATTTTTATCCTTTTTATGGCTGAGTAATATTCCATTGTATAGATGTACTACCTTTTCTTTATCTATTTTTCTATTGATAGACATTTAGGTTGCTTCCATATACTGGCTATTGTAAATCATGCTGCAATGAAAATAGGGATGTCAGATGCATATTTAATACATTATTTAATATATTTAAATCATATATTACATAATAAATTTTTAAGAATATTATTTTTTCTTTCACTCACATTTCACTAAACAATGTTATTCAAATTTCTAATGAGTATATCCAACATCAAAGTTTGTCATTCTTGAGATATATTTCACATCATTTACAGTTTTCTAAAACAGATCACCTTTACTTCTATTCAAATAAATTTTGAATTTGTGTTTAATACACTCACAGGATTTGTGTCAAGCTACCAAATACCATTTGATATTCATAATCTTCACAATATAATCATGAACTATATTACTTTTGTGCCAATTACCTTCCATTTGCCCCTTTAAATTCATTCCCCTTCCTTCTCCACCTTGGAAAGCTG
The DNA here is from genome assembly GCA_004027375.1 of Macroglossus sobrinus. NCBI lineage: Eukaryota > Metazoa > Chordata > Mammalia > Chiroptera > Pteropodidae > Macroglossus > Macroglossus sobrinus. The sequence goes on along the minus strand of PVKZ01001518.1, from coordinate 73,256 downwards.
ACCAGTGTGGACCACTTGTCAGGGTCCACAAGTAAGGAACCCTTGGTCTCAGGGTTCTAATAGGGTCAGTAAAGGTGAGGCCTGGCACAAGATGAGAGAGAGGAAGGATGGTGAGTGAAGTATCTGTTCCTCTGGCTCCATCTCTTGGAATTCACCTTAGTCTGGCTGCATCCATGGACAGAAGGTCATTGCTCCTCTCAAGGCAACCATCTCCTCACAGTTCTCTCCCTCCATGTTCAGAGACCTCTCTCCACCTTCACTTTAGCTTTTTAGGCCTAGGAGTGGTCAGAGTTCTGAGCCAGCCAGCCTTGGATTCCTATACTATTCCTTGTACTTTCCTTATGTCTCACCATACCTTTATAATTAGTCTTTTGACTAATAAATCCTTCTTAATTTTTCCTAATGTGAATCTGACATCAATTTCCCTTTGGGAACTGATATTGATATTTTTTTAAAATAATCTTTAGAAGACTCGTTTTTCACAAAACTCACAATTTTAGGTCATATCTCAAAAATAAATAATCTTTGTTAACCTTCTTCACATCTTTTTGTATGTTTGCTTTGTTGTTTAACTAACTCCTTTACAAACAGACAAAAGTAGCATTGATTAGGTGGCTTTTAGCTGCCTATATATTTGAGAGACTTCTAAGACTCTACTGGGCCCTCTTTTCTGAATAATCATTTTAGAAAAAAAATTGCCTTATATTTTATCATATACAGTATTCTGGACTCTAATCTTTTATTTGTGTTGCTAATCTTTCTATCATTTGACTTTTGTTTGTAATGTTAAAAGGTATGTGTTTTAATTTAGGCAAATTTATCTTTGTGAACTTGGGGTTAAAAAGAATCCCTTTAAGAAAATATAAAAGCCACAAATCATAAATTAATGAAAAGATTCTCCTCAGCTATAATGACTGAAGTGTCTAAGTTTGACTGCTTGGTGAAAATAGCAGTGAAGGAAACACACTGAGTTTTGTTTTTTTATCTGATTACATGAGGAAAAAAGAGAATTTAGTTGCTATTTTTTAAATATCTAAATCTTTAAAAGTTTCACATTTAAAAAGTATTCAAAGTTTCCACATTTAATCAGGGTTAAAAATATCTCAGGAGAATTATTATTTGCTTTTAAGTATGATGATTTTTTTTACAATGTAGAACAAATAAAACACTTTATTAACTTTCTCTAATGAAAATATATTATAAAGGTTAAGCTCAGTCATAAAACCATTTTCTTAGGACATATAAATTCATTGTAGGATCTCAAGTCATATTGGATCGCAACAAATTAGAAATTTAAATCAAAGAGTGAAAATATTCTTAGCAACTCCATTCTTCACAGTCTTCAAACATCAACAACTTAACATTTTATTAATATATCTATGAGAATTTAGTTGTTTCATTTGATTATTTATTAGTACCAACAGTCATGGTATATCTACCTGCTATACACTGCTGTCATCCAGGAAAAGTAATAGATAAAAGCTAAAAACATAAATTTAATCCTGTGTTGCATAGCAAATCTCTCTCTGTTAAATTAAATGGTGGCTTTTTAAAGTTAAATGGATTAATATATCTTTGACTGAGTTCTTCCCACCTGCAATAATTCTATGCTCTTTAAACAAATGAGGAAAATTGGTATCATTGTTCTTTATACATGTTTGGATCAGTGTATTAAGTGTCCAAAAGTTTCAGTGGAAAAATTCTGATCAAGCTAAGCTTCCTGGAGTGGATTTATCTACCTTAGTAAATAATATGTTCTAGGCTCATTATAGAACATCAAGGTTAAAGAAGAATGAAGTTAAGGAAGAAAATAAGAGACAAGCAATTAAGGCTTCAACAAAGTTTGAAATCTAAAATCTCATCTTAAACCATATTTAGTCCAAATTTGATATCAGCTTCTTATAATTTTCCCACATCTAGTGTTCATTTAAGAATTTTTTTGTTTGTTTGTTTTAAAGAATGACAGATGGGAGTAATCATGACTGAAACTCTCACCCCTCCTTCTCTTTTGTTGGCCCAATCCTTTCCAAGGACACATCTGGGCCTGGGATGGGTCCTTTTCACAGTTTTCTCAAGAGCATGTGACTAATACATTTCAAGTGTTTAATTAAAGCCTTTTTTTGTATGCAGTATGTGTAGTGAAGACCTCATGTGATTCCAAGAACATATGTCTTAACTATAACACTATGAACTTTTAGTGTCTAGTTCATTAAATTAGGATGACTGAGTGGTTAGATTAAAGGAAAGAAAGAGAAGGAAATTAGCAGTTATAAATTAAGAATGTGCTATAGAACATTAATATTCTATTTAAATCAATATACAAACCTTTCCACATAGAATTGTCATCTTTTAGAACAGGAAGGGTCCTTAGAGAGCACCTAGTTCAACCTCCTCACTTTACAGATTAAAAAACCAAAGAACAAAGAGATGATGTGATACATCTAGATTGTACAACTTATTAATAATCAATCCAGGACTAGAATTCAGGTCTCCTAACTTGCCTCTAACATTCTTCTCAGTATACCCTTAAACACATTGCCAGAGTTAAGGAAAGTAAATTGTACCCCTACAATTATTAGGCACTGTGCCATAATTTGGGATTACAAAGGTTAATAATTTAGGATGTCTGCACTTGTGGGGTTTACACTCCGGGGGGGGGAGATAAACTGATAAACACCCATTGCAGTAATTACTAAAGATAAATTAACAAAGGGCTGAGAAGCCCCGCACAGAGCAACTTCTTACCTGGGAATTAATATTCGGTTAGAGCTAGTAAGATGAGTAGGAATTTGACAGCAAAGAAGGGCCATTCTAGTAGGAGAACAGTAAACAAAGGAACCCAAAAGAGCCTTATAGGATATGATGTTTTCCTAGAACTAAGCTCTACAGACAGAAAGGAGTAGTAGGAGTTGAGGATGACAAGATCAGTCAAAACTAAGAAGTTTCAATTTAATAATTTAGCCAATTGAATCTAACAGATTTTCAAATAGCTGAGATGCTTTATTGAACAATTTTTTTTGTATCAGCATTAATTAAAATAGACTAAATTGGGAAAGTGTCAGTGACATGAGTAGGAGACTGGTTCCTCCTCTTTCTAAAACAGAAAAGATGATAAAATGAAGAACTGCATTTTATTTTTAAATTTGAAATAAATTGATAAATTTAGGCAGGGATTATAAATAGAATACAGTAAAAGAAAGAGTGGATGAAACACTGAGGTTTTTGACTTGGGGAACAGTAAAATTATTAACCAAGATCAAGAATAAAGGAGATGTTAATTCTGAGAGTAAGAAAATAAGAAGCTTATTTAAGGACTCTGGAAATAGGGTATAAAGATTTAGAAATAGCCTTCTTAATTCTATGAATGAAACTTAGAGAAATTCTGTGGAATGTGAAGTATCCAGTCTTACAATTAATAACAGAGTACATCTCTAACAGTGAATACAGTTGGGACCACAGGCTGAAACACATGGCTGGAATAACCATCTACAGACACTTAACTATCTGTGCAAACAATCATAATTAACAGATTTTCAGGGGGCTATTCTCTGTTTGCCTAAGTATTATCTTTTACCAGTGGCATCTAAATTAAAAACATTATCATTAATTAAGTTCAGTTTTTAATGGCCTTTATTGAATGCCTACCAAATATAAAAATTGTACTTCATTGTCAGGAAATATGAAGAAAAATAAGACACAGTTCAAGAAATTCACAGCCTGGAAATTGAATAACAGTAAGTATAAGTTTCTAATATGCAGATGAAAATATTATAGGAGCTGTGAGAAATAAAGAAAGAGCTCTTGGGAAAGAAGATGCTTTTGCTGAGTCAAAAGGAAGAAGAGTTTTAGCTTTAGTGTTGGCAATAACAAATTACAAAGGACAGTCAAGACTGGTCAGGCTAGGAAAATAGTATGAAAAAATTCATGAAAGAGGAAAAGTATTAATACATTCAGAGAACATCACAATTGCCCTGTGTAGTTGTAACTTAGAGTATCTGAGAGTAAATGGTAGAAGTTCTGGCTGGACTGATAAACTGAAGTCAGCTTATGATAGCCTTCAAAGGAAGAAATGTCAGCAACAACAGAACTTTGGGGAAAATAGTGCAGGTAATTATAATAGGGCTTTTCTCAGTCTCTAATGTGGAAGTACTCCCCTCCCCGACCCCACCCAGATAACTGGACTGGATTATTTATGTTGCAAAGATTAGCCTAAAGAACTTCCCACAAATTTTTTTTTATTGCCACACCCCAGCTTCCACTTTACCCTGTTCCCTATCCTCACCAAATCAGAAATATTATAAAACCTGCTCAATGTATAAGACATAAATTTCTCAAAGGAATCTTATACTTAAAATGAAGTCACTAATGTTTGTTATTAAATAAGAATAATAATAATGAAAGTAACAACAACAGCTAGTATTTGGAACACTTTCTTTGTAACAGAGTGTACTGATCTTGTTATGTTTATTGGTTTGTCATAATAATCCTTTGTGGAGGAGACATTATCATACCAATCTTACCACTGAGAAAGGCTAAAATAATCTTTCCACAGTTGAGTGGCTTGAAAATGGGCTAACCAATATTAAAGCCCAAGACTGCCTGACATAAAAGCTCTCTACTCTTTTCCTTATCTGGCACTTGGCAGCCACTCCTCTATAACACAAAACAAACTTTAAGGCATTCTCCTTCAAAAACTCTCATTCTATATAACTGTCCATAACCCAAGGTACTTGAGGCTTATGAAAACACAAAGTAGAGGTATGTTCCATCTTCTTATGTGAAGTATTTAAAAGGTGAGAGTAAAATAAAGAGGCAAGAAAACCAATGCCTTTGTAGGTATTATCCCGGTGAAAGAATTGTAATTGTTCTCTAATGATTTAAAATAAACTCCCTTCTGAGTCAGTGAATTCAGCTGGAAGACAAGAGAAAATCTAGCAGAGCCATCTAAACCAATGATTCACTGACCTTTGAATACTGGCTAGCATATAGCTAATAAAAACTACCCCTTTTTGGTTTAAGATACGAGAGATTTTACTCCATACTCAAAAGAACAGTACAGGGCACTTAATTTTAAATTGTTTTTTATTTCAAACACAGAACCTGGGCAGATTTTTTCCCTTTTAAGAATGAGTAAAGCAATATTAAATAATATGAAGAAAGGAAGTCCCTTCAGGATATAGGGTATACACACAAAATAATTTACAGTAAGAAACTGAAGGTATTTTTAGAAATTATCTACTTTGTATTTTTAATAAAATAAAACATACTTTTTGAAACATAAGTTGAGAGATGAGATTAAAATAGAATAAACTAAAATGAAAGCTAAAATTAAAATTAAACATGAATTGACCATTATTAGAAAAGAACACATTAAGGGGAAAATCTTGCATTCTCATTATCAATTCTCTTGCCAAAAACAATTATAAAAGCTGAATAAAATACATCTTAAAATGTTTGAAAGCATCAGTTAAGGCATTAGAAAATGACCAAGAAAATCAGGAATTGAGGGGCAAAGAGCCTAAAGAGAAACAGACTAATGTGAACCCACTTTGATGACTGATTTTTCCCTCAGAGGTGTTGGTGATTTGGATCATCATTTTTAAACAAGAAGTGGTAGACTGGGGCTTGAAGCAGTTCCACCAGGCTGGTGGAGACATAGACCAAAGAGGCCAAAGCATAACAGGGAGAAAGAAACAACAAAGAGGATAGTCCAAAAGGCAGCAACAATTTTCCCTTAAAGCATTTGCCAACTCCTAAGCCTTTCTCATGCAGAGTGAGTCTTGAAAACCCAAGCAAAAAATAGCCAGTTGAGATGCCAAAGAGTAAAGCCAAGATTTCAGCAGTCTATCAGTGCTAGACAGAAATTGGAATTCACCACCAACCAAGATGGGGTGAGGGTGGGAGGGGAAGGCAGGATTTATAAATACCCAAGACTTTCAGCTGAGACATAAAAAAGAAAGTTATATTTTTTTAAATTACACGTTAATAAAATATCAATAATAAAAAATAAATATGCAAAAGGTTAGGAAAAATAAAACTGAAATTCCTATAGGCCAAAACTTATAGGTTATAGCTTTATAAATCCACTTTTAGTAAAAATATTGACTGTGAAGAATAAGAATAAAACATTCAATTATAAAATTATAACTAGATTAAAAACAAAAACTTATAAAAACAATATAAAAAATGGAAAAAGCAATGAAATTACCAAAAGAAGTAGAATTGACATGTATCTAATTGACACACAACTTAAGAATTATTTCTTTTCACAGTTGAGTATAAGGTCAGCTATATGCTTGTCATATACAACTTTTAATATGTTAAGGTATGTTTTCTATTCTTAATTTGAAGAGAGTTTGTATCATGAAAGGATGTTGAATTTTGTCAAATGCTTTCTCTGCATCTGTCAAGATGATCATATGATTTTTATCCTTCATTCTGTTAACATGGTGTATAACATTTATTGATTTATGTATGTTGAACCATTCTTGCATATCAAGGATAAATCCTACTTGATTATAGTGTATAATCCATTTAATATGCTGTTGAATTTGGTTTGCTAGTATTTTGTTGAGAATTTTTGCATCTATGTTCATAGGAATATTGGCCAGTAATTTTCTTCTATTGTCCTTTTTTGGCTTTGGTATAAGGGTAATATTGGCTTCGTAAAATGACTTTGAAAGTGTTCCCTCTTCTTTAATTTTTTGGAAGAGTTTCAGAAGGCTTAACATTGATTCTTCTTTGATTGATTCAACATTCAGCAAATTCAGCTGAGAAACTATCTAGTCCTGGTTCTTTCTCTGTTGGAAGATTTCGATTACTGATTCCCGGCCACCTGTTGGCCTGTTCATGTTTTTTATTTCTTCAGGATATAGTCTGGTAGAATTATGTTTCTAAGAATTTATCCATTTTTTTCTAGGTTATCCAATTTGTTGGTGTATAATTACTCATAGTAGTCTCTGAGGATTCTTTGTGTGTCTGTGCTATCAGTTGTGATGTCTCTCCTTTAATTTGTAATTTTATATTTTTGAGTACTCTTTTTTTTTTCTTGGTAAGTCTAGCTAATTATTCACCAATTTTTCTTTTCAAAAGACTAAAAAGCTTTGTTGATAATTTCCTATTATCTTTCTGGTGTGTATTTCATTCATTTCTTTTCTAAACTTTATTATTTTTTTCCTTCTGATAACATAGAGCTTAATTTGTTTTTCATTTTCTAGTTTCTTTAGATATAAAGTTAGGTTACTTATTTGAGATATTTCTTTTTTCTCAATGTAGGGATTTACCTCTATAAACTCTCTTAGAACTGCTTTTGATATGTTGTAGATATTGGTTTATTTTGCTTTTCCCCCTAAAATCAGGAACAAAACAAGGGTTTTTACTTGCACCATTTCCATTCAACATAGTACTGAAAATTCTAGCCAGGGCCATTAGGCAAGAAAAAGAAATAAAATTCATTCATATTGGAAAGGAAGAAGTGACATTATCTGTTTGCAGATAATATGATCATATGTATAGAAAATCCTAGGTATTCCATCCAAAAACCTGTTAGAATAAACTAATTCAATAAAGTTGCAGGACACAAAATCAATATATAAAAAAGTTGCATTTCTAAACAGTAACATAGAACTATCTGTAAAAGAATCTAAGAAAACAATTCCATTTATAATAGCATCCAAAAGAATGAAATACTTAGAAATTAATTTAATCAAGTAGGTGAAAGATGTGTACTCTGACAACTCTAAAATATTAATGAAAAAAATGAAGACACAGTAGATGAAAAAATATCCCAGGTTCAGGAAAAGTTAATATTGTTTAAATGTCCATATTTAACAAAGCAATCTACAGATTTTATGCAATCCCTATTAAAATTTCAATGACAATTTTCATGGAAATAAACAATCCTAAAATGCATATGGAACAACAAAAGACCCCAAATAGTCAGAAAAATCTTGTGATAGAAGAACAATGTTGGAGGCGTTTCTTGATTTCAAACTATAAACAAGTAAGACTACATTAAACTAAAAAGGTTTTGCACAGTGGAGGAAATCATCAATAAAATGAAAAGGCAACATACAAAATGGGAGAAAATATTTGTAAATCATATGTTGGGTAAGAGTTTAACATCAAAATACATAAAGAACTCATACAACTCAATAGCAAACAAATAAAAAATCCAAGTAAAAAATGGGCAGAGGAACTGAATAGATATTTTTTTAAAGAACATAGACAGATAGCCAACCAGTACATGAAAAGGTGTGAAACATCACTAATCATCAGAAAATGAAATATCACCTCACATTAGAATGGCTATTATCAAACAAACAAACAAGAGCTGATGATGTAGGAGAAAAGAGAGCTCTTGTACATTGCTGGTAGGAAAGTAAATTGGTACAGCCATTATGAAAAACAGTAGAGGTGCCTGAAAATTAAAAAGAAAATTGCCATATGATCCAGCAATCTCACTTCTGGGTATATGTTCAAACAAAGTGAAATCAATATATTGAAGAGATAGCTGCACTCCCATTATAATGGCAGCAATATTCAATAACTAAAATACGAGAACAACCTAAGGGTCTATTGATAGATGAATGCGTAAAGATGATATATATATGAAATATAATTCAGCCATAAAAAGAAGGAAATTCTGCTACTTGTGGCAACATCAATGAACTTGGAAGATATTATGCTAAGCGAAGTAGGTCAGATAAAGATAAATACTATATGATCTCACTTACATGTGTATTCTAAAACCTTAACTCATAGAATCAGGGAGCAGAATGTTGGTTGCCAGGGGCTGGGTGAGTAGAGGAAATAGGTAGATATTAACCAAAGTGTACAAACCTTTATTTAATAAGATAAATAAATTCTGAGGATCTATTGCACAGCATGGTGATTAGAGTTAACAATACTGTATTATAAACTTAAAAGTTGCTACAGAGTAGATTTTAAGTGTTCTCACCATGAAAAAAGAAATGGTAATTGTGAGACCTGATATAGATTTCAGCTAACACTATGACAGTAATAATTTTGCAATATATAAATGTACCAAATAAATTTTTACACTGTAACAGGAAATATTATACATCAATTATATCTAAATAAAGCTGGGAAAAAAATAGTTTACAAGATGTACTACTATATTTTTAAAAAATTTACATGCCAAGAAAAACTAGTAATATATGTCCTAAAACAATAAATGTGGGGGCTTTCTGGGTGGCAGGACTATGGGTTATATCTTTCTATATACTGTGAAAATTTCTACAATAAGCATATGATCTGAAAAAAAATGTTTAAAATGAACAACTATTTATCTTCCTTAAGTTGGAAAAATACTCTAAAATAGGTTATTGCCCACAACTTGTGAAAGGAAATGGAAGAAACATGATTTGAGTCATATAAAATTTGTTATTCTTATGTCAGAGTTTTCAAGAACACCTTTTGTTTTTTAGTAGTTTTCATCACTTTGTTAAAAGAGAGTTGTCCCAACTTTTAAGAATTAGAAAGAATGAACTATCTACATTCTACAAGTGTGTACCTGTATACCTGTATGACACAGAAATTGTCAGCTAATCAGCAATTAGCTATTTCAAGTATCTCAGAGAGGGGAAATAAAATTTTCACTTATAGAAATCACTGCAAGTCCTTTCTTGTGTCTACAACTTTTCAGCTACCATTATTAATGATATACATTATTATGTATATCATTATCATCTGGGTACTTCATCAGAGAATACAGCTCTATCATCTGTACTAAACATTTCAATAAGTTGAAAGTGATTGTTGCTAAACAATAGAAGAACTTGTAAGACAAATAAATTTTTTTAAATTATCATTACTCTGTTAATGAGATAATGCTTCTCTCTCCCACTTTTCACTGACATTCACTGGATTTAAGACATGTGTAAACTGTTTTCTCTCAACATTTCTCCTAATTTAAGTGCTAAAGGTTATTAGAAAATTATTGTTATATTAGTAAGTGACTTCTTAAAATTCCAACTTATTTAAATCTCTCTATATGTAAGTTATTTCACTGGTAAAACTGAGATATAACCTATCATACAAGGTAATTTCTAAGGTCGAATATGTTTTTGCTTCCACTAATTGGGTCCACCTCTCCCATTAAACACAAAATATTTTTTTAATTTTGCATGAAATCATTTGATATCTCACAGGGCAATAAGAATTATCAGACCAAGGTATGGGGAAAACAAACAGAAGTGACCAGATGTTTGAGAACACTTTTCCAAGAAGACTGATTATCCATGAAATGGCTGAGAAGCTAATGTACTACTAACGTATTCTCATTATTAGGAGAAAGGAAATAAAGAAAAGCAGAAATTAATGAAATAGGACAACATTTGATAAGAAGAATACACAAAGTCTAAACCTAATTCTTTGAAAAACTAATATTAAAATTTGTAAACTGGTGATAAGAGTGGTCAAGAAAAAAAGAGATTCAAATATCCAATGTCAGGAATGAAAATGGGATATCACTAATAATTATACAAACATTAACACTGAAATAAGAGGATATCATAAATAAATTATGCCATTAAGTTTAAAATTTAGATGAAATGGACAGATTCTCAAAGAATAAAGCACACCTTACTAAAATTGAAACAAAAATAGAAACTCTGAATCAATAACCTCCTTTAATTTATGTATTTAATTTGTAATTTTAAACCTCTTTCCTCCTTCCAAAGATAATTCCAGCCCAGGTAACTGTATGATAAATTCTACAAACCAGTTAAACAAATAACATCTATTTTATACAAACTCTTCAAAAAAAGAGAAAAAGAAGGAATTCTTCCACCTCTATATATGAGGTCTACATAACCTTAATATAGGCCAATTTTGCTCAAAACTATAAATGGAAAAAAAAACTCTAAACAAAATTTTAGCTAATCGATATAAAAAGAGAATACTCTATCGTAGTTTAATTAGGTTTGATCCAGAAATACAAGGTTGATTTAATATTCAAAAACTAAATCACCACAATAGAATAAAAGAGAAAACTTATTCAATTATCTCAATAGATACAAAAGAGCATTTGATAAAATTCCTTATACAACTCCTAGGAAACAAGAAATAGAATCTCTTAGAGCATATCTAATGGGGGGAGGGGAGGAATAACAGTATATATCATACCCAAAAGCTTTCTCCCTGAGATCAGAAACAATACAAGGATGTTAATTGTCTCCATTACTATCCAACTTTGTACTGGAGGTTCTAGCCAGTACTTTAAGGCAAGAAAAAGAAGAGGTTTGAAATTCATTAAAAAAAGGTAATAAAAGCAATTATTTACTTATGACCTACTTGTAAAGTATACAAAAGAATCTACAATAATTAGAATAGTTAGTTTAACAATATTGCTGAATAAAGATCAATATAACAAAAATTAAACAGAAAATGAAATATTTAGAAATGCCATTTATCATAGTGTCAAAAATATCAAATCCCTGGAAATGAAATCAACAAAAGATGTGAAAACTTGCCACCAAGTTTGAAAAAAATAAAGGACATATAAGAGGCACACCACTTCTTGGATATAAAACTTAATGGTGTAGTTGTCAGCTCTCCCCAAATTGTCCTATAGAGTTAATAAAAACCTAATCAAAACCCAACAGACATTTGTGTATGTGTGGAACTTGACAAGCTGATTCTAAAATTTATGTAAAAATACATAAGGCTAAGAATAACCAAGATACTCTTAAAAAACAAAAGTAGAAGAACTTCCCTATTAATAAATATTAATAAATCTAATAATTAAGATCATGTGGAATAGACACAAAAATGTGCTGATAGACAAAATTAAAGAGCTCAAAAACAGACCTGCATGTATATCACCTCATTTATGACTAAAGTAGTACTACAGAACAAGGAAAAAATAATCTGTTAAACAAACTGATCTAGAAAATTGGATATGGAAAAAATACAAAGGCTGACCCTTACCTCACACCATTAAAACACACAAAATTAATCCCGGATGAACTGTAGATCTAAATGTAAAAGACAAACCAATAAAGCTTCTAGAGTTGCTTTGCCTGGTACAGTAGCCACTAGCCACAGTAACTATTTATTAATTAAAATTAAATGAAATTTAAAATTTAGTTTCTCAGTTACACTAGCCACATTTCAGGTGCTCAACAGCACTGGAAAACAATATTTAACAGCTCAGATTCAGAATATTTTCATCATTGTAGAAAGTTTTATTGTCTATCACTGTTCTAGAAATCAGGATAATGATTTATTTGGAGGGACGGGAGAAAGTGTTTGAGGGGAAACTTGAAAGAGGCTCCAGATGCCAGCAGTCTTGACATTGGTGTTTACATGGGTATTTGCTTTGTGCTATAACTATATTAGATATGTTTGTGCATTCTTTATGTATGTGTGTCAAACTAATTACAAGGTTAAAAAATGTTTGTTTCATTCTTTAACAAACTTATAGTGACTAATTTTTTTGGAAATGTTCCTCTGAGCAGACACAAGTTATTAATTTAAGCTTTTAAAAATAATTTGAGGAGCCCCAAGATATAAAAGTGTTGCTCTAGTTGAAAAGACATGGGACAGAGTTTAGCCTCAATTGCATAATTTCTTCTTTCATACATACCACTCCCATCTCTGAACCTTAGGCCATACCTAAAGGGCCCTGATCTCCTTGTTATACAGTTTTTAAAGCATTGATACATAATTTATTCTCTTCAGATATATTCAAGATCTTACTATTGGAGACTTAGAAATAAAGCAATGAAAAAAAGTTCTTGCTCTCATGGAGCTTATAGTCTTACATGACACTCAAATGTGAAAAATCAATAGCACATTTTCTCAAGAAGAAGTTTAACTGATAAGAAAATGAGAACCCTGAACTAAAAGAATTAAAGGTAATTTATGCCCATAGAAGAAATTTTGGCATGATATTAGCCTACTCAGATGCTTTTCAGAGAATATTTATAAGCCAGATCTTTTTATAAGTATTTCTTTATTCATTCCATAATATTTGAGGGCCAATCATATGCCTGACACTGTATAGAGCTTTGAGAGTATATAATAGTGATTAAGATGAGGATGTTCCCTGCACTCAGAGAGCTTACAGTCTAGAGCGTGCAACAGACATTAAACAAAGATACAATCTGTAATTAAGTTTAAAGAAAGAACCAGTGTTAGACACTATGCTGCTTCCTACCAACTGATGATTATGTTTGATCTGATATTGTTTAACTTTTGATCTGATATTGTTTAACTTAACTTTATGAAATACTTGGATAAAGTTAATAATTGCTAATACTTTTCAGCCTATCAAACAGTTTTACCTAAGACAGCTTTCAAAAATTCTGGCAACTTGGACATAAACCAAAGTTACATAAATCACACTGGGGTAGGACATAAGCATCATTGATTCTTAAATGTCCTCATGTGATTCCAATGGGCAACCAAGGTTAAGAATCACTGATTTAGGGGCAAGTTTATTCTACATGTTTTTAATTTATTTTTTATTAACTTAGAAATCTATTTTTTCACCATATTTAAAACTTCAGGGCCTTCTAATTCATTTGTCCTCTTAGTGTCAAAAAATATCTATGCTTTATTACCAAGTACAAAATTTCAGAGTGGGCAAATATCCTGAGCTAAATATCTGCAATATAAAACTATTCATTTCAGAGAATCTTAAGTAAACAGAAAGCAAGTTCTTTATTATTTACTTCAGCTATTATTTAGCTCCCTGCTTCAAACTCCCATATAAATACATGTGAAGCTAAATAAGACTCACATGTTTCTGATACTCTTTTTCTGTAGAGTGTGGCATCAGTGAAGGTAACTGCCACACTCCCCTACAATGATAGGTTAATGTCACTAATTAAAAGCAAAATATTGGCTATATAAAATATTACACTGATCCTCTACAAACTTCTTTATGTTACAGAATTTAGCTACTATGTACATGAACAAGGGACAAATAAGGGTTCAGAGAACAACTCCAAGTACTTGGACAGAATGTTAAAAAGTCTTATTATTACCAGAGAGGCAAAGGAACGCACATAAACAGACAATAGGTGCTTTCCAAAGTATTCCTGTTATTTCCCTCTTTGATTATAGGGTCGGTTTAGGCTGTGGTGTTTGGATATAAGCCTGCAGTCCTCCAAAACGAAGGGCAAGCTGTCAGGCTTCAAGTACATTGAGCCACAATTATGATGCCATAGGATTTCTTTTTTGGATAAAACAAAATCCTGCCATTTTGCTCTCAAGTTTCTAAGTTTCATTTTGCTTTAGGAGTCTCCCTACAGCAGCAGCTCTTGCAATGATGTATTTACATTATGAAATCACAAGTAAATCCTTCAAAAGACTTTCTTATCCCAAGTTTATCACTCAAAATTAAAACCACAAGAACCAGTCTGCAATAGTAAAGAGTTCTCTACAAAGCAGAGATGAAAGGGTTCCCTAAGGCTCCATGAAAAATAATAGCCTATTTCCTAATTAGGAAGTGATTTCAGAGCATTTAGAAAGAAATAAACCAAAGCTACATCATTTTTTGAAACTACTTATTTTCAAGAGTCAAGAAACTGCATAACCAGGAAAATTGATTCAACAAATCCTTTGGAAACTATTCTTTACGAGGCCTTATGTTCAGCCCAAAGGTTAAAGAGAATACAAGAGAAGCAAGAACAAAAGTCTAGTAAATAAGACATAAATGACTTTAGTAAGAAAAGAGATGTGATGAAGCACTCTTATATTATCAGATTCCTTTGCTTTTTTCCCTGCTCAGAGCTCATGAGTTTTCACATAGAAGAATGTTCTCCTCTCCCCATTCCAGGTGATACTTGGCCTTAAAATATTTGTAGTTAAAAAGCTCAATTTAATTTCCAGCTCTGTAAGTGCCATCAAGTTTTCTTCAGGGGCGAAATGGGAGAATAGTTGGTGATTCCCTTTTGTACTATAAGTCCTTTGCAAAGAAATGAAAATCAACTCCACCTGATTTAAGCAGAAAAAAAATGATACTAAAGATATTGGTATCTCACATTTATTGGGGTGGCTGGAAAATCAGGCTCAGAACTGGCGGAAACAAAAGAAAGCTCTGCAGCCATAGCCACAGCCAGAGTTGTAGCACAGACCACCCACTGACGACATGTAACCTGCCCCCAGGTACCCAGCACTGGACCCACTCCCAAGACACTCCTGCTGCTGCCCTCAGAGAGCCAGTCCCTATTATGCCTCCACCTTTGCCTCAGGAACTCCAAATTAAACATTTCAGGGCCACTATATCTAATTGACCTAGTTCCATAGGAGCTAGAGAAGAAATTTATGAGAGTTTTTTGTTTGTATGGTGGTAAGGAATTTTCTGCTTCTATAGTGGGAGTTGAGCTCTGCTTCCCATCAGAGTCTATGCGGCATGGAATTTTCAAAATATAGGAAAGAAGGTAAAATGTTGAAGAGCTTTATAAAAAAAAAGTGACTTGCAAGCGCTCCTCTACAAATTTCTCAGATAATTCTTTCAGGGTGTGTCATGAGCTTATTCTCTTTTCCCAATACTTCAAGGAAAATAGATTTTAATGATTTCAAGATATCCTGTCAAAAGGAACCCCATTGCTCTCATTAGCATCACTTAGACAAAAAATCTAAAGCCATATATCAGCATATTCTACTAAACTAAAATATCTAAGCTAGGTCTATGTGGTAAACAAATATAACCATGTTATTTATCACACACCTTGGCATTTTATTTAATGAAGAAACTATGTATTGATCCAATGACAACAGGAATGTAATGGTGAGTATAATTTACTAAACAGAGAATTTTACAACTAGAAGGAACCTAGATATCATTTGCTCCAGAGGTTTCAATCTGGCAGCTTATTCTGAAGTCGTGTTTTCTTAAGTCTCCAACATTAGTTCATTGACAATATTTATATTTCATGTAAAAGATTCAGACTTTCACTTTTTCTTAAAGACTTAGATTACCTGGCATGATTTCTCACATTTATATGGGACAAGTAATTAGAATAAGCAAAAATCACTCACTTAAATTACCTACATGGATTTTAATTTTAAGGATCATTGACAGACTCTCCACTATCACTCCTCCATCCTAGTACAGATAAATAATCTAAACAAGATATTTGAAAACAAACCAATAAATCACTATACAAAGGAATCACTGTTCTTGATTTTATTAGGGCCTAAAACCTAGCTGATAAAATAGAGTATTGCTTCTTAATCTTACTGAGACATAAATACATTTCTAAAGCTCAAAACAAGAATCCCTTTTAATTTAATATTGCAGAATTATAGAAAAAAATAGGCAAGGCAGTAAAGAGTACTATAATCAAAGTGATATGTCTTGAATATCCATTTAAAAGATAGAAAAAATAATCTTTATAATGGCATATGTTTATTGTATGTTGAATCAAAGCCAAAAATACATATCTTTTAAGATATATATATATATATACATATATATATATATTGATATAGATATACCTTAAGATACATACCTTTATATGTATATATCCCATTTTTTATTTATTATACTTCAATGGACACTTAATTGTCATATCTTGGCTATTGTGAATAATGCTACAATGAACATGGGGATGTGGTTATCTCTTCAAGATACTGATTTTGTTACCTAGAAGTGGGATTCCTGGGTCATACAGCAGTTCTGTTTTTAATTTTTTGAGTAGCAACAATACTGTTTATCATAATGGCTGTACCAATTTAAATTTCCACCAACTGTGTAAAGGGTTCTCTTTTCTTTATATCCTCACCCACACTTGTTATATTATATAATGATTTTAGCTTGTTGTGGTTTTGATTTGTATTTACCTGATGATTAGTGATGTTAAACACCTTTTCACATAAATGTCCATTTGTATGTCTTCTTTGGAAAATGCCTATTGAAGTCCTTTGACCATTTTTTAATTGGACTGATTGGTTTTTTGAGTTGTATGATTTCCTTAGATGTTTTGGAAATTTACCTCTTAGCAGATAATAAATATAACTTGCAAATATTTTCCCCCATTCTGTAGATTTCCTCTTTATTGTTTATTTTTGTAAGGTTCGCGCCGCCGAAGGAAAGAGCAAAATCAAGAGAATTAGAAAATATAGCAGGCTTTATTAGGGCCAGCGGGCGGGTTCACGGGCTCAGGGGAGAAGGAGCCAGAGAAGCCGCACGTGGTGAGGCTAGCGGAGGGTTTTTATAAGGGTAGTGGCAGGCCGGCCGTTATGGGTGGAGTTGGGTAGAGTTGGAAAGGGGAACTAAGGGTAGTGGCGGGCCGGCCGTTATGGGTGGAGTTGGGTAGAGTTGAAAAACAGGCTATGGCTGAGCTGACGTGGCTGTTCCTTTTTGTCAGAGTGGTGAGTTTGGGGACTTTTCTAGAGTCGCCACCTGAGGCCTGGGAACTACCGGACAATTTTCCTGTGCAGAAGCTTTTTAGTTAGATGTAGTACACCTTGTTGTTTTTTGCTTTTGTTGCTTGTGCTTTTGGCGTCCTATCCAAAAAAGTTTACAATAGAGTATTATTAACTATAGTCTCAATACTGTAAATTAGATCCCCAGAACTTAGTCATTTTAGAACTGAAAATTTATGCTCTTTGACCAATATCTTCTCATTTTGTTAGTTACTTTATTATAAGAAAGTTTAAACTATAGAAAATATAATCAAGTTATTTAGCATTATACATAAGAAATCTTTAATTTTCCCACTTGCTCAAGCAGATAAAGCTATTTTAAATTTCTTAGTAACTTGGTTTGATATGTAAAATTCATCATCTCAACATACCAGAAAGCAGCATGTTAGAGCTCAAAATAATCTAAGAAAAATACTCCCTTAGAATGTTTATGTAATAGCAAGTAACTTGTATAAAAGTTTATAAAACCTTAAATAACCTTCCTTTTAGAAACATCTAAATTCTTCTCTCATATTATTTGTTTTAGCTTCATTAAGATGTATATCTAAGAGTACCACTATATAAGTAAAAGAATAAAACAGAAATAGTTTCCTCACAAAATAAAAAAGAAAAAGTAATAAAAATGGGTTGTTAGACTTAAACAAAACATAATTTGCCTGAATTGTAGTTTTTTTATAAAACAAAATCTATTCTGAAATAATATAAACCAAAATCTTTTCTGCAACCATAGAGAATAAAGACAGACAAGAACAAACAAACAAACAAACAAATATTTAACAACAAAGCCTACAAAAAAAACACCTAAGGTCAATGCAGCAGCCACCTTTGGGAACACAGAGTTTGTATTCCCACAAAATGTAATCTTTTGAGGAAGTACAGTCCATAAAAGCTTAGATTTTTTCAGTTCTCTTGTTCATCCTTTTGAACAAGTAGCTTCAAGTAATATCCCTGTAAAGATACTGGATACAGGTTCTGTAATGATCAAACTTCCTGGGTCAGTTGCTCCAAATCTATAAACTTGTGACAGATATCTCAAAATAGAAACCCAGAATAAAAGCTTCTGGAGCTGTAGTACAATGAAAATAACAAAGTCATAGGTGCACTCTGGAAAAACAACTCTTAATGAGGTGTGTAATTGGCTCAGTTTAAAGACATGGTCATGGAGGTAGTCAGGGTTCCAGGTAACAATTAGGTGATGTGTTGTGTTGTGTTGTAATTGTTGTCCCAGAGCTAAATGTCATTCTGTGGCCAGAGACAGTCCCAATACCATAAAGTAAAAGAGTATCAGTGCTGAGTGGTCTGCATTTCTGACTGTTGCAATAGTCAGCCTTCAATAGTTTCTGGTCATTGGAGAAGGCATCCTTGTGCTGGCCAACAGTTGCCTTGGATGGAGCAAAAGCTCCTTAGGAAACCCTTGCTCCAGGAAGCTCAGAATTTCTTGCACTATCTCTGAGTAGACACAACAGTTTTAACTTTACATCTCTCCTCTCACCAGACTACCTGATGCTCGCTCATTGATGTGATAGTTCTCCTTTTCTTTATGGTTCTTCAGACCATTATCTAAAAATAGCACCACAGGACTTTCGAATACTAGGAAAAATTAACTGATAACGAAAGTTGTCAATGAAAAATGCCCTGTGTGGATAGAATGAGAAACAGCTACTGACAGTTTTCTATAGTTGGTTTTCTCATGGTATAAATGCCTAGAACACTGTTCTTTTCCCAAGAAATTTTGACCACTTATCTCTATGACTTCTGAAATATACCCTGATGCCCACACATGGAGGAACCCCATTTATATTCTCATCAAGTTCTCTACATCCCTCATTTCTAGCACTGCTATCATATCAAATCACTATAGGTAATAATTCATTAATATCTATCTTCAACCTTGCATTGTAATTTTCTATGAAATCAGAACCTGGCATTATAGTTTGTTCATTCTAATTATTAAGATGTATGTGTGTGTGTGTGTGTACATATACATATATATATACATGTGTGTATATATATGTGTATATACATATGTGTATACATATATGTATATATACATATGTATATATATGTATATACATATATATGTATATATGTATATGTATGAATCTCCATGAAGAAGTAAAAGTACATCAAGACCTCATTGATGGGTCCCATTGAAACTGTGTTATAAAGTCTACTTAGTAGTTTTTAACTAATTTGTCAAGGGGCCTTAGGACTGTTAATCATAAAGGGCATAATTATTAATTACTGATTTTTTAAAAAGCATTAGCCTTTGTTTTACACTTCTGGTTATTATGCACCTTATTAAAAGAACTGTAGCTCCTTGTATCTACTAAGGATTTTGTCTGTACTATTGTGATAGGTGGAATAATTAATCCTCCCAAAGGTGTCCACATTCTAATCCCCAAAACTTATACATATGTCACATTGCATGGCAAAATGGACTTTGTAGATGTAATTAAGTCAAGAGTCTTTAGATGAGAAAGTTACCTTGGATTATCTAGGTGAGCCCAATGTAATCACAAGAGTCCATATAAAAAGGCAGGAGTGTCAGAATCAGAGAAAGAGGTATGATGACAAAGCACAGGTCAGAGTGATGTAACCATGAGCCAAGGAATACAGGCAACTTCTAGAAGCTCTAAGGAGTAAGGATATGAATTCTCTCCTAAAGCCTCCAGAAGAAATATAGTTCTGAAGACTCATTTTAGACTCTGACCTTCAGAACTATAAAATAATAAATTTGTGTTGTATACTTTCAAACTCATTTTACAAGGCCAGCATTTCTCTGATAACAAATTCAGACAAGTACACTACAAGAAAAAAGATTACCGGCCAATATTCCTGATGAACATAGATGCAAACATTTTCAAAAAAATATTAGCAAATAAAATTTAACAATACCTTAAAAGGATCATATACCATGATCAAGTAGGATTTATTTCAGGATACAAGGATGATTCAACATTTGCAAATTAATCAATGTGATACACCACATTTATAAAAAAAAAAAAAACAACAAAGAATAAAAATCATATGATCATTTTAAAATGAGAAGCAAAAAAAGCATTTGACAAAATTCAACATTTATTGATGATAAACTCTTAACAAGTAGGTACAGAGAGAACATGCCTAAAGGTCATATATAACAAATCCACAGCTAACATCATACTCAATGATGAAAAGATGAAAGCTTTTCCTCTAAGATCAAGAACAAGAAAAGGATGCCTTCTCTTGCACTTTTATTCAACATAGTATTGGAAGTCCTAGCCAGTGCAATTAGGCAAGGAAAAAACTGTGAAACAAAATGTATGAAGTAAAACTGTCATTATATATATATGACATGATTTTATATAGAGAAAACCCTAAAGGCTCTATCAAAAAACTGTTGGAACTAATAAATGAATTCAGTACAGTTGCAAGATAAAAAATCAGTATACAAAATTTTGTGGTGTTTCTATATACTAATAATAAATTATCAAAAAGATAAATAAATAATCCCATTTATAATTACATCAAAAAAGAAGAAAATAATTAGGAATAAATTTAACCAAAGATGTGAAAGACTCATACACTAAAAAATATAAGATTTTGATGAAAAAAATTGAAGATAAAAGTAAATGGGAAAATATTCCATGATAACTGATTGAAAAAATTACTATTGTTAAAATGTTCATACTACCTAAAGCAATCTTCCGGTTCAATGCAATAGGTATCAAAATCCCAATGGCATTTGTCACAAAAATATTTTTTTAAAGCCTTAAATTCATATGAAACCACAAAAGATCCTGAATAACCAAAGCAATATTAAGAAAAAGAACAAAGCTAGAAGTATCACACTTTCTGATTTCAAAATATATTACAAATCTATGGTAATCAAAACAGTATGGTACTGGCATTAAAACAAACACACAGAACAATGAAAAGGATGAATAAATAAACTCACACGTATATGGACAATTAATCTTCAAGAAAGGAGTCAAGAATATACAATTCTTATGTATTTTTGAATAGTCTCTTTGATAAATGATGTTGTGAAAACTGAACAGCTACATGAAAAATCATGAAAATGGACCACTATCCTACAAGATACACAAAAATTAACTCAAAATGTATTAAAGACTTGAATATAAAATCTGAAACTATGAAATGTCTAGAAGATAACAGGCAAAAAAAGAAGTAAACATATCTTTTATTTTCTAGAAAAAAATTCTAGAAGAAAACAGACCCAACAATATATACTTAGCTATTACTATTTGAACTTGTCACCAAAAGCACAGACAACAAAAGCAAAATAAACAAGTGAGACTATATCAAACTAAAAATCTTCTACACAGTAAAGAAAATTATCAACAAAATGAAAAGACAACATATGAATGAGAGAAAATATTTCCAAATCAATATCTGATAAGGAGTTAATATCCAAACTCTATAAAGAACACATATAACTCAATAGCAAAAAAATAATTTGAATAAAAAATGGGCAGAGGAACTGAACAAACATTTTTTCAAGGAAGACATATAGATGGCTAACAGGTACATGAAAGGTACACAACATCTCTAATCAGGGAAATGCAAATTAAAACCATAAGATATCACCTGACACATGTTAGAATGGCTATTATCAAAAGGACAACACGTGTTGATGAAGATGTGGAGAAAGAGAACCCTCATTTACTATTGATGAAAGGTAAATTGTGCAGCCACTATGGAAAAATATATGGAGGTTTCTCAAAAAATTAAAAACAGAATTACTATTTGATCCAGCAATTCCACATCTAGGTATTTATCTGAAGGCAGCATGTTTATTGCGGCATTATTTACAATTGCCAAGACATAGAAACAACCTAAGTGTCCACTGATAGATGAATGAATTAAAAAGTAAAAAATGTGATACACACACACACACACACACACACACACACACACACACGAATATTATTCAGCTATATATATAAAAAAATCTGCTATTTGCAACACATTGATGGACCTTGAGGGTATTATGCAAAGTTAAGTAAGTCAGGCAGAGAAAGGAAAATACCATATGATCTCACTTATTTGTGGAATCTAAAAAAAATTTGAACTCATATATACAGAGAACAGATAGGTTGTTCCCAGAGGCAGGAGTTTGGAGGCAGGTGAAATGAGTGAAAAAGATAGAAAGGTACACACTTCTGGTTTTAAAAGAAACAAGTTCTGGGGATTTAATGTATAGCATGGTGACTATAGTTAATATACTGTGTTTGTGTGTTAGAAAGTTGCTACAAAAATAAATCTTAAAGGTTTCTATTACAAGAAAAAAATAACTGTAACTGTGTGGTGATGGATGTTAACTAGACGCACTAGTGACATTTCACAATACGTACACAATATATACATATATTGAATCACTATGTTATAAACCTAAAACTAATATATGTTAGCTACAACTCAATTTAATTAATTAATATTGCTTTAAGCTACTAATTTTGTGGTAATTTGTTACAGCAGCAATAAGAAACTGATACAGTTATGTACTAGGGATACATTTAAAAATCAATTGATCATGAAAAATGACAATAAGAAAAATCCTAAATAAGATACTAACGAACCAAATATAGCAACATATTAAAAAGATTAGACACCATGATCAAGTGGGATTCATCCCAGAGATACAGGGATGGTCCAACATACACATAAACAAATTAATGTGATACACCACATGAACAAATTAAAAAATAAGAATCAGATGATCATGTCCATAGATGCAGAAAAAGCCTTTGACAAGATACAGCATTCATTTATGATCAAAACACTTCACAAAATCAGTATAGAAAAAAAGTACCTTACATAATAAAAGCCATCTATGACAAACCCTCAGCCAACATTATACTTAATGTTGAAAATCTAAAAACCTTCCCTCTAAGATCAGAAACAAGGCAAGGCTGTCCACTATCACTACTCTTATTCAATATAATATTGGAGGTCCTGCAATCATACCAGAGAAAGAAATAAAAGGCATCTAAATAAGAAACGAAGAAATCAAACTGTCACTATTTGCTGATGACATGATTCTTCATACAGAAAACCCTAAAGACTCCACAAGAACACTAGTAGAAACAATAAGCAAATACAGTAAAGTCTCTGGATACAAAAATCAATGTTCAAAAATCCATAGCATTCCTATACTCTAATAATAAAGCATCGAAAAAAATAAGGGGAAAAAATAATTCCTTTCTCAATTGCAACAAAAAGAATAAAATTCCTAAAAATAAATTTAACAAAATATGTGAAGAACCTGTATGATGAAAACAATAAGACCCTATTAAAATAAGTCAAAGATGATACCAAAAAATGGAAAGATATTCCATGTTCTTGGATTGGAAGAATCAACATAGTTAAAATGACCATATTACCTAAAACATTATACAGGTTTAATGCAATCCCCATCAAAATCCTATCAGCATTTTTTAAAGAAATAGAACCAAAAAAAACATCAGATTTATATGAAAGCACAAAAGACTCTGAATTGCCAAAGTCATCCTAAGGAAGAAAAAATGAGGCTGGAGGCATCACTCTGCCCAACTTTAAATCATACTAGAAAGCAACAGTAATCAAAACGGCATGGTATTGGCAGCAAAACAGACACACAAACCAGTGGAACAGAATTGAGAGTCCAGAAGTAAACTCATATTTATATGGGCAAAAAGCCAAAAACATACAGTAGAGAAAGGAAAACCTCTTCAATAAATGGTGCTGGGAAAACTGGAAAGCCACCTGCAAAAGAATGAAATTAGACTGTTGTCTGTCACCACACACCAAAGTTAACCCAAAATAGATTAAAGGCCTAAATATAAGACCTGAAAAAATAAAATCCATAGAAGAAAGCATAGCAACTAAACTCAAGGACCTTGGACTTAAAGAGGATGTTATAAATTTGACCTCAAAGGCAAGGGAAGTAAAAGCTAAAATAAATGAATGGGACTGCATCAAACAAAAAGCTTCTGCTCAGCATAAGAAATCGTCAACAAGGTAAAGAGAGAACAATCCGAATGGGAAAATATATTTGCAAAAAACACCTCTGATAAGGGCCAAATATCCAAAATATATGAAAGAACTGGTACAATTAAATAACAACAACAAAAAAACAAATGATCCAATCAAAAAATAGGCAGAGGACCTGAACAGACACTTCTCCCCAGAAGACATACAAATGGCCTACAAACATATGAAAAGAAGCTCATCATCGCTAGCTATTAGAGAAATGCAAATCAAAACCACAATGAGATACCATCTCACACCTGTTAGAATAGCTATCATTAACAGGACAAGTTGGAGAGGATGTGGAGAAAAAGGAACCCTCATACACTGCTGGTTGGACTGCAAATTGGTACAGCCACTATGAAAAGCAGGATGGAGGTTCCTCAAAAAACTAAGAATTGATCTACCATATGATCCAGCAATCCCTCTACTAGGTATTTACCCCAAAGACTTGAAAACCCAAATCTGAAAAGATATTTGCATACCAATGTTCATAGCAGCATTGTTCACAGTAGCCAGGACATGGAAGCAACTGAAGTGTTCTACCACAGATGATTGGCCAAAGAAGCTGTGGTGCATATATACAATGTAATATTACTCAGCCATAAGAAGAAATGAAATACTGCCATTTGTAACAACATGGATGGACCTCCAGATAATCATGCTAAGCAAAATAAGCCAGACAGAAAACGTTGAAAATCACATGGTATCACTTATATGTGGGGTAGAAACCTAAAATCAACAAATGAGCAGGATGAACAAACAGAAACTCATGGACATGATCTATAGACTAGTGGTTACCAGGGGACTATAGAGTAGTGGTACTAGTGGAGTAGGAGAGGAACGGGGAGGTAGATGAGGTAAAGGAGGTCATAAATAGGGTAGCTGAAGGAAATTGGACTTTGGGTGGTGAACACACAATAAAATATACAAATGATAACGTACATCTGAAAATTACATAATTTTATTAACCAGTGTTAACCCAATAAACTTAATTAAAAATTTTTAAAATTAATAAAAAAAAGAAAGAAAAATGGCTTAAGAACAATAGAGCACACCTAGCAAAACCAAGATGGAGATGTTAACAAAGGACATTAATAGATGCAATGCTAAGCAATCTGTTACAGGGAAACATGCAAGGTCTTCCAGAGAATCCATGAGAAAATGAAAAGAAAGGTCTCTTTGTTTACTGTCAACTCATTTACATCTTGCCCAAGGGAAAAAAAAACTATTTGTTGTTTATGATGTATTCATTAGTTTTTATTTTTTTCTTTGCCACTTTCTAGTACATATATCCCATCTTTCCTTTAATGGATTAAATCAATCATTATTGTTCCCTTATCAACAGAGTGCTAATAATTAATTATTTTCTATTGAGCTATATTTCAAAAGTCTTTAAAAAGTTTCAAACAGATATAAAATAAAAGCTATACTTTAAAATATTTTGAAGAAAGTCTATAAAAGGCTTGGTTAAATGACATTCATCTAAGGAAAATTAGAATAAGTAACTTAGGGCAAAAAAAAGTCAATACAGTAAAACAATCTGAGTTCTTGGTTCCAAACTGAAACTAATCTTGGCTAACTAGAGCAGAAAAGCAATCATATTAGTGACATAAAATGCTAACTAACCGCTGAATAGATTAATTAAATATTTGGTAAGCACTAAATATACACATACAATAAGTAAAAGATTCTTCAAAGAATTATAAATGCACTATGTTCTATCAACAAAATGCATAATTCTTTATTCTCTAAGGACATTCAGTTTCTGGAATAATAATTTTTAAAAATAAAACTTATATATTTGTGTTGCCATAGAAATTCACAACAGTATCATCATCCAAACTAACCTCTTACATGTTGATATCTTAATTTTACTTGAGCTTTTATAGAAACATAGGAAGTATTAAAATAGTATTAGAGAGGTATTAAAACACATTTTACTCATATTCAGTTTTGCTCCAGCAAAGGTAGATTCCCCTCTCTTCTATTCTTCGACAAAAACTGAGGCACAAAGAGGTCAAGTAGCTTGCCCAAGTCATACACCTAGCTATTAGCTAAGTCAAGCCTCCTGTCTCCTGGTCTAGAACACTCTACATACCATTATGGATAAAAACTGTGCAAACTAGAACACTGAAGAATGCCACACACTATCAAATTCCATGCCCAATATGAATTTGGGTTCTTGAGGATTCAGGTTACAAAGCCTCTCAAATCAGTCTTGTCTAGGAATTCTGTATTAAACCTATGAATGATACATAAGCTAGAGCTTCAAATTTCACAAAAAATAAATATGTATTTTTTTGTAAAGTTGTACACATGTAAAATATTAAAACCTGTCAAGATTCTTTTTGGCTTCATTCACATACAAAAATAATCTGTTGCCTAAAGCAGTAGAAGTGAGGATATAATCTCTATATAGAGAGCAAAGATAAATTTTTAAAGGGAAACTTTCTTGCAGTTCACACCAGTGTCTATGCAGTTAACATCTCTTCTCACTTTATGTATTTGCATGACCTCTTTCTCCACTTCCTACCAAAAAAAAAGTCTGAGTTTTATTTCCAAACAATTTATTTTAAGGTACATGAATTTAAATAAAGGTTAATCAGCCTCAATTGTTTAAAAGTGGGCCACAGATTTTGTTTTCCCTTAAATTAAAATCCCTCATGGCCGTTGATGTAAGAAGCAAGGTCACCAGCTTCCTTCCTTTGCCTCTGAAAATAAGACGCTTGGAAAATTTTTTGACTAATTTATAGAAAAATTATTTACTATACCTAAAACCACAAATATTAGGAATCTTTCCTACATGCCTAATTTTTCCTTAAGTCATTTTATAGCTATAGAACTCTGTGCATAATCCTGCTAAAAACAGGTGTAATATCTTCATGGGTCCAGGCTCTATATTGTGACACATGAGGAGAAACTGGAGGCTGCCAAAGTCAATAGCATGAGCCCACCTTGGGATTAACCATCTACAGGTTAACCAGGAGCTTCACAAGGGTTTTACTTTAATGTTCAATGACAGCCTAGAATATTTTCTTCAATTAAGTAGCCACATATCATGGGATCAACTATGTCACCATTAAACCAAGAACAGCACTCCCATTATACCTTTAGGATACTATACTATTTCTGGTGTTTAGATAGGTGCTAAATTTGAAGTAACGTGGTGCTTCAACTTTCTAGTTCATTTCTACTAACCTAAGAATTGATAGATGCACTTTTCCCCCCTAACTCACAAGAATAAATATAACAAAGAAACTTTGAAGATATGATTGTACAGATTTTGATAAGCTGTGATGTTTTACATATTATAAGTGGTTAGAAAGAAATTTAACATTTTTTTCCCATGGTCACAGAGGAAATATAAGGACCATATGTATACACATATATTAGCACACTCTCAGTGTGCACACACACATTTGAAGATAGTGAAGCTCTTCTCTCACAGGATACATTCCCTATTCTAATTGTTTGGCCTCAACTCTATGTATGGGCTTCTAACTGTCTGAAGCACTGAAGAAAGAAAATGTAAGGAAGATAGAGGGCCTATTTTTCTGGGGTCCACTTAGACTAGATAGGTAAGTCAATAGCCATAATATAATCTAACTAAAAGAATAGGTGGTGGGAAGAGGGATTAGTCCTGGGGAAAAAGTGTAGAGAGAAATGTGAGGAAACATTGTGGGGTGAGTGCTTATAACCTTTTATATAAGGCTGTAGAGATTCAAGATGTGTAAGTCACATTGCAGGATATCTACTTAGAGGAATAAAATGAATATAGGTTGAGGCAAGAAAGAGTGTAATCATATTTGGGTGAAGGCACAAGGGTTGAGACAAATGAGGTCACTCACATACATACAAATATATACCATCTTTTTTACATACCCTTTTTTAAATGAAAAAATAATTCTAAAAAAAAGATAATTATATTTTTGGAACCATCTACTTGTGAAACAGTAGCCACATTTTTTCTCTTACAATAATGTGAAAACTAAGTTTTAGGGAGACCCACCATTGGCCCAAGCAAAGGATTTTCTTCAATCCAACTCTACCAACAAGTTTAGAGACACTATACATGAACCTAAATTGTGCTCACAGTCAGGTTGAGAATCCAAAGTCTGAACCGTCATTGACAGTATAACAACCAAGCATTACCTGGTTTGAAGGGAGAGAAGGACAAAGGATCATAATGCCATGAATGAAGGAGCTGAGTTTGGAAAACACATGTGCTTCAAGTTCTACTGTTTCCCTCCTAACTAGTACCCAATCTAGTGGGGAACCTACCTATTTTGGGTTGCCTTACCCTTTGAGAGTAGAGTGGATACTAGTACTAAACTTCCCTTTCTAGCCCATTTTTCTCCAATAGAAAATTCATTTTTTATTCCTGATTCTTTAATATGTCATAATAATTATCATTTTAATTTTTAGTCTTTTTAAAAAGTTACTGTTAAATGATGCTTATTGTCATTATTGAGGTTCTTTTCCCATAATTTATTTGTAATCCTAATATGCTGATCAAGAGCTATGTGGTAAAAATATTCTGGCTTGAAGGATTTAGAGATGAAACATGGGGAATTAAAAAAATTTGCATGGGATCTTTTTTGAGGTTCAGTAAGTGACAGGATCAATCATGGTAAGATACATTTCATGGAAGGAAAATGATGCCATATTTATTTAAAAATATAAAGCATGAAAATTAAAGTAAAAAACTATTGAAGCAAAGTCCATTAGCAAGAAGAAAAATATCCATGAAAAAATTACTAGAAAAGTAAAAAGCCTTATTATTTTCCTGTGAGTATAATATCCATTCTGTGGGGTTGCAGTAAGGGCCAAGTAAGACACACACCATGTCATACTCTTTACCCACATGTAGCCTGGCACAAAGGAGATAACCAATAAATATCTGTTGAACCCAAATTTGAGGAACAGAAGGTGGTAGAAAAGGAGAGGGAAGGTGAAAGTTTAGTTGTTATTTAAGCACTAGCAACACTGGAAGAGTTCTACATAATGGAACAATCTATTGTGTTAACTAGAATAAATTTTTGTTGCTGTTTTTATGACAGACGTAAGAACCCTTCTCTGTGAATTTTTGTTTTTAAATACTCAAGTTTTCCAAGTTTGTCAGATCTGAATTTATCTGGTATATAATAATGCATAGGACCAAACAGCAAAACTTAGGAGAGAAAAGTCAAAATGAAAAATTTTTCTAAAAATAAAAGCCAACATAATATAGCAAGACAATATCATAAGCAACATATGAAAATCAATCTTTCCTGTACTAAATCCAAAGTCAAGAGACCTTGAGACAAAATTGGCTCCAACATGAATTAGCTGTGTCACTTCAAATATATAATTTAAGCAAGCTAGACCTCAGTTTCAACATATATAGTTTCAGTACAGTGGATTTCTGATTATAATATTTCAAGACTATTCAAAAAAGGTTTAACTTAGTAGATTTATAAAGTTTTTATGTATGCATCATAGATTTTATTTAAGGTGGGCAATATGGCACAGAAGAAATAATACAAACTCCTGAAGCAGAATAAATTTCATTCTGGTTTCTTAGCCTCAAGATAATCAGTCTCTATATGGAGCCACATAAGACCCCAAAGAGCCACAGCAATCTTGAGAAAGAAGAACAAAGTTGAAGGTATCATGCTACCTGTTATAAAACTATACCACAAAGCAACAGTAATCAAAACAACATGTTACTGGCATAAAAACTGACATGTAGATCAACAGAGTAGAATAGAGAGCCCAGAAATAAAACCATACCTACATGGGTTTATTTATAGAAAAGGAGTAAAAAATGTACAGTGAGATAAAGACAGTCTGTTCAATATATGGTATTTGAAAAAATGGACAGATACGTGCAAAAGAAATAAAGCTAGACCACCTTCTTACACCATATGAAAAATAAACTCAAAATGGATTAAAGACTCAAATGTAAAACCCAAAATTATAAAACTCCCAGAAGAAATGCTTTGACATTGCTCACCTCAGGCAAGAGAGACAACAGAAAAAATAAACAAATGGAACTACATCAAACTAGAAAGTTTTTGCACAGCAAAGGAAACCATCAATAAATTGAAAGATAACCTACTGAATGGGAAAGATATTCACCAGTGATATATTCTATAGGAGGCCAATATCCAGAATTTACTAAGAACTCACATAACACCAAAAAAACTAACAAGCCAAATAAAAAAATTGGCAGAGGACCTGAATAGATATTTCTCCAAAGAAGACATAGGTATAGATGGCCAACAGATGTATGAAAAGATGCTCAATGTCACTAATTATTAGAGAAATGAAAATTAAAACAATGAGATATCACTTCATAACTGTCAGAATGTCTATCATCAATAAATCAACAAATGACAAGTGTTGGGGAAGATGTAGAGAAAAGGGAACCCTCATGCACTGTTGGTGGGATTTCAAACTGGCACAGCAACTATGGAAAACAGTATGGAGGTTCCTCAAAAAATTAAAAATAGAATTATCATATGACCCAGCAGTTCCACTTCTGAGTATTTATCCAAAGAAAATCAAAACATTAATTTTAAAAGATACATTCACCCCTATGTTCACCGCAGTGCTATTTACAATAGACAAGATATGGAAGCAACCTAAGTACCCATCAAGAGACTATTGGATTAAGGAGAGGTGGTACAAATATAAAATGAACTATTACTCAGCCATCAAAAAAGAATGAAATCTTGCAATTTGTGAGAAGATGGATGGATCTGGAAAATATAATGCAAAGTGAAATAAGTCAGATAGAGAAAGACAAATACCATATGATTTTACTTATATGTGGAATCTAAAGAACAAAATAAACAAATAAACAACAGAAGCAGACTCATAAATGAAGGGACCAGATGATGGTTGCCACATGGGAGAGGATTTGGGGATGGGGTAAAAAAGTATAAATTTGAAGGTAGGAAATAATCATAAGGATGTAAAGTACAGCATAGGGAATATAGTTAATAATATGATAATAACTATGTGTAGTGCCAGCTGGATACCAGAATAGTCAGTATCACTTTGTAAGTTATATAAATATTTAACCACTATGCAGTACACCTGAAACTAATATAATATTGAATTTCAATTGTTATTGAAAAAAAAAAGGGGAAAAAAGGTGAAGAGGAATAAGAGGTTCTAACTTCCAGGAATAAAACAAATAAGTCATGGGGATGTGGTATACAGCGCAGGGAATATAATCAATAATATTGTGATAGTGTTGTACAGGTCAGGTTGTTGCCGGACTCATCATGGTGATCACTTCTTTAGGTATATAAATGATGAATAACTGTGTTGTATACCTGAAACTAATATAATATTATATGTTAACTATACTTTTAATAAAAATCTTTAATTAAAGAAAAAGAAAATTCGTCTCCTTGAGTCTGATCACTTTTGTATATTAACCTCACTAATACCCATTCTATAAGGTAGCTATAAAATTTAAAATAAATGTATTTAAAAACACATTTCACCAATAACTCTAATTCATTCCTGGTGGGAATGTAAAATACTACAGCCACTTTGGAAGACAGTTTAGCAGTTTCCTGTAGACTAAAGATACTCTTACCATATAAATGCTCTTTAGTATTTACCCAAAGGAGTTGAAAAATTACATCTAGTCGAAAAGCTACACACAGATGTTTATAGCAGCTTTATTCCAGATTGCCCAAATTTGGAAGAAACCAAGATGTCTTTCAGTAGATGAATGGATAAACGTACTGGGACAATGTAATAATATTCAATGTTAAAAAGAAATGAGTAATCAAGCCATTTAAAGACATGGAGGAAACTTAAATGCATATTACCAAGTAAAAGAAGCCAATCTGAAAGGCTACTTTCAAATTTCAACTATATGACATTCTAGAAAAAATAAAACTATGAAGACAGTAAAAATAAATAAACAGTGGTTGCTGGGACAAGGGGGGATGGAAGGATAAATAGGTGAAACAGGATTTTTAGAGCAATAAAACTATTCTGTATTATATTATAATGGTGGATACATGTCATTATACTTTTGTCTAAACCCATAGAATGTACAAGACCAAGACTACGAACTTTGGATGATAATTATTTATCAATGTAGGTACAATCGTAACAGATGTACCACCTACTGCAGGATGTTGATAGTGAGGGAGACTGTGTGAATATAGAGGTAGGAGGTATATGGGAACTCTCTGTACTTTTCAATTTCTGCTCTAAAAAATAGTCTATTTTTAGAAAAATACATCTGACAAAAGGGACTTTAAGAAAATTCTCTTATTTTTTAGAAGTGTATCCAAGAAATGTATCCAATAAAGTAATTATATTGATTGCAAAGAGGTATGTTTATAATTGCTTCAAATCACTCACAAGGGATAAGGAGTGGAGAGGAAAAGTTGATTTGTCCAACTAAGAATTAAAACATTTTTTGACATTAACCAAGTTTTTTTAATTATCAAATGAGTCATCTAATAAAAAAAAAAGTAGGTGGCGTATAGAGAAGGAAGAGAGAATAAAGGCTTTATCCTTAGTTAAGCTCTTCATTTTGTCAAATAACCACAAATATCCTTTCAAATAGGCATAACAAGATCCACCCCACTCAGGCAGCTGCTTTCCAAACTGTGCAGCTGTGCTGTAATCTGGGTTAATGGAAATTCTCAAAACTGTGATATTATAGTCCATGAAAAGTAAATTAAAGAGCTGGAGAAACTCCACTGATTTCCAACATGGGGAAAAAGTACCTTGTATTTGCATATGGTGAGTCATGTACATATTTACTTTTCAGAGATAAAATCTCTCCAGTATTGTTTCAGAATTATTAAAAGGTCTTATCTATAAGTCAACAAAACTTTCTGTTAGTTAAGTAAGCAGGTCACAAGTCAGCACATATTCAAATACCTACATAGGTATTAGTCAAAACTGCATGGGCCTATAGAGGTGACAAGTGGGATTAAGAATTATATACATAACTTAATCATTTCTTTCAAGTCCAAGCCCTTAGTCAAGAGAGCTTCAAATTCTGTGTGGCCATAATGACATCACCCCATTTTTAGACAGGTCACTCTAGCACAAGTCAGAAAACATAAGAAGACAGAAATACAAATATTCAAAGACCAGCTTCAAAATGAGATATGAAATTTCTAAACATTTTTAGATGTAAAATCTAATGCTTTGGCTCTACTCATTTGGAAACAATCAAGTCTTTACTGTGCATCTACTGTGAGTAAAGAACAGTAGCATATCAATAACTTTTGGAGTAATTGCAGTAGAGTATTTTCTAATTTCTTCCTTTTCCCTTCTCAGGGACCAAATATAAATAGATGATAGATGATAGATGAAAAAGAGAGAGAGAGAGCTATATAAATATAGATATGTGTATATGTGTCTAATCTTCTATTTAAAAAATCAAACACTAGGATCTGTGCTATAAAAGCTCATTTGAGAAAATTAAATAACTATTTTATTATTCAGGTAGGATGAAAGATTTAGATAATGGGATCATATGATATATTCAGGACCTTAGGATATACTCAGGGTAGCTATTTAAAGTAAAAGTAGGTTATGTGGACAATCAAAAACTGATTACTACTTTAAACATTTTAATTTAAACATGTTTATATACCAATCTTCAGATATAAGAAAAATTATCACAATATCATATTGAAATTTCCAATTAGTCTTAGGACAAAAAAAAAACCAATCTGCCTTGTTGAGCAGTTTGAGTGAAAATGCTTTCTAGATTAATATAATCTCTCAATCTGATCTGTTATCTTATTTACACCTAATTAGGCAACAAGCACAGTGCCATGTTTTTATCAATATCCAAAACACTAACTTTAATTTTCAAGGAAATAATTCTCATTCCAATATTTAGTTCATTGACTTATATAGTGTCTATTTACACTGTATAACTATATTATGATTATATGATTTATATGATTATAAATATATAGATTGTATAATAAAATATAACTGGAATAAACAGATTTGAGAACAATTTAATTGAAGGTAACAGAAGTACATGGCTATGTTAGAAAGTAGCCTAAAACTATGTAAACTACAGGCTTAACGTATTAAAAACAGGTTTCAGGAGAAAAAAAAACTAACAAATACAGAAAATTGGCAAATGGAGGTCAATTGGAAGTGCTTCTATCAGATTAAGGTGGAGGCTGGATTATGCCCATGAGAAAAGAGGGCTAATCAACACCTTTCCCAAATATAGTTCTAAATCCTTGGGTATCTCCAAAAATGTCTTATTTCAGTGCGTGTGAGGGTCAGGGTAGAGGACTGCCTATGATTACCCTAGTAAGCCAGATGGAGATTTGCAAAAATGTAAAACAATGCTATAGTTCTCACTAAATCAGCTTTATTTTGGAAAATAATTGTTTTTCATAAAAATATTTTATTTATGCTAACATGCAATGGGTTCACTACTATTATTTTAAATAAGGTAATTTTATTTAAAATATATTTAATGTTTTAAATTTATTTATTTTATTTTTAATATGGTAAATATCAAGAGCTATAACTTGCAAAAATTAAAGAAATTGAATTAATCAATAAGCTACATAAATTAAAGCTCTTTGGAATCTTCTATAAATTTTAAGAGCATAAAGGAGTCCTGAGAGGGGTGGAGAAACAGAACCAGCATTCTGACATGTCAGTGACAAAGAAAAAAAGAATTCTAACAGATAGGAAACTTACATAACAACTAAATTCAATAAATGTCTTTTTAAACCCTAATTTAAAAAAATTTTAAAAAGACATTTTTGAGATACCAGAAAATTTAATTACATACATTTGATGACACTCAGAATTTATTAGGTTGGATAATGACATAATGATAATGAAAACAAAATTCATTTTAAATAAAACAATGACTAAATTTGTTTTAAAATACTTCAGAAGAAAAAATATAGCAGAGGGTAGATGGAACAAAATTGAGAACTGTTGATAATTCTGTATGATGGAATATAAATTAATGACAATACTCTCTATATGTATTACTGAAATTTTCCAAAGAAACTTTACCAAAAAAAAAAAAGAAACAACAAAAACTTAGGAAACTGATTTTAAAGTTTCTGGAGGTATATATAAAGTAGTGTTAAGGGTGTCTGCTTCTGTAATCCACTTACTTGTTAACCAGGGTGTCTGCTTCTGTAATTCATTTACTTGTTAACCAGGGTATGGTACTAGGTGATGCATTGTGCTAATGGCCAACTTCTGCTTCTGTAATCTGTTTACTTGTTCTAGGCTTCATAACTGCCTCACTCTAAAATCTCAGGGATGATCTCCTCTAACCCTGTGTGGTAGAGAGTCAGTCACTGGCCGGCTAATAAAGGCTCATAATTTATCTTAATTGGCTCCGTGGGTCTTAAAATTGATCACGCCACAACAGTAGGGATTCAAACTTACTTTTATAATCAATGAAATTCAATTTCTACTTTCTTTTAAATCCCATATTTAGTTAAAAGAAAGAACAA
This sequence comes from Macroglossus sobrinus, assembly GCA_004027375.1. Taxonomy (NCBI): domain Eukaryota; kingdom Metazoa; phylum Chordata; class Mammalia; order Chiroptera; family Pteropodidae; genus Macroglossus; species Macroglossus sobrinus. Next base: position 37,347 of record PVKZ01001518.1, on the reverse strand, counting down.
CAAATCAGTAGGTTAAGCACAGTTAAAAATGAGACTGTCAGTAGATGTTCATGTGCTACTTGTTCTGACTTCAAAAATTTTCCCAGGATTATCTTGCAGATATCCATGACTGTATGGGAAATCCCAAGAAATTCTGAAGTTGTGAAATGAATTTGGTTGTTGGAATGGGAAATGTCTAAACTAATTAGGAGATCCTAGTAAAGAAAACAATTTAGAGAAAACTGAAAGTGAGCTTTTTTATTCTTAACCAAGTAAGATCAGTAACATTTTCTAGTAGAAAAAGGAAGTTTGCTCACATAGTAGTCTTTTGAAAACAGGTTAATTAGTAAATTTTGTTAATTAACTATCTTGTGCAAAGCAGGATTTTGTGGGGTCAAGTACATATATAATTGTGTGCCTACACTGTAATCTAGTTAAAGATCTAAGAGACAGGAAGACTTGACTATACAAAGCAGTAAAGTACCCAAATGTATGATAGAGAAGATAAAAAATTCACTATATTCTTGAGTAGGGGGCTATTCCAGCCTATGGCACTACCCTTACCTATGCCCTGGTATAAAAGAAGGCAGTTAATGAAAAAATTTACATAGACTCTTGGTAAGAATTTTCATTCAGGGAAGATATTTAACTAGAAAATAAAGCAATTCATAAAATAATAACGAAGGCACGTACCAGTTACCCTATCCTTTAATCATGAATGTAAATGAACATCCAAAAACAACCAGGTATATATATGAGGAGATACCAAATTCTAAAATAAAACAATCCCCTACCCCCTGACCCCCTCAAAAAAGTTAAAAAAAAAAATAAAAGACTTTGGTAGAAACAAATAGTTCAAGGTATAGAAGCAAACAATTTTTAAAGATTTAAAATTTTAATTTACTTAGAGTTAGAATTTAATCTATAACATGAAAACAGAAAGCAATGAAAAGGAAGAAAATAATAAAGTTTTTAGGAATTTCTTAAATAGCCAAAATAAAATATTAGGTAGAATGACTGGAAAATAAACTTTAGTAATCTCTCAGAAGATACATACATGGACTATATTAAAAATAAGAGACATGGAGAACCAATTAACAAGAACCTCAAAAAGTAAAAAAGAAATGGCAAGAAAAATGTTATCAAATGTGATAACTTAAGGATTTAAGGACAAATCTTCAAATTGAATAATCCACTGAGTATATATTAAAATTACTTCTTAAAAATACAAAAAAATATATATACATAGATACATCATTATAAAATTCTAGGTCAAAAATAAGAAGTAAACTCTAAACAAAAACAAAATAATAAGAATTAGACTGACACCAAATTCCTTATCAGCAATATCACATGTGAGAACACTGTGGCAAATAAAGTGCATTAATAGCCCAAAATAATGGTTGCACTCTATCAAACACTTTGACTTGTAACTTTGTAATTTTCTCTCATCTGCCTCTGAGCTCAGCCATGACTTGCTTTGACCAATGAGATGTTAGCAAAAAAGATTTGTAAGGTGCTATGTAGTTCCAGTCTTTCTCTTGGGTCCCTGACACTATCATGAAAATATATTTAAGCTAGTCTGCAGAGAGAACATGAAAGCTACATGGAAAACAACTGAATTATTCCTAATGAAGTAATGCTAGATGAGCCTATTGCTAGCCAATTCCCAAATACATGTAATCTCAGTTAAAATCAGCAATCATATAGTTTCTTTCAGCTGTTTATAGACTCATAAGTATCCCAACCAAGTACAAAAGAACCACCCAGACAGCTCATAAAATTGGGAGCAATAATAAATGATTGGATTTGTTTAAACCAGCAGTCCCCCAACTTTTTTAAAACAGGGACTGGTTCTCCTATGAGAATCTAATGCCTGATGATCTGAGGTGGAGCTGAGGCAGTGATGCTAGCACTAGGGAGTGGCTGCAAATACAGATGAAGTTTCACTGGCTTACCTGGTGCTCACCTCCTGCTGTGCAGCTCAGTTCCTAACAGGCCATAGACCAAAACCAGTCTATGGCCTAGGGTTAGGAACCCCTTGTTTAAAATACTACATTTAAGGTACACTATTATGCATCTTTAGCATGGCAATGGATAACAAATAGAAATACAAAGGATCAATTTCCTCAAAATTTTGAGTGAAAGCTTTAAAACCAAAATTTAATACCCAGCCAAACTCTCAACCAAGAGTAAAGGTAAGAACAAAACATTGGATAAATGTATGAATACATATCTACTCCTTTTCACATATCATTTTCTCAAGAAATAACTTGAGGATGTTCTTCAGAAAAATGAGAACCAAAACAAGGTAGAATAAAGCACTTTATCTAGAAAAAAATGAGTGCAATCCAAAATGTTCCAGGATAAAAGTCATGCTGTAAACTCAAAGAGAATGTCAAAAGATTGGATAAGGAAGACACAGGCTCTGATTTCAGGGGAAGGATGGGGGCAGAAGGTGAATAAAACAGTAAATATGACTGAGAAATTAGAAAATAGTAAATAGTCATTTTAAAATAATAGTGCAATGGTGATATCATGAAAATGGCAGAGAAAGGACATCTAAAAAACCTCTCCTTCATAAAAGCAATGAGAATACCAGTAAAACTTGCCAGAATCAACCAAAGTCTTGCAGCAATGCATGAAGCATTTATTCAAGACAAGTGATTTGACCTGTAAATACAGTGAGTTTTGTGGCATGTTAACTTGCTCTATTCCCATCAGCTCTGTAGTAGGCTTGAAAACCAACAACCCATGATCATGGTGAAAAACAGCAGACTGGAAGCCATTGAAAGAGGTTCCTTATTCCCTGAGAATTGTCATTATTTAATACATCTGGTCATTCCATGGAAGACCCCACTCACAAAGATGCCTTTATGTGACTTGACTCAGAGCTCACCCAGTGTGACAATTGGATGCCAACATGAAAAAAATGAAGCTGAAAATTTATCTCACACAATATACAAAAATAGTTCAAAATTAATCAAAGACCTAAAAGTAAGAGGTAAAGTATAAAACTTTTAGACAAAAAAAAGACATAAGTGTAATTACTGTGATCTTGGATTGGAAAATGGTTTCATAGATATGACACCAAGAGCAGAAGAAAGAAAGAAAGAAAGAAAGAAAGAAAGAAAGAAAGAAAGAAAGAAAGAAAGAAAGAAAGAAAGAAAGAAAGAAAGAAAGAAAGAAAGAAAGAAAGAAAGAAAAGAAAAATTGAACTTCATTAAAATTAGAAATTTGTGTGCTCCAAAAGACAATATCAAGGTCAAGTAAAGATAGCAAAGTAGGTAAATGCTTTGCTTACCTCCTCTCATGACCACATCAAAATTACAACTAAACTACAAAACAACCATCAGTGATAATTGCCTGAAATTTAGTTAAACAGAAGTTCTACAACTAAAGACATACAAAATAAGCTACCTCAAAACTAGGAGGGGCTAAGACGTAGAACAGTGTCATCCCATACCTGTACATGGTGGTTAAAAATTAGAAGAGATACCTCAGTTGTTAGAAGAAATCAAAAATATGAATAATAAAATGGCAATAACTACATATCTATCAATAAGTACTTCCAGTGTAAATGGGTTAAATGTTTCATTCAAAAGACATGTGGTGACAGACTAGATAAGAATACAAGACCCTTACATATGCTGCCTACAAGAGACTCACTTCAGATCCAAAAGTACACACAGACTGAAACTTTTTATAAAAATTGAAAATAAAAAAAAAAAGCTGGTATAACAATACTTACACCAAACAAAATGGACTTTAAAACAAAGGCTATTACAAGAGATAAGAAAGGACCCAGTAATCCCACTTTTGGTTATTTATTTAAAGAAACTCAAAACACTACTTCAAAGAGACATATAAATTCATATTTTCACTGTAGCATTATTTACAATAGCTTAGATATGGAGGCAACCTAGGTGTCTATCAACGGATGAATGAATAAATAAAAGGTGATATATATACACAATGGAATATTACTCAGACATAAAAAATGAATCTTGCCATCTATAACAACATGGCTAAATCTAGAGGGTATTGTGCTGAGTGGCATAAATCAGACAAAGACAAATGCCATATGATTTCAGTTACATGTGGAATCTAAAGAACAAAATAAACAAAACAGAAACAAACTCATAGATACAGAGAACATTTTGATGGTTATCAAATGGGAGGGAGTTTGGGGGATGAGTGAAAAAAGGAAGAGATTCAGAAATACAAATTGGTAGTTACACAATGATTATGGGATGTAAAGTATAATATAAGAAAAATAGCCAATAATATTATAATAAATATGTATGGTGTCAAATGGGTACTAGATTTATCAGGGTGATCACTTTGTAAATTATATAAATGTCTATTTACTATGTTATATACCTGAAATTAATAAAATATTGTATGCCAACTGTAATTAAAAAATAATAACATTACTAAAAAAAGATTACTGAGAAGATAAAAATTCTGATAAAAATTACTGAGAAGATAATTCACAAAAAAGCAAAGCATATATCTGATATGAGTCTAGCATCTAGAATATATTTAAAAACTCTTAACAAATCATCAATGAGACAACCTATTAAAAACTGGACAAGGATCTGAACAGACTTTCCCCAAAGAAGGTATAGAAATGTCCAATAAGTCCATAAAAATGATTCAGTTGCTTTGAAAAACAGTTACAGTTACTCAAAGTTTAAACATAGAATTATCATATGACTCAGTAATTCTACTCCTGGTCCCTAGCCAAGAAAAATTAAAACCTATGTTCACAACAAAAATTGTATAAATATTTATAGCAGCAATATTCATAATAGCCAACAAGTGGAAACTATCTAATTTTTCATCAATCGAACAGATAAACAAATGTGATATATCCATATACCAAATTACCATATATCCAAATTACCATTATCAGAATGGTAATTTAAAACAACTTTGATTACTATGCTAAGGACTCCAATGGATAAAGTAGATAGCATGAAAAAACAGATGGGCAATGCAATCAGAGTCATAAAAATTCTAAGAAAGAACCAAAAAGAAAAACTAGAGATCAAAAACACTAACAAAAATTAAAAATGCCTTTGATGGGCTTATTAGTAGACATGACATGGCTGAGGAAAGAGTCTCTGAGCTTGACACACCAATAAAAACTTCCAAAACTAAAAAGCAAAGGAATCAAGTCTGAAAAAAAAATAGAATATTAAGGACTGTGGGACAACTACAAAAGGTATAACAAGTGCATAATGGGAATATCAGAAGGAGAAGAAAGAGAGAAAGAAATAGAAAAAATATTTAAAACAGAAATGACAGAATTTTCTCAAATTAATGTCAGACACAGATCCAGAAATATCAGAGAATCCAAGCAGGATAAATGTCCCCAAAAAAACTATACCCAAGCATATCATACTCAAATGACAGAAAATCAAAGATTAAAAAAAATTCTGAATGAAAACTGAAAAAAACACCTGTCTATAGAGAAACAAAGATAAAAATTACATTTACTTCTCAGAAACCATGCAAACAAGAAGCAGTGTTGAGAAAAAAGAATTACCAATTTAGAATTCTGTACTCTGTGAAATTATCCTTCAAAAATGAAGGAAAAATAGACTTTCTCAGACAAAACTTAAGAAAATTAATTGCCAGTAGATTTGCTTGGCAAGAAATGTATGTTTACATGTACGTATGTATGTATGTATGTATGTATGTATGTATGTATGTATCTTCAGAGAGAAGGAAAATTATGTATTATAAATTCAGATTGATATAAAAAATTATCAGAGAATGAGTAAGTGAAGGTTAAATAAAAACATTTTTTCTTGTTCTTTTTCATTTTATCTTTTTTTAACAATTTTTAAAATTTTTTAATTACAGTTGGCATATAACATTATATTAGCTTCAGGTGTAAAACACAGTGATTAAACATTATATAACTTGTAAAGTGATATTTTCTTATTCTTGTTTGATCTAACAAATAATAATTTCCTCAAAATAACAATGTCTTTAATCTTGCATGCTTTTGTATGCTTATAAAAAAGTGAAATGAATAATAGTAATGATATAAGGGATGGATGGGAAGAATTAAAATTATTTTATTATTTAAAATACATTATCCATGAAACAATAAATATAGTGTTCTTTGGGAGTAAAATTAGGTTAGCTGTAAATATATATTTCAAACTCTAAGGCAACCACTAAGAAAATGTTTTTAAAAGTATAACTGATATACAAAGAAATGAGAAAAAATTGAATTATACAAAATGCTCACTAAAACAATAAAAGGCATGAAAAAAAGAAAAGATAAAAATAAGAACAAAGAATAAGTGTAAAAACTCAAAGCAGTAACTAATATGGTAGATATTAATACAAATATATCAATAATTCCTTTGAACATTAATGGGCTAAATGAACAACTTTAAAGCAGCAATTGTCAGAGTGGCTCTAAAAACAAGACCCATCTGTATATTGTGTATAAGAAATCAACTTTCAATGTAAAATACACAAAGATTAAAAGTAAATGAAGAAAGATATACCATATCAATACTAATCAAAAGAAGCAGAAGTACTGATGTTCATTTCAAACAGAGCAGACTTTGAAATTTATCAGGTATACAGAGGGATACTATATAACAATAAAGGGGTCTATTCTCCAAGAAGACATAATCCTTAACATGTATAAGCCTAAAACAACACAAAGTCAAACTATGTGAGGCAAAAACTGATAGAAGTGCAAGGGGAAATAGATGAATTCACTCTTATACTTGGAGACTTTAAGACACCTCCATCAGAAAGGGCAGAAAATCAGTAAAGACATAAGTGAACTCAACACACCATTAATTATCTACATAGAATCAATATTAATAGTCTACTTATCCAACAAGAACAGAACACACATTCTTTTCAAGCTCATGTGGAACATGCACCAAGATAGACAACATTTTGGGCCATAAAACATACCTTAACAAATTTAGAAGGGTAGATATTGTATAATCTCTGCTCTCAGAAAACAACAGAATTGAACTAGAAATTGAACGGCAAGATAATTGGAAAGTCCCAACATGCATGGAGATTAAATAACACAATTTCAAATAACACATGAGTCAAAGGAGAAGTCTCAAGAAAATTTTAAAATATTTTGAATTAAATGTAAAAGAAAAAACAACTTATCAATATTTGTGGGATGCAGTGAAAGCACAGCATATATTAGAAAACAAGAAATATCTAAAATTAATCATTTAAGCTTCTACCTTAAGAAACTAAGAAAAAAAAGAGGAGCAAATTAAATCTTCCTTAAGTAAAAAGAAGAAGAGAAATAACAAAAATTCAAGCTGAAATCCATGAAATTGAAAACAGAAAATCAAGAGAGAAAAATCAAGGAAAGCAAAAGTTGGTTCTTTGAACAGATCAATTAAATCAATAAAACCAGTAGCTAGGCTAAGTAAGGAAAAAAAAAGAAGACATGAATTATTAATATTGGAAATTAAAGAAGTGACAGCACTACCAATTGTATGGACAATAAAAGAATAATCTAGAAATACTTATATACAACTCTGTGCTCACATATTTGATAACCTAGATAAAATGGAACAATTCCTTGAAGGACATAATATGCCAAAACTCACTCAAAAAGAAATAAATAATCCAAAAATATCTATTTCTATTAAATACATTAAATCAGTAATTAATAACCTTCCAAATCAGAAAGTACCAGGCTTAGATGAATTCAATGTTGAATTTTACCAAACATTTAAAGAAGAAATTATACCAATTCTTTATAATCTCTTTCAGAAGACAGAGGAAATACTTTCTAATTTATGCTTTGAAGCCAGCATTACCCTAATACTAAAAGAAGACAATAATATTATAAGAAAACTACAGACCAATATTTCTCATGAATATATATGTAAAAAATCCTCAACCTAAACAGTAACAAATGGAATCCAATTGCGTAAAAAGAATTATACACCACATCAAAGTGGAAATTATCCTAGGTGTGTAAGGCTGGTTCAACATTTAAAAACAATTAATATAATCTATCACATCAAGGAACTAAAAATGAAAAAATCACATGATCATATCAAGATGCAGAAAAACTATTTGACGAATCTAATGACTATTTATATTAAAAACTCTCAGTAAACTAGGAATTCCTCAGCTTGATAAAGCTAACATCATACTGGTAAGAAACTCAAAACTTTCCCACTAAGATCAAGAACAAGACAAGGATGTTCCTTCTCATCTCTTCTTTTCAACACTGTACTAGAAGTCTTAGCCAATGCTATAAGACAAGAGGAGAGGAGAGGAGGGAAGAGGAGAGGAGAATAAAAAAAAGGAGAAGAAAAAAGGTATGCAGATTGAGAAGGAAGAAATAAACTGTCTTTGTTTACAGATGACATAATTATCTGTGCAGAAAATTCAAAAGAATCAACAACAACAACAACAAAAACCCTCCAAAAAGAATAAACAAATGTAGCCAGGTTACAAGATGTAAGATTGATATACAAAAATGAACTGGTTTCCTATGTACCAGCAATGAATAAGTGGAATGTGAAATTAAAAACTACTAATCATTTACATTAGTACCCCCAAAATGAAATACTTATGTATTATAAAATATGTACAAGATCTTATGATAAAAACTATAAAATTCTAATGGAGAAAAATTAAAGAACTAAATAAATGGAGAGGTACACTGTGCCCATGGATAGAAAGACTGAATATTATTTGGATGTTAGTTCTTTACAACTTGATCTATAGATTCTATAAAATACCCATCAAAATTCTGGTAAGTTATTTTATGAGTATCGACAAACTCATTCTATTATATGGAGAAATAGGAGACCCAAAATAGCCAACACAATATTGATGGAGAAGAACAAAATTGGAGGATGGATATTATCCAAATTCAAAACTTATTATAAGGCCACAGTAAGTAAGACTGTGTAATATTTGCAAGAATAAACAAATAGGTCAATGGAATAGGAGGAAAGAGTCCAGAAATAGAACCACACACATACAGCCAATTGATCTCTGACAAAGGAGCAAAGACAAATACAATGGAGAAAAAACAATCTTTTCAACAAATCATTTTGAAACAACTGGACATCCACATGCAAAAAAATAATAATGATTATCTAGACACAGATCTTATACCCTTCACAAAAATTATCTCAAAATGGATTACAGATCTAAAATAAAATGTAAAACTATAAAACTTCTAGAAGATAATATAGGAGAAAACATAGATGACTTTGGGTATGGCAACAACATTTTAAATATAACACCAAAGGCACAATCCATGAAAAACACTGATAAGGTAGATTTTATTAAAATTAAAATTTTATGCTCTGCAAATGACACTAGCAAAAGACTAAAAAGACAAAGCACAAATTAGGAGAAAATATTCGCAAAAGATATGTCTGATAAAAGACTGGTATTCAAAATACAACAGTTCAACAAAGAACTCTTAAAAGTCGACAATAAGTAAACAAACAACCTGATTAAAAGGACCAAAGACCTTAACAGATACCTCACCACTGAATATATGCAGATAGCAAACAAGTATATGAAAAGATGCTCCACATGATATGTCATTAGGTAAATGCAAATTAAATGAAATAACACTACACACAAATCAGAATGTCCAAATTCCAAACTACACCAAAAGCATTTGACATCACCAAATGCTGGGAGGATATGGAGCAGTAGGAACTCTCATTCACTACTAGTGAAAATGTAAAATGATACAGCCACTTTGGAAGACAGTTGGCAGTTTCTTACAAAAATAAATACATTTTTACTTTATGAGCCAACAATCACACTCCTTGGTATTTACCCAAAGGAGTTTAAGAGTTATATCCTCACAAAAACTGGCACATGGGTGTTTACAGCCACTTTATTCATTATTTATTCATTATTGCCAAAACTTGGAAACAACCTAGATATGTTTCAATAGACGGATAAACTATGGTACATCAAGACAATGTAGTATTATTTAGTACTAAAAATAAATGAGCTATCAAGCCATGTAAAGACATGGAGGAACCTTAAATACATATTACTAAATAAAAGAAGGCAATCTGAAAGGCTACATATTTAAAGATTTTCAGCTATATGACATTCTGGAAAAAGCAGAACTATGGAAACAGTAAAAAGATCAGTAGTTGCTAGGGGTTAGAGAGAAGGGAAAGATGAACAGAGGAAGCACAGAGGATTTACAGGGCAATAAAACTACTTTGTATGGTACTGCAGTGGTAGATACATGCCATTATACATTTGTCTAAACCCATAGAATGTACAATGCCAACAGTGAGCCCTAATGTAAACTATGGACTTTGGCTGATAATGATGTATCTGTGTACATTAACCAATTATAACAAATGTACTACTCTGGCGGTGGATGCTGATAATAGGGAAGGCTATGCATGTGGGGGGACACAGAATATATGGGAAATCTTCATACTTCCCTTTCAATTTACTGTGACCCTAAAATTGCTCTTTAAAAATTAAGTCTTAAAATACAAAAATATATATAAGATTGACCCTTGAAAAACTGTGCAGGGTCACTTATATGTGAATTTTTTTCTATACACAGCCTTTCATATCTCTGGGTTTCACAACTGTGGATTCAACCAACTGTGAATTGCAAATGGAATTTTTGCTCCATGTTTAGGAATCTGCTTATGTGGAGTGCCAACTACATGCTTTGTTCTACCTCATTTTATATAAGAGACTTGAGCATCTGCAAATTTTGGTATTCAAGGGAGTCCTGAAACTAATCCTCTCATGGATACTAGGAGAAGACTCAATATTTTTAGGGAGTCAAAGTTATATGTAGATTTTCAACTGCACGGGTGTTGGCATCTCAACTCTTACATTGTTCAAGCATCAACTGTACTACTATTTTAATTTTTTAATAATCATTTCTCCTTAACTAACAAACAAACAAAACTGAGAGTTCAATAGACCTGGAAACAAAGCACATGTTCCTCCAGGGCCTGGTAACAATGACATTGAATCTAGGGGGAAAGAAATGTAATGGTGGCCCAGTGGTCTACATATATAAATGTTATAATAATGTAGGCATATTTAGTGGTTTTAAACCTTTAGAGATAAACAAAACCACTGAATACTTAGAAATGGGGCAGATAGAAGGTAACAGAAGACTATAATGATAAGAGAGGAAAGGGTAGGGGCACTGATATTCTCATTTATAGTAAATGATGTAACAAAAGTAAATTGACAGATTTACTTTTAGAAGTAACAAAAAAGTTGACAGACAAGAAGTGGATGCTTACATAAAGTGATAAAAGTAAAAATAAATAAATAAATAAAGACTACAAATATAATATCACAACAGAAGAGAAGGGGTAAAGAATTGAAAGATTTATCTTTTACATTGGGAGTTAATAGATGTGAAGGTGATAGATCAATCAATAAATATATGTATAAATACATTACCTATAGTTTTGAAGTAACTACTAGGAAAGTAAAAAAAAAAACTAGTTAAAGTATATTTTCTCTGAAAATGAAAGTGCGGGTGAGGAAAAAGGAAGCAGAAAACTTGCTATTCAGAAGTCTTTCTCTACTAATCTGATGTCATGTACCTAAATTAGTTTATTTAAAAGAGTTTATTAGGAACTTTTTGGCTCATTGGATTAGTGGCAAAGAAAAAAGGAATGAAGTCTGACCTTGTTTGAGCCCAAGGAATTGGGAAAGTGTTCTCAAAGAAACAGAAAACCACAATAGGAAATTGGTGATTGGTTTAAGCCAAGAAGATAAGGATACTGAGAAATGCAGTAAGAATACAAGAAAGTAAATAATGTCTGGGAGGAAAAATCTGGACTAAAATGTAAACTTGAGAGGTATTTACATAAATGTAAGAGTTGAATTGATATCAATGAAAGTTTGAAGAAGAAAAAAATAAGAAAGAAAAAAATTTAGAAGTGTCCTAGTTAAATTTAGAGAGCCCGTGGTAAAAGTATAGCAGGAAGAAAGAGAAAATATAGTGTAATAGGGTCAATGAAATGAGAAAGTTCACCAAAATGTATCCATAATTATTAACACTGACTCCATCAATTATAATAAAAGGAAGAAAATACAGCGATGTCTATGGCATTCACTGATAATACTTAAATAGGTTCATGGAAGTTGAAAGCTGATTGATAGCTTTTTTTCACGATTTATAACTGGCTTTCTCATAACACAGTTGAATAAAAGAATGACTATTTATGATCTTAACTGCATAATGCATGTAAAAAATGTTCTGCCAATTCTATTCTGAATCTTACTCATCCATGTGTTTTGCTCCAAGAATATACCATTTGAAAGAATACATGCAATCACAAAAAACTTAAAGCCAATTTTTCTTTAAACTCATTTGAGAATTACATCAGACAGCATTGTTATGAAAACAATTGGGAAATATTTACATTTTGCTTATTTTCTAAGAAATTTTGTGTGTGTTCACCTTGGATCTCTAGAGAGAAGGCAATCACGAGTGTCATGAAGTTATTATTAAAAGAATGCTTACTATGTAAAAGAGCTCAAGTTACAATCTAAAGTTTGAAGGAAAGGTGCATTTAAAAATGTAACTAATGGGCCTTATGTGTAAATTATAAACACGTTTATTTTTGTTTCTCAGTGATAATATCCAAACGTCTATGTTTGCTTCATCAATCTAAGCTTCACCAGTTTAAAACTATGCCATGACATCCCTCTCTATATATTGTCTTCTCTCTTCTCACTATAATGTCTACACATATTTAAATCTGCCTTAAGTGGTCTCATTTTCTTCCCACTCATTCCCAACCTTTCTTTTGCTCCTATTCCATCACTCTGTCCAAGCAGTTTTTTCTATAAGAATGACAACCTTGAGATTTCAGTACTCTTTCTATCTCATCTATTCAGCTACGCTCAATACCGTGAATCAGTGCTTCATTCTTAAAACATTTTTTCCCCTTTGTTTTCAAGATACAGCACTCTTTCCACTCCCTTGCAAGAACATAATCATCTACCAGGTTTCAATTACCCATCTGTAAGTCCCGTACTATAAAACCACAACTGTATGTACAATTATCTCAACACTTAAACTTGAATGACTGAGGCATCTCAAAATTGCCTCATGATATTTACCTCTGACTCTGATTCTGTATGTTTCCTATTTTGATGAGTAGATTCACCATCTAAGTATGTAAACCAAAAAAGAAATTTGAAATTATCTTTGACACCTCTTTCATCCCCCTTCATACATTTAACTTATCATCGATACGGCTTTCTAAATGTCTCTCAAATCCATATCTCCATTATCACCCATTAGTTCAGGTTGTCATGATCTACCTAAACTACTGCACCAGCCTCCTATCATCGTCCTTCATTGACTTGGGACTTCTTCAGAGTCATTTTTTATAAAGGACAAATGGGATTTTGCACACAACACTATTTGTACCAAGCCCTTGTTTAAACTCCTTGAGTGTCTTCCCATTGTCCATAGATTGCAGACCAAAATTTTCAACATAGTCTACCAGCTCTGTATGGTCTGGCCCACTTCACCTACCTATTCTCTCACTCTCTGAGCTCTGCCACTTAACATTCTAATTCTTATTCCCCATCCTTACCCCCACCCCCGCTATAATGCCACTGCACATATCTTTTCCTCCCCAGTCCTGTTCACCTGGTTATCTACAGCTTCTTCATCTTTTGCTCAACCACTACAGGAAAGCCTTTCTTACTTCCTAGGCTAGGTTGGATTCCTCTGTTATCTGCTCTTGTAGACTGCTCCTTTCTTATCTCAGTTTGCAATTGCACACTCAATCACAGGGTAATTTTATGAATATCCTTTTTGCCCATTAGCCTGTAAGCTCCATAAAGTCAGAGCCATACCTTTTTTTGTTTGCCATTCTATCACATAGCAAAACTCCTGGCATATAGGGTGGTCAACAAATATTTTTTGAATGAACAAATGTATATCTATAGCATATTTGGCTTAAAAAATAAGTATATGGTTCATAAACCAATACCTCATGTCAATTCAGACTTAGTTTTCCCTGATTTTTAGCTTATATTGTGTTGCTTTTTTTTTTAATGCATCTATAGTCATAAAGATTGTTCACAGAAATGGTACAGTGCTTATGAATATATTTTCTTAATGTCAGACCAAGAGAGAATAGCAATAACATAATACAGTATTTTTTATACCAAATATTTTAGACAATGTTGAATAGATCCTGTAAATAGCCTAAGGGCCTGTTCACATGACATCCGGAGACATGTGGGTAAATTTACTGATTCTTGCTCTAGTTCTGTCTCGTAGGATTCAAGACAGTATTGTGGGTGGAGCCTTTTTTAGCCTGAGGCTAAAGAAGGAAGCCGAGAGTGAAATGTCTTCTGTGACTTGGGTAGACTTCAGTCTAGCAATCAAATGTTTTATAACTCCAAAACGGATGATCTACCCTTGGCCCAGATGCAGAGCAATGACAGAATTTGTAGGACCTAGTGCAAAATAACACTTCAGAGCTTTTTGTTCAAAAAATAGAATTAAAACTCTTTATTTCCCTTTTGCAATATCTTAATTGACCTGTCATGCTGTCTTTTTGTTGGTGTTATTTCACTATTTAATGTTACACTCCCTTAGATACAAAGACACTGTGGGTGTCATCAGTGACTGGGTCTCTACCCTGTGACTAGATAGGGCACAAATGCCCCCAAACAGATCTTCCCCTTGCCCAGGCCCCCACCAGGGATGAACCCAATCTAGGGAGGCAGGACGGTGGCAGGAGGTAGGATCTCACACAAGCCAAAACTCCAAGGCCCAGTGCATGTTCTATTGCCCCATCAGAATTTATTTATAGAACACAAATTCAAAGATAAATTATTAAGAATTTTAACATGGTAACAATATAGCATTAAACCTTAAGTGCAGAGTTTCCTTCTGCGTATGGGTCTTATGCAACTACACTGGTCATATACAAATGAAACTGACTTTGCCCAGATGACATAGTCTCTAACCTAATTCAACAGTATAAAGATGGCTAAAACACAAGGAAGAAAATGATGCTCCCAGAAAGCATAATGTACACTCAGACATTACCATCTGTAATGGAGTACTCAGAGGTGCTTTCTGTCATGAGACAAGATTTATGTCTTTTTTTTGGAAAATGCTATGCATCTCTGCTGAGTAGCCTAACTGTACTAATTTTGTTTTATATCATTCAGATAGGTTCATCTTGTGTAATTTGTCCAAGTGGTATCAGTGCCTGATGTTGCCTCAAATCCAGCAGACATGCAGCCAAGAACTCATTTATTTAAGAATTAATCTAGAGTGCGTGCTCGTGAGGGCAGGAATGATCATTTTCTTACCTCTAGCAACTTACAATACCTTGCATAACTTGATACTCAAGAAATGTTTCTTGAGTTGAAATAGAAATAACTGTTCTTTGAGTTACTCTACTTCTAAAAGTCAACTTTTTTTAAGTGGATAAAAGCTAGAATTGTTAGACAAGTCAATTTTTTTGGTGTGTGTGTGTGTGTGTGTGTGTGTGTATGTACACAAATTCACACACATGCAGTCTTAATTTCACACATTTGTTCTCAGAAGTTCAATGTGGATATTGAGACCAAACCTACGAAGAAGCAGATCGAAAATACCCACAAAGTTACTGTCTTAACGAAAAAAAAAATCTATTTCAAGGAAGCCCTAGTTAAAACACCAAAAAACTAAAACAATATTTACAAAGAATATTTAAATAACATGGAAAAGAGCTTATGGTATAATTAATTGAAAAACCAAGAGGAAACAATATAATATTGCAAGTTTCCAAAATAAGACAATGCACTTACGTACACACAAAAAAAAATTGAAAAAAAAAAGTTATGCAACAATATTAGCATTTATTAATCTCTTGGTAATCTCTTGGTGTGTAAGATTGAGAAATTTGAGAAATTTTTATTTATTTTTCTGTATTTGTTTAATTTTTTCTTCCATAATAAACATATGCTGCTTTTACAATCAGAAAAAAAAAAAGGAATATAAAAACCAAATCTTTGAAAAGAAAAACTTTCAGTTGTTTAAACCAGTAGTTAAAATTATATTTTAGTAACAAGTTTTTTTTTTTGGCATCAATATTATGAAACTCTAATATATTTTTTAAAAATAAGTGGAGCCAGCTTTATTAGGCAGTTTAAATCTTTATCACCAGGCAGAAAATACTTTATTATTTATAAGTACCCTGAAATATTACTCAAAAACTCACTGATTTAAATCCAAACCCTATCCAGTGGTTGTGAAATAGAAATGTGTAGTGACCTTTTATCCCATTTCTCTGATTCATATTTTATTCAAGATACTGGTATTTTATAAGTAATTCTTGGTTATGCCTCAGTAACAAATAAATCCTAAAATCATGGCGATATATCTACATGGATTTATTTTCCATTTATCTCAATCCAGTGGAAATCATCTGGCCAAGCAATGACCCAGGGGCCCAGGCTCTCCAATCCTGTAACTGTACCATCCTGGATTTCTTCACTTCCAGTTACATTGATAAAAAAGTGAAAGAGGAGGTGTAGGCACATTGGTCCTTAACTGCCCTGGCCCAGAAACCATCTCTTTACTCATATATACATTTTTTTTTAATTTGTCTGAAGTAGTCACATGGCCCCAATCATATATACTGAGAAATATAGAGACATGTAAAAATCTCTGGTTATTGTTAACAGTGTCTATCAATTTTATTTAAAGATTTTAAATAACATTAAAGTTGCACTTCAGATTGATCACAATGGCACAAAGGTGAAGAGTGCTTATAAAACATTCAGCAGAAACTTTTTTTCTAAAGTTTAATGTACTTGAAAAAATTCTAAGAGGATATGACAAGATAGATCTTTGATACAAATTGATGTTAAAGATGAGATTGAATAGAGTCGAAAGCATGAAACATACCTAAGCTGTAAGGTAAATCTGCTTACCACACACTGATTTCCAGAGGTTACATACTGAGACAGGCAAGTGGGGCTTTTGTAATGTCTCAGCAGAAGTGGAAAGCTGCCACAAGATATTACATGTTTAATTTAATTCATGCTGCTTACAATAAATTTCAAAGAGATACATGCCAATGGTTCCTAAATGTCATACATATTCGTATGAACATCAGTCCAGAACTCTACCAACCTATACAGAGCTGGAGGATATTTAGCAGAGCAAGTTGGCAAAAGGACTTTATTTTCAAGCCTTCACAATTGAGGATTATTTTGTTCATTTTTCTACTTAGTAGGTAGAGTGTCCATTTATCATTTCTACTTTAACGCAGCAATGTTATGTTTGTCAAGGTTTTGCCTATCAGTTTAGATTTCACGAGAACATTGTAAATTTAAGAGAGTGTTTTTCAATCATGTGCACTATACCTAGGATTATGTTCTGTATACACAATTTTTATAAATGTTGGTTGTTGATTTATAAATATAGAAACTAAACTCAATGGGAGATATACTTGAAATGTGATTCTACTAATATATATGGTATAATTTTTAAATGTGGCCTCATTCCTATCACTTGAATTAAGTGTATTAGTGCCAAAATGTGAAATAAGTTGGTTCTGCACTATATTTTCCTATAAATGGCCAAGAAAAAAATAAGATAAACTAATATTTGTCAGAAATGTGTAAAGGATAATCTTTGCTCTTCTATTTTAACTGGAAGAAAGGAATGAAGGAAAAGAGAAAGGAAGAAAGGAAGGAAAAAATCTGTTTTGTACTATTTAAAGAACATTTATTACCCTCTTTAGATCATGAATATTCATGAAACTTTGTTTCTTTATCATTCTCAATGGTTTTATACTATTTTGATGGCAAACTACAAAATTCCTATTGGTCACTAAATAGACAAAGTAAAATTAATAGTTTTATGTATTAAGGGATAGAAACTCTGAATAAATTATTCTCTTTGATTTTTATTACCTTCCCAACTTCTTTTAAAAAGAATGAATGAGCAGTTTAATGCATCAAGAAATCTCTAGGAAAGGTCACAGGTTTAAATAGCTTTTAAACCTAAAATAATCAAAGATATAAGCCACCTCGGCACATTCTTCAACAATTTCATCTTGGTTCAGAATGACTCTTACATTATCATATGAACAAATGAGTGGCTTTCAACTCCCTTACCTTGGATACATTGCTGAAATAATTAAATTTAACTTCCAATTATGAGAAATTAAATAGATATGATTTCATAAGAGTACTGCTCCTATTTGCTTTTTCTCCTAGAATAAGTCAGCAAGGTTTGTAACTGAAAACAATCTCATGAACCATTTACCCTGTCATTTTTCCAGCACAACTGATCCTCCCACTATTGCTCTACTCTTCCAGAACAGATGACTTGCTACTCAGAGGACGGTCTTTACACTGCTGAACTTCTTAAGTGTGTGCAGAATTAGAGCTTCTTTGACATCCTAAAAGCAGAAGGAACTTGGGTCAATTACACTGGTGTGGCTACATTTTAAGTATGTGTTTTACTAATCTATCTCCCACATTAAACTGTGAATACAGGGATTTAAAGTAATACAGGGATTTAAAGAAGGGAGAGTCATTTATTAACAAATGGTTTCTACTGAATGCTTCAAAGAAACTAGGAGAATGAATACTAAAGAGATGCTCCAGGATTTGGTCACTGATAAACTTTTGAAAGAACTATATCAGTAGCTTAGAGCAGAAGTCAAACTGCAAGTAGTTAAGAACAAATGGGAAAAGAAAAGGTGAGGCAGTTACACGATTAAAACAAGAGAATTATATTGAACTAAAGTTTTTTTACAGAGCCAGGATTCAAAGACATCTATCCTTTTTACAACTTTCTTTTTTCTTTTTAAATTACCAAAGAACCATGCAGTGGTCATGGCAGGCTGAAAAATGGTCCCTCAAACATACCCACTTCTTAACCCCTGAAACCTGTAAATGTTATCTTCTCTGGCAAAAAGGATCTCTACAAATGTGACTAATTTAAGGAGAATGCCTGGATTATTCTGGTGTCTCCTAAATGCAATCATAGGAATTATAAGTGAAAGAAGAAAAAAATTTCACACACACAAAATAAGAAAGTCATGCAACACCTGAAGCAAGATGCTATTCACTGGCTTTGAAGACAGAGGAAGAAGCCACAATAGGAATGCAAGAAATGTGCTCTAGAAGCTGGAAACGGCAAGGCAACGAATTTTCTCCAAAGCCTCCAAAAGGAGTGGTGGCCCTTGTCAACACCTTGATTTTAACAGCGAAACTGATTCTAGGCTTCTGAGCCCCCAGAGCTGTAAAAGAATAAATCTGTGCTGTTTTAACCAAGGTTGTGGCAAATCATTACAGCGGCTATAGGACAATACTCAATTTTATCTTGGCAATAAATTTAGTCTATTAAGTCATTTACAACTAGTCAAAAAATATTATAAGAAATTATGAGATATTTCCCAATTGAAGGTCATAATATTTCATTCCTCTTCTCACATCTGATTTGGTAAGAAATAGATTTGCCTTGTTATAAGACTGTAGAGGACATCACTATTTAAATCATTTTTTAAATGACAGAAAATATGAATTTTAGAGCATAAAATGCTGAATTTTTAAAATATGGTTGGGCTGACTGCCAAAATTGGTTGTCCAACTAGCAACAAAATTAGAACATTCACCAGCATGTACAGTCATAAGCATTTTATAACATAGATGCAAAGAAAAAACCTCAATTTCCTAGTAATCATAAAAAAATTAATGAAAAAAATTCTAACAGCAAATAATGAAATTTAAATACAGCAAGAAAATTCTAGAAAATCAATATTATGTGGAAACTAGGAGCTTCATCTAAAAAGGTATCTTATATTCCATTTGCTCTTAAAAATGGCTTACAGCAACTCAACAACTACCTCAAAAAATTTAAAATGGGCAAGGAAAGAAAATGGGTAAGAAACTTGAGTAGGCATTTCTCCCAAGATATACCGATAGCCTACATGCACATGAAATGACATTTGACAGCACTAACAATTAGGGAAATACAAGTCAAAACCAGAATGAAATACTACTTCACACCCATTAGAATAGCAGAAAGAAAGAAAAACAGAAAGACAAAAAGAAAAACAGACAGACAGATGTGAGAATTTTGGAACCCTTGGGCATTGCTGGTGGGAATAGAAAATGATGCAGCCACTATGGAAAACAGTATGGCTATGCCTCAAAAAATTAAATATAGAATTACCATATAATCTAACAATTCCACTTCCAAGGATAAACCCAAAAGGATTGAAAGCAGGAGGTCTTAGGTAGCTCTGGCTGCCATAACAAAATACCATAGATTGTGTGATTTAAACAATAGAAATCTATTTTCTTACAGTTCTAAAATCTGGAAGTCCCATATCAAGGTCCAGCACCATTTGGTTACTGATGAGAACTTTCTTCCTAGCTTGCAGATGGCCATCTTCTTGCTGTGTCGTTGCATGGCAGAGTGAGAGCTCTCTTCCTCTTTTGATACAACCTTAGTCCTCTTGGATAAGGTCCCCACCTTTATTATCTCATTTAATCTTAATACCTCCTAAGGACCCTACCTTCAAATACAGTCACACTCTGGAATAGGGCTTTGGTATGTGAATTTGGAGGTGGGGGGGACATAATTCAGTCCATAATACAAGGAGTCAAGCAGATATTTGTATACCCAGTTCATAGTACATCATTTACAAAGTCAAAAGTTAAAACACCCCAAATGTCTATGGACTGGTGAATAGATAAACAAAATGAGGTATACACATTCAGTGAGGTATGGACTATTCAGCCTGAAAAAGAAATGAAATTCTGATACATACTACAATATGAATGAATCTTGAAAACATTATGCTAAGTGAAATAAGTCAGACACAAAAAGGACAGATATGATTCCACTTATATGAGGTACCTAGAGTAATCCAGTTCTTAGAGACAGAAAGTAGAGTCGTGGTTATCAGGGAATGGTAGTTATTATTTAATGGTTCAGAGTTTCAGTTTAAGATGGTGGAAACTTTCTAAACATGAATGTTGGTGATGGTTGGAGAACAATGTGAAATGTACTTAATGTCAGTAAATGTACACTTAAAAATAGTTGGAATAATAAATTTTATGCTATTTTATAATTTTAAAACACCGACTTATAGTAATGTTAGATTTTAAACTGATCCACACAATATCGCTAATGTTGTTCTAACAAGGGGAATCTCAACATCATGGAGCACATGACAAAATGGCTCCACAAATATGAAAACTTCCCCAATGTTACTGATGAACAAGTGATGGGTCTTACTTGATGAGAACTCTTCCATCTTTCAAATGACCCTTCAGCTATTTTAGGGGTCATCCCTAGACCTCATTTAAAGGGATACTAAATGAATGAATGAGCAAAATAATTAATTAATTAATTAAACAAACAAATAAATGGATACCAGCCAATGTTCCCCAATATCTGTACACATGATTCTCATCCTGGTCAGACCATACATTCCTACTCTAGAAATTAACAGGAGGGTACAGTATCTGTGAAGTTTATTGTGTATAACTCTTTAGAATGCCTTTCTAGTTATAACTCTCTTATCTAATATAACCCTTATTTGCTCATGGCATTTCATAGAGTCTCTTCAGTCATTCATTAATTTATTCTGGCAATTTATTGTATTTACATGCTCACTCTGAGACTGAGGCTAACTGAATCACATAACACATCAAGTTTAGAGTTAGATGGAAGGCAAAAGAAAAAACTATTCTACTTATAAAACTTCTGACATCAAATGTGGGGTTTTTCACACCAAGAAATTCTCCAATTCTCTGTGAATACAAACTGGGTGTCCTACAATTTAACTCTGATATTAACTACACTGAGTTAGCACAGATCCCACAGGTTAAGTGCCCGCAAGACTATCTCCCACTTCAGATGCCAATCACAAATCAGAGGTTCCTGTACTTCTGACCAACCAGCTATAATTCAAGGATTCCTACCACCACTTCCTCAGGTTCAATGATTTGCTAGAATGACCCACAGAATTCATAAAAACATTTTACTTATTATTATCAGTTTATTATAAAAGATACAACTCAGAATAGCCAGATGGAAGAGATGCATAGGGTAAGGTATAGAGAGGGTAGACAGTACAGAGCTTTCATGTCTCCTCTAGTCATGTTACCCTCTCAGTACCTTAATGTGTTCACCAACACAGATGCTCTCCCTTTGTTTAGGGTTTTTATAAAGGTTCCATTACATTGGCATGATTGATCAAATCAGTGGCCATTGGTGATTAACTCAACCCCTAGACCTTCTCCCCACCAGAGGGTGGGACTGAAAGTTCCAACCCTCTAATCACTTGGTTGATTTTTTTTAGCAACCAGCCCCCATCTTTCAAGAGTCACCTCATTGGCATAAAGTCAGGTAAAGTGAAAGGGTCTTATTATAAATCTTAAAAGATGCTTTCCTCACTCCTGTCATTCAGAAAGTAAGGGTTTTAGAAGATCTGTGCCAGGAACTGGGGACAAAGAACAAATATATATTTCTTATTATATTGTAACATCATAAGAAACAACCAGAATTCAGATGTCAACACTATTGTTATTTACTCCCCTGACTAAACTAATATTTCTCATGCTAGAATTCTTCCTTGTGGAAATGATTTTGCCTCTTTCTGACAGTGAAACCACTTGATGTGTGCTTGTCCTCTGTATGTCTGAGTAAAATACAAATAATGATTTTTCCTCAGGTTTTTATAACTAAATGGATAAAACATGGTATATAATTAGAAGATAAAAGTATTTAATAAGAGATCTTTGTACATAAGGTATTTAATTCGACATTTTCTATGTACAAAATTTAATCCCCAGTAACCCTATATGAAAATTTTATCTCAATTTTACTGACAAAGAAACTGAGACTCAGAGAGATTAAATAAGGTATGCTGAGTCACACAGGCTGACTGTATCCCAAATCTGTGGAATTCTGTGTTCTCTCTGTCACACTATCTTTTACTCAAGAGCTAACAACCTGAGAAAGATTGGAAATATCTGATATGCATTATAACCAAAAATCTTTCAAATGTTAATATTATTTAAACGAGATAGTGAACTGGTTTTTCTTCTACAAAGGTGTTTTTAATAATACATAGCAAAAGACTCAGAGTTTTGTGCATTCTCTTTAATAAAAGTCCATTAATTAATTTCAATTGCTGAAATCTAAGAAAATAATCAAAGCTCTTTGAAAGCATTTAAGCACAGAAAACCTCTACCAGAGTTGTCAATAATTGTAAAAAACTGGAAAGCAATCCAACATACCTAAGTAGGGAATTCATTAAATTACAGAATTTAATAAAAATAATATGTACAGAGTGGACCTCTGTGTATACACAGAAAATAATCTAGAAACATATATCTCAAAAAATTAAGTTATCTCTAGATCAGATGAGATTATGGATGATCATTTTCTCTTTTGCTTATCTGTATTTTCTAATTTTTCTAAAATAAATACATGCTACTTATCTACTAAAAGCATAATTAAAAATATTTTTTCTGAAGTGATGAATAATAAGATACTGAACAAAGGAAATTATCATTCTGAGAAATTAACTGATGCAACTGGAAATATTTCCGAGAAGTTTCTATGATTAATAAAATCCTAAAATGGAAATCATGAAAGAGAATTAACAAGGAGAAATCAATAGGGTACAATTTGAGAGAAAGCTCAGAAATACAAATGAGGTAAATTGATGAGAAGGTGGTAGTTATTCAAACTTCCCTGACTTCCCTTTGACTAAATGCATAATGCAAAACAACATCCTAACAAAGCCCTGAGCAGCAAAATTGTATAGTATAAATCAGCATACCATATGGAGAATACAAGCCCCATGTAATTAATGTGAGTGATATCAGTCTATAGTTAAATAAGTTTGCAAAGTGCATGACTTTAAAAAGTTAAATCAATTTCTTTAGAGCAGGGACTCTCAAACACTTTGATATGCTTTATGCATTGTCAATCAGCAAAAGTCAGATCTAGCATGCATGCAACAGTCACTAAATAAATTAAATTATGTAACATTGGTTTTGTGGCTTCTCTCTCAAGGATGGTAATCCAGAAAACACTTAAAAAGCCCAGATAGAAGAAAAAGGTAAAAGAAACTGCATCAATAAGCAGAAGATTCACCAGAGGGAAAGTGAAAACGAATACATGAAGTTTAATAGAAGAATTTTCAAAAAAGATATCGAGGAAAATAAATAGAAGGAATGAGTTGACCATGATATGTAAAAAGAAAGAGATTCAGTGCAGGCTACAAGCATCAGATGTGGTTCAAATAAGACTTATTGACTTAGTTCAGCGTTCCAAAGTCTATGTTCCTGATGGACCCCGAATGACCCTTCCCTCCTAGCTATTCTTACTCAAATATCTAATACAAAATAATATGACAAATTTTTTTTGTGTGTAAAAGTATATTAAAATAGAGCTCTTATGTTTGTTTTTGCTGAGACCTCAAGAAGATTGGTGCCTATTATTGACACACTCAAGTGAGCAGTACGATGAATTGAGCAGGGCTTTTAAAAGAAGTTAACAAACAACCAGTTTTATAACCCGTGGCTTACCAAATACTTTTAGCCTTTCCGAAAAGAATAAGAAACTAAATGGCAAGAAAACTCCTTTAGAGAGAATTGCAGTTCTGTTTTGAGCCTAGATTAGCTCTCCTCAAATCTCATGAAAGGGTCTTCCAGAAGACTACTAGGAGGCCTGATATGTATCTCTTGGGTTTGGGGACACACAGTAGAGTCCTCAAAAAGTTTCAGACACCAGGCTAAAAGAGAGAGGCACCACGTGGAGCCCCTGCTCTGAAGTCAGAGCAGGCATAATAGCTGGATTTCAGAGTCTGTGTCTAGTCAGCTTGGGTCTCTAACAAAATACTATAAACTGAATGGCTTCAACAACAGACATTGACTTCTCAAAGTTCTGGAGGCTGGGAAGTCCAAGATCAAGGTGACATTATGGTCCAGTTCTGGTAAGAGCCATTTTCCTGGTTTGTAGATGGGACGTTCTCACTATAGCCTCACATGGAAGAGAAAAGAAGAGGAAGCAAGCTGCCTGATGTCTCTTCCTATGAGAGTATTAACTCATCACAGAAGCTCCACCCTCATAACCTCATCTAAACCTAATTCTACCTCTCAGAGTTCCCACTTCTGAATACCAGCACCCTGGAGGAGAGTTTCAACATTTGGGATGAAGGGAGGAAAACATTCAGTCCACAACATTCTGCAATCCCATTGTTAGTGCTTTTCCTGAACAGAGATGGTCAGGTGATAGAACCTATCCAAGAGGGCTGCCTGGAAGAGTTAAAACCCCATCCCAAAAAGGCTAAGATGTACTGCCAGAAGTTTAAAGACAAAAAGGAAATTTAAGTAGCCAGCTGCAGAAAATGTATTAGTTATTGAACCACAGACAAGATGTTGCTAGTGTTCAGTGGCGAAAGATTCCTAAACCCACAAAGCTCCCTGTGAGAGTCAGCTTTAAATATTCACCAAAACTAGAAGACATCAAGATCTTCATAAATTGGAGCCAGATAAATAAAATCTTTTTTGTTCTTTAACATTTTTTCCCCATAGTTCAAACTTGGAGGGATCAAAAGCCAAGGCTATAAAGTAAAAATAAGGGAAGAGGAGGTGGGATGATGAGGAGGAAAATAAAAAAAGCCACTCAGATGCTGCCCTGATGACTAAGGTCTGGAGCTGAGGTAGAGGAGAAATTTTACCTTAGGTTTTACTATTCTGTGATTCTTGATATTTTTATTCACTGAAATGAGACTCTTTTAATAGGAAGATAATATTGGGCATGAGATTTCAACCAGAGATAAAGTGAAAACTATTTTCACAGATGAATTTAGATGAAAAAAGAAAGGTACATAAACAAAAGTAATTTTGATTACACCTAAATGTTTTGCTTCTTCAACATACAAGTTAAATTTACTATCCTTGAGAAGAATTAAACTAGAAATTAATTTTTATTCCTCAATTTAAGACCAAATGCTTCTGTTTTTATATATTTACTTATTCCTTATAACTTTGAAACTGTTTTCTATAGAAATTGTTACTAGTGGATTCTGTCAAATAATTTTTTTAATTCCATTATGATGTGAACTTTTTCAGAAAAATAAAATCCAGCCCAATGTTAGAAGAATGATACATGATGACATAGTTGGTTTTGTCCCAAAAATGCAAAAACAGTTCAATATTAGGGCATTATTAATATAATTTATCTCATCAAATGGAAAAACTACATGATCATTATAAAATTCATAAAATAATTACAGATTTTAACAAATTTTAGAAAAAAAAATACTGCCATAGAACAAAACCCTTCTCAAACTTTCCATATTAACATTTTATTTAATGATGGAACACTAAAGACATTTTCTTCAAAATGAGAAACAACACATGATTCAAGAATCAATAAATGATCAAGGATATTAGAATAGAAAGCCTAGAAAAAAATATTGAAATATAAACAAAAAATATGACCAGTGTTATTTCGAGTTACTCAGAAATTGACTGAGATGTCAATAAATAGTATTGAAACATTGTCAGCTTCTCAGGGAAGGAAATAGAAGACTACTTGAAATGCTTTTCACATGAATTTAAGATATAGATGAAAAAATGATCAGAAATACCACTAGAAAGTATAGGTCATTGTTATCCTAGGGCAGAGGAAGCTCAATTGTAAAAAGTAACAATCATATACACACGGAAAGACAGTTGCCTACAGAAAGTATTCTATACAACAAAAGTTACCATAAACAAATGCCCACTAAGAGGCATTCCTATAAATGTGGCTCAGAGACAAGTAAACCAGATCTATGCTCTATCATTTCTATCACTAGGTAGAATCCAACCATTTGAGAGTCTATCACTTGAAATAAAAAACTGAGCAGTCATCAGAATTCTGTATATGGACCTGTTGTTTTGCTACCTGACTATACCCACCTGTGATAAAGGACCAGTCCCTCAGTTACACAACTATGAAATGCTATGATAAAAAGCTGGCGACACAACACTCCAATAACAGTTGACTCTTGAACAACATGGGCCTTAGAGGCACCAACCTGCAGTACAGTTGAAAATCCACATATAACCTTTGATTCCCCAAAAACTCAACCACTAATATCCTACTGTTAACTAGAAGCCTCACTCTCAATAAAAAGTTAATTAACATATATTTTATGTTAAATTTTTATATACTGAATTCTTACAATAAAGTAAGCTAGAGAAAAAATATATTAAGAAAATCATAAGGAAGAAAAAAACATATTTACAGTATTTATTGAAAAAATACACATACAAGTGGACCCTCTCAGTTCAAACACGTGTTATATGAGGATCAACTGTACTTCCAAAGCAATTAACTAAATATGGAGTCATCTTATGGTGTAGTTGGGGTAGGGTAGCGATTCTCTACCCTAGCTCCACATTAAAATCACCTAGATGAAGTGCAGGACCTATTCCAGGAATTCTAATTCAGTGGACTCTCTCATCAAAGATATACAGTCTTCTAGCCTGAATAGTCCTATTCAGTAATTCTGAAAGTAAAAGAAACACCTTCTTTCAGGATCTGGTTTCTGGTTAGTACTTACTTTAAGAATTACAATTTTGATTTCCCCTATACTCTAAAAATCTCTTACACTTCATCTTTGCTTCCTCATAACTTCATACCAAATCTTTATAATTGTAAATTTACTGTTCTCACTAATGAAAGAGTGTGATGCAATTACTAATTAGCTAAAGAAACTTCATATTTGTATTTTTGAAGACAAGAGTAAATGACAGACAAGGCCCATGGCACACATTCACGTTGGCACAATGAGAGCTTCTGAATTGTTTTTCCAAGTTAGTATGTTTGCCAGGAAACAAACAAAACAAAAATCCTGCCAAGAATGCAGAAAGATTTCAGCATGAACTCCTGGACATTTCAAACATAACCAAAAAAACAACTTCATACTAAGTACATAAATTTAATTCAAGTTCTCCCTCTGGAAAAAAAAAAAAAACATTTTTCCATTTTATTGTTGCTTCTCTTAAAATGTGATTCCTAATCACCACTTAAAGCCTCACAACAAATGTCTTAGACTGGCTTTACATCCTATCACGTTTTGTTCAATTTCTTAAATTTTGCAAAATTATCTGACCTTTTAGTATGTTTATTCTATTTAACCTAGATAGTTTGAACTAGTTTCTTAAGGGCCAGGAATGTTCCTTTGTATCTTTATTCCATAGCAACTGGTACAAATTAGGACTCAAATAACAACTGAATAATAGTTGTTTAAAATCTTCTTTACCCTAAGGCAAGAACTCACACATGTGAATCCAAGTACACACAGTCCTTTAGTAAAGGAAATATGCTCAAACTCTATTTGTCAGAAGGACCTGCCTTGTTAAGATACCCAGTTATGGGAAAAAAGGGAGGGACAATTGGAGATGATAAAAAAGGCAGCTTATTGGCTTTAGGAGCATAAGAAGAAAACACTATTGGTTTCTCCATTCTTCAACATTCTCATTGCCATGAGAAGTTTCAAAGGGCTTCAGGAGCGGAAAATACTACCAACGGGGAAGACCAAGGCACAGAAACCCAAGGCACAGAAGAAGGTTAGGATGACTATTTCTGTCACATTGATTAATACAACTATATAATTTTCAAAACAGCATGGTATTGGCAGCAAAATAGACACATAGACCAGTGGAACAGAACTGAGAGTCCAGAAGTAAACTCATATTTACATTGGTGAATAATTTTAGACAAAAAAGCCAAAAACATACAGTGGAGAAAGGAAAGCCTCTTCAATAAATGGTGCTAGAAAAACTGGAAAACCACCTGCAAAAGAATGAAACTAGACTATTGTCTATTACCACACATCAAAATTAACTCAAAATAGATTAAGGACCTGAATGTAAGACCTAAAACAATAAAATGCATAGAAGAAAACATAGGAACTAAACTCAAGGACCTTGGACTTAAAGAAGATTTTATGAATTTTACCTCAAAAGCAAGGGAAGTAAAAGCTAAAATAAATGAATGAGACTACATCAAACTAAAAAGCTTTTGCTCTACAAAAGAAACTGTCAACAAGGTAAAGAGACCACTATCCAAATGAAAAAATAAATTTGCAAGCAACACCTCTGATAAGGGGCTAATATCCAAAATATACAAAAAACTCATGCAACTCAATAAAAAAAAAAATATTATCCAAAAATAAGCAGAGGACCTGAACAGACACTTCTCTCCAGAGAACATACAAATGGCCAACAGATATTTGAAAAGATGCTCAACATCCCTAGCTATTAGGTAAATGCAAATCAAAACAACAATGAGAAACCATCTCACACCAGTTAGAATGGCTATAATCAACAGGACAAGTAATAACAAATGTTGGAGAGGATGTGGAGAAATAGCAACCCTCATACACTGCTGGTGGGACCGCAAATTGGTAAAGCCACTATGGAAAACAGTATGGAGGTTCCTCAAAAAACTAAGAATTGATCTACCATATGATCCAGCAATCCCTCTACTGGGTATTTACCCCAAAGACTTGAAAACCCATATCTGAAAAGATATTTGCACACCGATGTTCATAGCAGCATTGTTCACAGTGGCCAGGACATGGAAGCAACTGAAGTGTTCTACCACAGATGATTGGCCAAAGAAGCTGTGGTACATATATACAATGGAATATTACTCAGCCATAAGAAGAAATGAAATACTGCCATTTGTAACAATATGGATGGACCTCCAGATAATCATGCTAAGCAAAATAAGCCAGACAGAAAACGTTGAAAATCACATGGTATCACTTATATGTGGGGTAGAAACCTAAAATCAACAAATGAGCAGAATAAACAAACAGAGACTCATGGACATGATCTATAGACTAGTGGTTACCAGGAGACTATAGAATAGTAGTTACTAGTGGGGTGGGTAAGGAGGGTGGAGGTAAATGGGGTAAAGGGGGTCAAATATATGGTACCTGAAGGACACTGAACTTTGGGTGGTGAACACACAATAGAATATACAGATATCAAATGATAACATACACTTGAAAATTTTATAATTGTATTAACCAATGTTATCCAATAAACTTAATTTAAAAAAAAATGAAATCTTACCATTTGCAATGGCATAGATGGACCTAGAGGTTATTATGTTTAGTGAACTAAGTCAGACAGAGAAAGATAAATATTATATGATTCACTTATATGTGGAATCTAAGGAACAAAAAGAACTGATCAAAAACAGACTTACAAATATAGAGAACGATGCTTCAACACTACAACATGCTGCCAAGTTTGGGTATAAGAAGTGTTTTCATGCAATAGGAACCAAGACAAAGGAAAGGTTTCACAGATGAAATGGTACTGATGTGAGTCTTGAGGAATGAACACGATTTTACCAGTGGCTGTGGGAAGGAAAACCATTGCAGACACAGCTTTAAATATTTACATATTCAGATATAAAGCTTACAAATAAAATAAAATATATGTTATCAAATAGAATTCATCATTGCATGAAAATAACAATACATTATCACCAAGTTAAAGTTAGTCCAGGAAGAGAAGGGATGTTCAACATCTGAAAATCTATCAACATAATAACGTATAACAAAAAATTACAGGAGAAACACCATGTTATCAATAAACACAGGAAAAAGACTCAAAATTAGAACATTATTTCTAAGAGACAGTATGTAAAATGGAAATTACTTAAGTATGTCATTTATCAAAAATCAATAACAGATATCCTAAATAATAAAAAAAAAGAAGACATTTTTCTTAATAGCAACAACTAGACAATGATTACGGCTACCGTCATTATTGTTCACAGTTCTGAAGATGTTAAAAAATGGCACATGTTTTAAAAAAAATTAAATACTGACAAAATCATTAGGAAAACAAGGTTAATCTCTTTGCTGAAAAGACTGTATTTAAAAAGAATTTATATGAATTTGAGAAATGGCTAGGAACAGGATAATTTTTTAATAACAAATTTTCTCTGTTAAGCAAAAGTCACTGAAAAATGGAAATGGAAAGAATTTCTATTCTTAATGACAATAATAAAAAAATACTAAGGAGTAAATTTAACAGAAATTTTTTATGAAAAATGATCTATATAAAGAAAATTTTAAGTTCTATTGAAAAACACAAAATAGGATATGAAAGAATGTAAAGATGTATACTAGTTCATGGATAGGAAAAGCAATATTATAAAAATATAAATTCCTTAAAAAAATTAATGTATGAATCTAATGACATTTCAATTAAAAACCTCCCAGAGATGGTTAAAATATATATTAAAGTTTTTATAAAATCTTAATTTCCTAGGTCCTATTTTGTGTTTTGAAATTTTCATGGTCTAAGTATATAGTATTTTTTTTCCCTCCACCAATTACTACTACACTATCGTCTCAAGTTTTCAGCTATTTTTCTATCTCTTCTGTGTGGTTGGTGTGCAACAGAAAACTCTATTATGTACTAAAAAAAACATAATATCCCTCTATTATGAGAGGGATATTTGCTCTGGTTTGATGTATGAAGAAAATTGAGGACAAAGAGGGAGAGATGAAGTGGGAAAAGAATAGCTAGAGCATGTTTATTTTTCTCTAAAGTATATCTAAAGGCAATTTTACTCTTGACCATGAAGACCCCTTCTCATTTACATTATAAATATGCACTCCAACTAACATAACTTAGACTTCATCTCTTGTGAACAAATAACCTTAGCCTAAAAGAGTACGTGCCTATCCCTGCTCTGAGCACTTTACAGCACAGAGTTTTTCTCCTTTAATTGGCAATGAAGAATACCTTGCTCAAATTGCTTCTTTCTAATTCCTATTCTTCTCCCCTTCATCCACAACTGGTTTGCAGTATGACAAGAGGGTGACAGTATCTCAGTTCATACAGCTTCAGTAAAATCAGCTAAGAAAAAGATTTGATATTTGTAGATCAAGTTGACCCCAGAAGTACTCAGAAGAATAAGAAGCCCTGCAAAAACTCATACTGACTTCAGCATACCTCACTCTGGGGCCTTTTGACCACAATTCCTGGGGACTCCTTTCAGGACTTCTTGGAAAGGTCTCACACAACATTAATATTTCTTGCTTGGCTAAAATAAAGTTATATTAAGCTCTATTTCCTCTCACAAATGCATTATTCAAAAAAAATGAGTAGGTGGTTCTGGTCAAGATTCTGGCTTGCCTCCTTCCACAACTATATCAAAATTACAACTAAAATATAGAACCACCTGAAGGTTAGTCAAACAAACCTCCTATATATAAAGATATAAAGAAGAAACCACTTCAAACTATTAGGAGGGGTGGAGACACAAAACAGGCTGGTCCCACACCCTCGTGTAATGGTTAAGAATTGGAAGGAATATCTTGGCTACAGAGGTCATCTCTGAGGAGTGAAAAGTTGCAGTCCCACACTGGGGTCCCCAGTCCAAAGTGTCAGTGCCAGGAAGAGGAGTCCCCATAACGATGGTCTGTGAAAATCAGCAGGGACTCAGTTCATGTGAGACTGAGGGTTGCAATAGACCCAGGTGTCCTCTTAAAAGGCCTGCACACAGACTCACAAATACCCTCCAACAAGAGAAAGTAGCTCAAAAGGCACCAGGGACATACAGGACAAAGTGAATTGTCAGGTTTCAGGGTGAGAGCTAGAGAGACAGCTCTCCTCAGTGTAGGAGGATACCATTATTTCTTTGTTAAGACCTCCTCCAACACAGCCTACAGGTACAAGCAGGTGCCAAGTCCAAATCTTCTTTCTCTAGTTAATACCACTCTTAACCCACCTTGGTGGTTCTTGGAAACCCTACCCCAACCAGCCGAAACCTCTTTCAAAGGATAACTCACATAAGTTGCCAGCCTGAAACCAAGCTTTGGATTTTCCTAAAATCTCTGAAAGGTTCACAAAGCCCAAACAAGCAGCATCTGGCCTCTGCATACCCCATACCTCTTGCTAAGTAGCCCCCAGCCCGGTACTTGTGACAGCCAGCCTTAGTTCACAAAATAAGAACTCACAGGTGCCTCCAAGCCTAGCACAGAAAGCTATCAACCAAA
This sequence comes from Macroglossus sobrinus, assembly GCA_004027375.1. Lineage (NCBI taxonomy): Eukaryota > Metazoa > Chordata > Mammalia > Chiroptera > Pteropodidae > Macroglossus > Macroglossus sobrinus. The sequence goes on along the minus strand of PVKZ01001518.1, from coordinate 4,264 downwards.
GATTATTTTGTAGTTCCTACCAGGTGGCCTCAGGCTGGACACAGACAACAGCTGACATTGACTTGCACCAGAGCCCTTCCCACAAGATCCCAGAACAAATACACTTTGTGGCCAGCTTCAGAACACACCAGAGTACCACCAAATTAATTACACAAATGACATGCCCAAAGGATCTGGCAAGCACCTGAGCCTCATTAAAGCAAATCCCACTCTGTGGAGTCATTCTGCACAGAATAGTTCATCCACTAAAGTCACAGCCAGTCAGCTTAAGCAAGTTCTACCTACTGATGTACCAATAGCAATCAAGGCTCAACTACAATAGGAAGGTGCACACAACCCACACAATGGACACCACTGAAGCATCCATCACAGGTAGGTGAATAGGGAGATGTACTACTGGGTCCCACAGAACACCAGCTACATAAGACCACTCTACCAAAATTGGGAGATGTAGGAGATCTACGTAATTCATAGAAACAAACACAAGAAGGCAACCAAAATGAGGAAACAAAGAAACATGTACCAAATAAAATAGTACAAAACTCCAGAAAAAAAAACTAAACATAATGAAGGCAAGCAATCTACCAGATGCAGAGTTTAAAACACTGGTTAAAAGAATGCTCAATGAACTTAGGGGAAGAATAGATGATCTCAGTGAGGACTTCAACAAAGAGATAGGAAACATTTAGAAAAGAGATAGAAAACATGAAAAAGAACCAGTTGGAAATGGAGAATACAATAACTGAAATGAAAAATCAACAGCAGATTAGAGAAAGTAGAGGATCAAATCAGTGATTTGGAAGACAAGGTAGCAGAAAACACCCAATAAGAACAGCAAAAAGAAAAAAGAATCCAAAAAATGAGGAGCATTTAAGGAGCCTGTGGAACATCAAGCATACCAACATTCCCATTTACAGGGATGCCAGAAGGAGAAGAGAGAGAGCAAGAAATTGAAAACTTATTTGAAGAAATAATGACTGAAAACATTTCTAACCTGGAGAAAGAAATAGATATGCAAGTCCAGGAAGCACAGAAAGGCTCAAACAAGGTGAATCCAAAGAGGCCCACACCAAGACACATCATAATTAAAACAGCAAAGTTTAAAGACAAAGATAGAATCTTAAAAGCAACAAGAGAAAAACTGTTACCTGAAAAGAAGCTCCCATAAGACTGTTGGCTGATTTCTCAACAGAAACTTCACAGGCCAGAGGGATTGGCACAAAATATTCAAAGTAATGAAAAGCAAAGATTTATAACCAAGATTACTCTAACCAGCAAGGATATTGTTTAGAATCAAAGGAGAGATAAAGAGCTTTCCAGAAAAGACACCACCAAACCAGTATTACAAGAAATGTTAGAGGGAATTCTTTAAGAAGAAGAAAAAAATAAAAAATGTGAATTAGAAAATATCCCTCCCCCAAAAAATTTTAACTGGCAAAGGCAAATGCATAATAAAAGCAGTGCATTAACCAACACTATAGCTAGTACAAACTAGTTAAACTAGCTAGTTAAAAGGCAAAAGACAGATGATCATGTGTCATTACAACAAAAAAAGATACATACAAGCACACGCATAAAAGAAGTAAAAAATAATGACAAGATAAACATGGAGGGGGTGAGTAGTAATTATATAATGTGTTCAAACTTAAGAGACTATCAACATAAAATAGACTACTATAGACATAGCTTGGTATATATGAAGCACATGGTAACCACAAACCAAAAATATACAAGAGATATAGAAGAAATAAAGAGAAAGGAATTCAAACACAGCAAGTCAACAATATATAAGAGAAGAGAGCAAGAGAATAAAAAAGGTACATAAAACTACAAAAGCAACCAGAAAACAATAAAATGGCAGGAACTACATATTTATCTATAATTATTTTCAATGTAAATAGAGTAAATGCTCCAATCAGAAGAGAAATGAATAAAGAAGTGGTACGTATATACAATGGAATATTACTTAGTCATAAAAAAGGATGAAGTCTTTACCATTTGCAACAACATAGATGGACCTAGAGGGTATTGTTCTAAGTGAAATAAGTCAGACAAAAAAAGACAAATACCATATAATTTCACTCACATGTAGAATCTAAAAAACAAAATAAACAAGCAAAACAGAAGCAAACTTATAGATGTAGAGAACAAACTGATGGTTGTCAAATGGGCAGGAGATTGAGGGGCTGGGTGAAAATGGTGAAGGTATTAAAGAGTACAAATTGGCAGTTACAAATAGTTATGGGGATATAAAGTACAACTTAGAGAATATAGTTAATACTATTGTAATAACTATACATGGTGTCAGATGGGTTCAAACTTATTGGGGGAATCACTTTATAAGTTATATAAATGTCTAATCACTATGTTGTACAGCTGAAACTAATATAATACTGAATGTCAACTATAATTGAAAAAGTAAAAAAACTTTTTAAATGAGTAGGAAATATTACTATCTCATTCAAAGACTTTACTGTGTTTAAAGTTCAATTTAAAGTTTTATAGAAAGACAGCTACAATTAATTTATTGTAAGTCTGTCATTTCAACTTCCTAAAACCCCCCAAAATATACACCCATGGATATCATTTTCTTTAAACGACAGGATTTTTCTTATAGTTTTGTTTTGTTTTGTTTTTAATAGAAGAGCTTTAGAGGCTTCAAAAATATCTGTTGAAAATTAGACTATGTAAAATCAGTCTAATCAACAACTTTAAACCTTTATCTTCGAAATGGTAACGCTTTCCAACTTATTAAAAAAGGAATTTCTTGTGTTTGTCATCTATGAATAGCACCAGCTGATACTACAAAAAATAGCAATCTAAGCAAAGCATCCTTGGGGACTAAAACCACAGCTGCTATCCAGGCAACAATACTATTTATTATATTCAATGAAAGAAGCAAAACAAAATATAAATTGTTTAAAATGGGTCAACTAATAAACACCCATTATTCACTGCTTAATGGCCATCAGGAAATATTTTACATCATAAACAACAGCTGATAAAGAAGACATTTTTATTGTTCTCACTACACATAAAGCTATTTTTCAGTCAATAGATACTCTAGTCATCCTTCAAATCCCATTTCTCCTTCAACAATAATCATTTATGAACACCTACTATGTGTCTGGCACTAACTCTTCCTGAAGGATTCATATTAGTGAGTTTTAGTTTTTCATATTCTAAAACTTACCTTTCACATCTGATGGTTTTACATAGAATGTCCTTGTGATGTTGAATAGTAGATACAGTCTCTAAGTTAATGGTCATGCTTAAAAATCTAATTCCTCAAAGGGAATTTATTTTAAGCAACTAGGAATTATCTTCAATAACACAGATTTCCTTCTGGAATAACTGTCTCCTGAAGTCTTTTACTAAAACCAACCCCAACAAAGCTCAACTCAAAAAATCTCTTTACCTCCCTAAAAGCAACTTTTAAGTCCCAATGAATGAAATAGACTTTGAATAGTTAATCACACTCTATTAAACATGCCAATAGCTTTATCAAAATATAGATGTTCACCAACAGGAAGGCAGGTTGCTTACCTGCTTCCTGACATAGATTCGCTCTGCCAGCAAGGTTATTGGAAAGGTCAGGAAATTTAGAAATGACTCAGACAGTGCTGGAAACAGGTGGGCGCAAAATGGTTTCCTGCTTTCTACATGAAGCATTAATGAAAATTATTAAAGCTGTTCAACTGCAGAAATGACTAGGGTAAAATGAGCTCAACTGACAAATTAGTATTACTCACCCCACCACACAACAGCATGTCAAGCCATCCTTCTGAGCAACTTTGCAATGTCCTTGACACCTTGAGAACTTAATTCATCTGTTAGATGACAAACCCAACCCAAGTTCTAAAGCCCTTGAAGGCTCAGGTTTTCAAATATTCTGCAGTAGAAATAAAAATTACCTGGAGTGCCCAATCCTCACTCTTCTGAATCAGGATCTTTGTGGGTTTGGGTATGTGCTTGTTTATACACTGCATGGGTAATTCTGGAAGAGTTGATACTGTTTTAGAAACAGTGATCTAGGACCTACCCCACTCCATCAAAAAAAAAAAAGTTATTCCTTAATGGAAAGATATAAGAAATGACTGCTTGAAAGTGAAAGAAAGTCAGATTGGTGTTTAAAACCTCCAAGAAGAGGCTACCAGGAAAAGAGAAAGAAAAAAGAAAGAAAAGGAAAGGAGAGGAGAGGAAAAGAGAAGAGAAGAAGAGAAGGGAAGGGAAGGGAAGGGAAGGGAAGGGAAGGGAAGGGAAG